>CAOLHI010000199.1:600000-796442 GCA_948474755.1 Ctenosaura bakeri | reverse complement strand
GAAGAGTTTCCCATCGGTACTGTGGAAACTTCAGGAACATCATTCCTCTTGATTCCATACTATGAGGTAGGGATATTTTCCCATACACCTTTCTGACTGGTAAATAATAGTGAGATCTCCAAGCTCACTTCACTTGATGTGGAAGGAGAGAGTTTGATGACTTTTCAGGAGAAGGTGGGGAGAGGTGAGTTAGCTCTTAATAGAACAATATAACTCATCCAGGACTTTGTGCTGCACTTTCCCTGATCAGGGAGGAGGCAACATGAGCAAAAAAAAGTTCTTTGCTGAGCCCCGTGACTCAAGCTGTGCTGGAGCTGTATGGCTCTTGGGCCTGATGCCCTCTGGGCAGGCCTTGTATTGTACACTCACACATTTTAGTTCAGCTTGCCTTCACATTAACAAACATATTTTGGGGGTTAGTTCGTGCTATTGCGTTGCTAGGTCAGGCTGCCCTGTATGCTACAGACAATGGCTTAGTTTGGACTTCATCCTCAGTTGAGGAAGATGCACTGGGCAAACTAGACTCCCAGCTGAGCCAGTTGGGAACAGATAATATCAAAGGTAAGGCCATGTAGCCTGGAGAGAACTACTGAGTGAGGAACAGTCTGCTCTTCTCCACTTAATTCTGCATAATATTAGAGTGGTCTTTACCATGTTGAATCGTACAGGCTTAGGAAACTGTTCTTCTATAATGCATACTTAGAAACAGGTATTTCTTGGTTAGGCATTGAAGTGCAAGCAAAAAGGAGACAAACTAATTCTGTTTTGCCCAGTGTTTCTGTGTTTGCAAGCCCACCATCCTGTTTAAAATGAAGTGTGTTGTGAAGTTGTTGTACATAGAATCATAGAAATGTAGAGTTGGAAGAGACCACAGGGGCCATCAGTGCTACCCCCTGCCATGCAGGAAGACCCTCAAAGCACTCCCGACAGATGGCCATCCAGCCTCTGTTTAAAAACCTCCAAAGAAGGAGACTCCAGTACACTCCCACGCAATATATTCCACTGCCGGACAGCCCTGACCTTCAGGAAGCTCTTCCTGAGGTTCAAGTGGAATCTCCTTTCCTGCAGCTTGAATCCATTGCTCCTTGTCCTGGTCTCTGGAGCAGCAGAAAACAAGCCCTCTCCTTCCTCTACGTGGCATCCCTTCAAATATTTAAACATGGCTCTCATGTCCCCTCTTGACCTTCTCTTCTGCAGACTAAACATCCCCAGCTCTCTAAGTCTATCCTCATAGGGCATGGCTTCCAGACCCCTCACCATTTTGGTCGCCCTCCTCTGGACTTGCTCCAGCTTGTCAATATCCTTCTTGAATTGGGGTGCCCAGAACTGGACACAGTATTCAAGATGAGGTCTAACCAAAGCAGAGTAGAGTGGTACCAGTACCTCCCTTGATCTAGGCACCATACTCCTATTGATGCAGCCGAGAATTGCATTGGCTTTCTTGGCTGCTGCATCACACTGCTGACTCATGTTCAGCTTGTGTTCGGTTAAGACTGCTAGATCCCTTTCACACGTACTGCTATCCAGCCACGTGTCCCCCATCCTATATTTCTGTATTCCATTTTTTCTACCTAAGTGTAGGACCTTACACTTCTCTCTGTTGAATTTCATTTTGTTAGCCTTGGCCCAGCTCTCCAATCTATCCAGGTCATTTTGAATTTTGATCCTGTCCTCTGGCGTATTAGCATCCCCTCCCAATTTGGTGTCATCTGCAAATTTGATGAGCATGCCCTCTATTCCTTCATCCAAATCGTTGATAAAAATATTGAACAGCACTGGGCCCAGGACGGAACCCTGTGGCACCCCACTAGTCACTTCTCTCCAGGATGAAAAGCAACCGTTTGTGATCACCCTTTGGGTTCAGTCGGTCAACCAATTACAAATCCAACTAACAGTAGCCCTGTCTAGCCCACATTTTACTAGCTTCTTTGCAAGAATGTCATGGGGAACTTTGTCGAAGGCCTTACTGAAATCGAGGTATGCTACAACCACAGCACTCCCTTCATCTATCAAGCTAGTAACTGTATCATAAAAAGCGATAAGATTGGTCTGGCATGACTTATTTTTCAGAAATCCATGTTGACTTCTCGTGATTACTGCATTGCTTTCTAAGCAATTAGAAACTGACTGCTTAATGATCTGCTCCAGGATCTTTCCGCGTACTGATGTCAGGCTGACTGAGTGATAATTATTTACGTCCTCTTTTTATCCCTACAGTAGTTGATTTTTCCATTCTTAGGACGTAAAGCCATTCCGAAATTTCCCCAGTGAGCTCAAGAGCTGAGCTGTTTGCTATTTGCAGTTTCAAACAACGTTTTAAAGGAATCAAGTTTCTGTTGTTCATTTCAGACTCTTTATACATGCTTAAAAAGATTTACAAGTTTCAGGAATCTAGTTTTCCTTCTGAGTAATATGCTGAGATATTTCTTCACAAAGGAATTAAATTTGTTGAATCCATGGTCTTTTGTTGCAGCAGCATTATTTCATGCCTTAGGAAATCTTTGGAGGCTCTTATTAAAGATTGGGTAACAAGTCAAGAATTTATTTGACTGCTAACGTTAGAACATCATTGTAATGTCATCAGCATCACAGTAATGTCCATTATTAAAAGCTCCCCTCCCGCCTTCATAATGATTTTTAGGAAATTCTAGGAAAAAGTATCTTAAATGTGCCAGTTCATATTAGGAAGAAACACTGTAGTTGTTTATGGAAAGTTTTCTTCCCTGTAGACGTAGTTTTACTTGGTCCTTAATTCCAGGAATCCTTGCACGTAAACAGCACAGTACACATTTTTGTTCAGAAAGTAAAATATTTGGTGCTGCTTAGAAATTTGGTCAGCAGTACATGAAATAAGGATTGTAAATGGTAAGACACACATAAAATAAGCTTGATGATGGAGAATGGCACTCTGTGGAAATTGTCAGACTCCCAATTACTTTTTCAGTTTTTCTTTCTGTCTGTACTGATGTTCGCATCAGGCATATAATAATTGAGCTCAGCTCAATAACTATCTGCTGAAACATGCGTTGCCCTCATAGGGATGCTTAAAATGACTGCAGAACATGGACCGTGCTGTCATGCGATGGAGACATTACAGTGTTTTTGTAGTTCCTGAAGGACACACATTTAGTTGAGACTCTTAGTGTTGTTAACTTGCTGAAAGGGATACCACGCTATAGGCAATGAAGCAGGAGTATGGATGAATAATATTTTTTCTCCCTGTTAGACTGTAACTCATAGAAACAGATTCAAAAGATCACTTCCTTTGAGATTTATGCTTGTGTTCCATCTTTGTTTGAGCACCAACAGAGAAAAATCTTTATTTCTACCCAAAGACACAGATTTTATCAAACATGCAGGCAGTCTTCCATATTCGCTAAGGCTAGGGGTGCAGAACCCCCCAAAAGGAGAAAAATTACAAATATCAAAGTGTGTGTGTGTGTCTGTGCCTGTATCTGTGTCTGTGGAAGGGGACTGAGGCATAGTGGGGAGGGGAAGAAGAGGGAAAGGGGTGGGTGAGTTGGCGTGGTGGTCCTATATTTCCTTTCTCTTGCCTGTCTAAGCTTTCCTTGGGTGTGTGAGGAGGCACTGGAAGAGGGTTTGTGGAGCTCAGAAATCAGATTATGAGTTGTCCGTAGCTGTCCAGGCAGCAGCTAGGGGAGGAACAGGAGGACTGGGGAGAGTTTTTAAAAAGCTGTGAGGCCTGATTGGATCCACTGAGACAGAAGGTTCCCCTGGAAAAGAAGCGCTTGAGGAGGCGGGCAGGGGTTGGAGATACTTGCAAATAATCAAATCCATGAACGTCAAACCTGAAAATGTGGAGGACCGACTGTATATCACCACCTATCACCAAATATTCTGTAGCCTACTTATTGAGACAAGGAGAAGAAGATGTTAAGCTTACACAGTGCCCCACAGTTGAATAAGGAAATATAGTACAAAAACTTCCTTCTACTAAAAGCAATGCAAAATTATCAGCACTCAGGCCATTTCTGCACTAGCCTGTTATAGTGCAATGATTCTACTTTCAACATCCTCTGGAATCCTGGGGTTTGCAGTTTTGGGAGTTTTCCCAAGGATTCCAGAGGATGTTGAAAGTGGAATCATCGCGCTATAACAGGCTAGTGCAGAAATGGCCTCAGGCTAAACCAAATTAAATATGCAGGCTTTTCCATTTTCTAGTTGCCAGAAAGAAAAACGACAACAAAACTGTTTCACAAAACTGTTCTGCAGAACCCAAGGTTTTTGGGAGCATAATTCCCCTTTAAAAGAACATGCATGCTCCCAGCATGACCTATTTCATAATGGAATGGAAGATTAAATTTCCATACCACTAAAATTAGTGGTGAAGCTCTTGTTGGGGGGAACAACCAGGGTCCCAGGCTGCCCAAAACCAGCGTGTGGCCCACCCCTGCTCTAGAAGAAGTAAAAGAATTCTGTTTTTGCTTGAGCAGAACAGCAAGACTTCAAAACATTTGCTATCATGGACCTTATCAAAGTCTTCAGGTGTCACTCCAGAGAGTGTAGCTGGCTCTAAAATTTCTTCCTGCTTTAGTCTAAAGCCATTCCTTATGGGTTGTTTTGTTTTTCGTACACAGTCCCAGTGAACAGAAACATGAGTCAACCCAGAAGTTATTTGTAAAGCACTCTGCTTTTCGCACAATGTCAAGAGCTGATTTGTCCCACGTCCAGGCTGTTCCTCAGCTTATCTGAACTTGACAATGTGTGTTCCCACTTCAGGGCAGGGCAGCTTGTTTAATTGCCCGTATGTATGTGTGCAGAGAGACCACAGTGAAGAAAGACTGCCTGTTTGCTTACCTGATGGTTTTTTAATGTTCAGAAGGCACACAAACTACTTTCTTTAATATAGGTCAGGAACAGAAAACATCCATCTCATGTTGAACTGCAAATCCTAGGAACCCTACCCCACATAGCTAGTGATGAAGGATGCTGGGAGTTGCAGTTCAATATCATCTTAGAAGGCTGCATGATTTGTACCCATTCCCCTGCTGTAGACTTTTGTTTTTAAGTACTTATTTCTCTGTGAGTTTATAATGTTGTCCAAAGAACTTAAGATTGAGCCAGTCTTGAGTTGCTGGATTTTTTTTCACTTGAGTATGGGGGTTGGAATGCTCTGAGACTCCAGATGTCTCCAAAATACTGGTCTGTGCAGAACTTATATGAACCTATACAGGCAACCAGTTAGGTAAGCACCCAGTTTTTTGATGGTGTTTTAAACAGGTAAGGGTTTTTTGGTTCCATTAACAATGTGTGCAGCTTAGTGCATTCACAGGTCCCACTTTCCTCTTACATGAGTGCTTTTTGGCAAGGTTTGGCAAGATTAAGAGGTTGGTGAAATAGCTAGTGGATGTTTGACTGTTGACAATAGCTTTTGAAGCACAGCAGAGCTCTTTAACTTTTTGCCTTGATGTCTTATTTGATACAGGAAAGATCTTGAGCTACTGGTGTTTCAGCCCTGGATACAGCATGCATGAGCTGGTTCGTCAGGGAGTCCGGACAATCATTCTGACAAGCGGGACGCTCTCCCCTCTTTCTTCTTTTACTATGGAAATGCAGATGTAAGTCTCTTAGCAGCTGCGTTGTAGCTTAGTGCAGTATAACTCCTTTGTGGAATTTGAATGAAATAATGAGAATCTAGATTACACCAAAAGAGGTGAAATTCAGTTTTACATTCACTGGAGAAACATAAACATTTGTTCAATATTATTTTTGTGTTTGTCTGATACAAGCTAGGGTGTTGGCACATCAGTGGTTGGGTATTGTTTGGAATCAGTTTAATTACATATAGAAGTGCTATTAGGAAAGTTCCACAGTCTCTATTACCTGTACTTGTTTAATTGGCACAGTTAAATACTGGCACAGAATTGCAAGTGGTAAATCAGTGGTCTCCATTCAGTATTTTAAATTCTAAGATACATTTCTCTTGGAGTGTACATTGACTGAGACACCGATGAATTACATATCATATTCCTATGTCCTCAGATTGATGGATGTTCTCTTCTTGAACCCACTATGCTACAGGCCAGGGCTCATTGGATTGCAGCTGATTGCCAGTTCTCTGAGTTGATGAGAATCGGAATCCACATATTTTGATGAGAGGAGGAATTCACACATCTTGGCATTCTTCTGGAATTGCCCTGAGACAGGCAGGAAGTATTGTGAGATCTAAATGAAAGCTGATTGGCTCCTCATGGCCCAGCTGTTTTTGCTTGGTCAGATCATTTCCTGCCTGTGTTCTGAACAGTGCTCCTTCCTTTTGCTTCTTTGCAATTTGCTTCGTACTTAATCCTCCCTTTGGGGTCAGAAATCTGTAAGATAGAGCCAGGGTGATGTAGTAGTTTGAATGTTGGACTACAACCCTGCAGACCAGCGTTCAGTTCCTCACTTGGCCATGGAAACCCACTGGGTGACCTTGGATGTGTCACATATTCTCAGCCCCAGAGCACCCTGTGATAGGTTTGCCTTAGGCTTGTCATAAGTCAGAAGCGACAACAGTCTGGCTGAAGCGTCTGGATAAGTTTGTCTCTGTGGAAAAAGGCTGTTCTGGCTGCATTGCTGTAATCCTGAAGGAGTGGAAATAGAATGTAGGCATCACGATCTCTCTTAGTACAGGGAGGCAAATCGTATCACTTAACATCAATTCCATATTATTAAGAGTGGAGCATTGTTTTCTGACACAAAAATTGTTTCTCAAGAGCAAAGCATACTTCATTGGATTTATGAACAAAGTTGGTGTCCTCCTCCCAGGGAAAGCTGTTGTATGAAAGCTTTTCATACAGCCAAGATGACCTCTCCATGCTGCCAGGAGTAAGAGTCTGTGTACCTCTGATTTGTGTAGTTTGGATTATCACAATGTATGTATCTATTTTCTAGAGAGCCTGAGTGGGGTAGTGATTTGAGTGTTGGACTAGGACTCTGAGAGCCCAGGAGTCAAATGCCCACTCAGCCGTAGAAATCCACTCAGTGATCATGAGTAAATCATATTGTCTCAGTTGAAAGGATGTCATTGCAAAACCTTTGGATCAATCTTACTGAGAAAACTTCAGGATAAGTTTGGGTTTAAGTCACCATAAATCAGAAGCAGCTTGAAGGCACACAGCAGCAGCATCTGCTTGGCATTGGGTAACAGCCCTGCTGCTCAGGATTAAGACACAAGACCCATGAAATTAATGAGTTAAGTAATGCCAACAGAATTAAGATGTTGGTAGTATTTCATTGTTCCTTTTCTTTTCCTTAGACCATTCCCAGTTTGTTTGGAAAACCCACATGTTATTGATAAACACCAGATATGGGTGGGGATAATTCCTAAAGGTCCTGATGGAGGTCTGCTAAGTTCCACCTATGAAAAAAGGTAATTCCTTCCTGTTTAATATACCTCCTGTCTATTACTTCTACTCTTAGAGATACCCATTTATTTCATGAAACACGTACCATAAATTCTACATTTATGGCTTGTGGGCGAACAACAGCCATATTGAGAAGTAATACAAGATCCTGATTTGCTATTATGACATGGTGTTGTGGTGAGCTTTTTTTTATTGAAAAACTGTTGAAGTCAGGCAACAGGTGACAGTAAGAAACCCATCACTAGACTTCTTTATTGTAGGTATTGTAAGCTTTTGTTACAAGGAGATGTTAGCAAAGCTGTAGGAATTGATCAATCTGTCAATGTCAGATTTTCATTTTTTTTTTAAAGTTGAATTTGTGCTATTTCTGAATTAGTCTAATAATTCTTTTCAATTTATATGAAAATTTGTAGGCATTTTCATGTGCTTTACTTCCTAATCTGGGCATTTTTTGTATTCTTTCTGCCCGATGCACGCACTTCACAAACAATTGTCCCTAATGCACTTTTTGGACGTTATTTTGACTGATACATGTATTTCCCCCAATATTTGTTTGTGTTTTTGAGTGTGGAGCTGCATCACAGAATTTAGAGTAGTCTTCTTTATAATAGGAAGTGGATTGTTGCTAACTTTGTTAACTGTTTTAGGATCTACCATCTCCTCCCTGTTCACTTTTTGGCAGCCCTCTGGGCTTTATCCTTTGCAACTTTAGATTAGGAGTTGAGCAGCTCTGGTTGTCCAGATGTTTTTGACCTAAAATGCTGGGAGCCTCTAGCTGACGTAGTTTACAGGTGTGGAATTTTGGCAGTTGGAGTCCAAAAACACCTGGAGAGCCATAATTGCCCCACCAAAGTTCCCAAACTTTGGTCATCCAGGTGTTTTGGACTTCCAAAATTCCTGACTGTTGGCCAAGTTGGGTGGAGCTTTCAGGAGCTGAAGTCCAAAATACATGCAGGACCAAAGTTTGAGAACCACTGCTTTAGATACTAAATGATATCAAACAGAATTAAGCCTCCTTTCCTAACTTGAAGCCAGGTGTATTTTTTCCAGGGATGATATTTGACATTCCAAAATATTTCATGATGGAGGTAACTGTAATGGTCTCCAGATGCTCTCACCTAAAATTATAAACTCTGTATTACCCTACAATTATAATCTAGGAACGTTTCTTTTGAATACTTCTCCTGTTCACTGCTGCACTGTAGGAATACATGAAGTGCTGAGGAGAACACAAAAGCGGAATGAGTTGCAATCATAATGTAATAAGTCACTCCCAAATTATTTCAGTATCTTCCTTAGTAAAAGTGAATTTAAACAGACTGGCGCACCTCTCTGTAATCTAGTGAAGGTAGAAGAGGTTTCTCCAAGTGCAACTGTCAGTCCTCCATATCCCTAGATTCTGTTTCTGTAGATTCAATCATTTCTGGCTTGAAAATAATAGTAATAAAAAAATAAATCTAAAAAGCAAACTTTATTTTTCCCCATTTTATATAAGAGATACAATTTTACAAACCATTGTACATAATAAGACTTGAACATCCACAAATTTTTGGTATGGGGGTGCGGTCTGGGAACCAAACCCTAGTGGATACCAAGGGCCCACTGTAGTAGAAAATGAAAACTGCACATTGAGGGCTTGGTGTGTAGCACTTTTCCTGTTGTTGACATGAGCCTGTTCGTTTTACAGAATATGGATAAGATGAAATTCTTAATAAAATAATTTACAGTGTGCACCTGGCAAATAAGATAATGATTAGAGCAAAGATCAGATTGTTGAAGTAGATTTTGGAGAAGGCAATGGACGAACTGAGGCTAAAATTGTTCCCCTGAGAGGATCATCTCTAAACACTTATTTAGGGGGAGTGCTTGACAAGAGAAAAGTATTCTTTTCCAAGTATGGAAAGGAGAATGTGAGAGAGTGTGCGTGGGGCCAGAGGAGGGAGACTAATGCAAAAGAGTCACGGTGAACTTGCATTCTTGCATACAATAATGTTGTGTCTCTGAAGTCAGAAGACAATTAGCATGCTTCCTCTTAAAAGATATGCCAAGCATTGCCTTCGTTTTCCTTTGGCCCTTTTTGGTTAGCTGTGTGACTTTGGTTTGTAATGTTTTCATAGCTTTCAAACAAGCCTCCTGATGAAGATGGGGATGCATATGCTGAGAACTTGCAAGGGCTTGTTGATTCAGCAAATCAGTAGCTAGAAGTCTAGAAAAGCATGACCGGAACGTAACTACCAGTAGTTGTGATATTTCTGTCTAACAGTAAAGTCTGATGTATTTAGTTCCTTTGTTGAGGGTCATGCAAGTTCTCTGGGGGAATTGTAAATACTTCCCAATATGGGTGCTGATTTTTATTTTGGTTTGCTTTTCATTTGCAGATTTTCACCAGAATGTCTCTCCTCTCTTGGAAACACAATAGGTAAAACAGAAGGTTGTCTTGCTCTATTCACTGCAAAAGTCAAGTAGATTTCATGTCTGAGGCAGCCAGGAGCTAAAGCAATTGAATAGGCAGGGGCTAAGGACAAAGCTGCCAGAGCCATAAAGATCATGGATCACCATTGTGTAGTTAGTTACTAGGCATCCAACAACAAGACTGTTGCCAGTCTTGTATGAAACACCAACTGAGTCCTTAAATATTTGGCAACCAGAAATATGTTCTTATTTCTACTCCTGGAAAGCAGTTGACAGTCAATGATAGAAAATTGTAGGTTCTGGATCAGTAGTCTGATTATATCGAAAAAGAGAAGAAGGTTATAAGGGGACAGGAGAGAGTCTGAACATGGTGGAAGCATGATGGACAGGATTGCAAGCATCATGGGCAGGAGAAAAAGGGTTTGAGAGGTGAGCATGATTTTGTATCTGAAGATGGCAGAACTGCAGGAACAAAGGCTGCTGCCAGGCATATATTAGAAGAGATGGCAAGGAGTGCATGAAGACTGGAGAAAATTATAGCCTGTAAGCACTGTCTGGCTTAGGGCACTGAAGAGTCATTGTTTCACTCTTTAGTCTGTGGACCTGCAGGCTTCTGAGTGTAATTTACATTTTTCTTCTCCTCCACTGCCTTCTTCTTGGATTGCAAGGCACAGAGTTCCTCCATCTTGCTCCTCTTGATTTACTTAATTTCTTTTTTCCTTTCTTCTCCCAACAACACCATACTAGTATCTAACTTCCTGACACATGAACTACTGTCCCTAACTCCCAATAATGGTCTTAAATATAGTTAAGTACCCTGAGGTAATAAACCTTGACCAGCTGGCAAGGCAGAAGAATAAAAACTGAGGGAGAGGTGGTAGAATCAACAATATTAACAGATTAGAACATTCATCTCCTGCCTTGGCCAGCTGGGACGGGGGGGATAAACCTGGAGCATTGTGGATTGCTCCTTCAGCCTTCCTAGAATGATTCTCCATGATGAATACCAGCCTCTCTATTTGGTTTATAGTTAAGTGAGAATTTGCTAAATTTGTACCTCCTAAACTTTAAGCTGAACTGGAATGCAGTTAGATTTCAAAATCCATATTTTTTCAAGTTTTCAGTTTACTTTGTAAAAAAAAAAAAGTACATTTGAAAAAGTATTACCAAAAAATGTGTGCAATTGAAAAATGTTTTCATAATATCCACATACTTAAAAAAAATACTGACATAAGATATTATGAATTTGCATACAAAGGGATCTTGTAACACCTTCGACACCAACTGAGAGGAAGAAGTTGGTAACGTAAGCTTTCGTAGTCTTAAGTCTGTTTTATCATGCATCAGATGCCTGATGAAGTGGACTTAACTTTACAAAAGCTTACGCTACCAGCTTCTTTCTCTCAATTGGTGTCAAAGGTGCTACAAGATCCCTTTGCAGTACTGAACCACAGTAACACGGCTATGTGTTTGAATTCTATGGATTTGCTTGCAGACTGAAAAATAACTTGCGTTCTGGTCTGTATCTAGAATGGAATAAAATTACTAGTGGAAAAATAAGACCATTAGCAAAATACAGCTAAGCAGATTAACCTGTGTGTGTGTGCCCCATTTGCATGCTGAATTTGGTCTCAGTATATTTGTATGTGTTTTTCTGCAGGAAATCTTGTTCGAATTGTACCTCATGGGCTGCTTGTGTTCTTCCCTTCATATCCTGTCATGGATAAAAGCCTGGAATATTGGAGAGTATGTTTCCAGATTTCAGATTACAGAACATTTTATTTAGCATTTAAATGATTCTTTTTCTGACATCACAAGATGCCAAAGCAGTAAATATTGTTCACTTTTCTTGATATACCTGAGTCACTAGTATTGGGATTGAGTTGGTTTGTGTATAATTTGATGAATGATAAAGTCATAAGAGTCCACAGTTCACAGCACAATCCATGTTTACAGCAGTCACCACAATGTAATGGAAAGGGTGTTAGATGGTAACATGGCGTATGTGCAGATTTGGGATTAGAGCCCAATTCTTGTTACTGTGGGCAGCATTTCATTGTGATTTGAAGCCAGCTATTCTGACCTATTATGACAGAGATAACATTGTGGAGCAACCACAAAGTGATTTTGACTGTCAAAAGCATAGCTTTGAAATTACTGAGGTCAGGTAGTGATTTATGAATTGGCCCCATGTGAATAGTCGGAAAAGATGGCATGGAAGGAAAATATTTTGTGTCCTGTACATGGTGCTCAGATCTTTGAACTCACAGCAAATTTTAGATCTGGGCCATGGTTAGCTGGACTATACTGGATAAAAACAGATACTTCAACAATAGTTATTGTTTTAAACTTCTTTCACTGGAGAAAATGAGCTAATAGACCACATTTGTCTTAAAAAAGACAGAGTAGTGCCAAACAGATGTTAAATTTACTTCTCCGTGACACTTAAGTATTTACTAGCTTGTGGTCAGTGACCAGCCAACTCCAAAATTCTCTATTAGATTAGATTTCCTGGTAGGAATCATAATACATTTGAGAAGCCTCTGCTGCCCTTTTCTAGTGGAGATGAGAGATGGAACACCCTCTTTTGGTTCATGAGGCATGGAAGAAACCATATGCGAGCAACCATTCCTATGCTGTGTTCTGCAGTGGAATTCTAAACTGCCCCACCTGGCTTATTCCTTAGTACTTGTAAGTAAATAGGAATTCACAAATGAGACTCTAATGGAGATGGGTGCAACAGAATTCCTATGAAATGTGCAGTCAGTGGCTCTTCCTTGAATGTTATGTTATACTATCTGGTGGGTCATCACAGATGCAGTGTCACAACTACCAAGGGGTGTGCACATTTCACTATAAGCTAGAACTCAGTAGTTGGGCATTCTTGCTAGGGGCAACCCACTTTCTCAAAGTTGAGTGTTCTTGGAAGGAGAAACTCACTTTATTTATTGCTGCTTTCTTGTTGATGAGGAAGAAGATGAATTGGTGGGGGGAAATACATGCTCCCTGGCCTGTAACTATTTACACACACATTTTCTGCTTTTGTAGGACCATAATCTTGTGGGAAAAATGGAAGCAGTGAAACCAGTTTTTGTGGAACCACGAAACAAAGGAACATTCACAGAGGTTTGTAAGAGTTTATGCATTTGTGAAACACTACACTCGTCCTCCTTAGGATTATTTATATTTACTAGGATTATGCTAGTACTGTCAGCATAGCTTTGCTGTATTTTTTTTAAAAGGTCTTATTGGAATCTTGTAACACTGAAAAATATGCTCTTAAAATTCAAGGTGGAATTGGTTAAAGGTCTAATTTTCATATCAAAATTACTTGTGTTTTGTTTAACCATTTTATTTTGTGAAATAACATTAAAAATAAGAACAGAAAGTTCCCTTTTCTAAAAAAGGAAAAGGTTGAGGTAGTTGAGAAGGAGGAGAGAAAAAACAGCCCGACACGTATTACATTCATTAAAAGAATTTAAGTCCACATTTTAAACGTTATTTGTCTTGGCAGTGTGTGTTCCACAAGGACAGGCTACTCAGCTATCCCTATATTTGCTGGCCACGTAACATGAAAGAAGTCTTCTGTGACTGGTTTTTAAATACTAATTGATTTTCAGAGGAGAATAGAGTTAGGACTTAAATCCATTGGATGATGATGATGTTGTATTTGGTACCGTAAGATGCTGGTTAGCAGCTAATGCTGTGAAGAGATTTAATTTTCCCATTTCTGTAAGACACCTTAGTTCCTCCCATCCTTGGAGAAAGGCAGCATATAAATTCAATAAATAAAGAACTACATAAATGCATGTGTCCTAACTGTTGTGCAGCAGCACTCTCTGCAAGGTTGCAAAAGATATTGGTGGACCTCCTTCCAGACTGTGAGTCAGTTGTAGTGAGTGTACAGGTTGACCTCAGACACGATGTAGGACTGTGCCCAAGCTCCACATTGTTTCATCTACCCCTTTTTCTGTCTTCTGTCTCTCCACTTGTTCCTGTTCTGGGTTTTGTACTCCCCAGCAGCATGTGGCTTCTGTTAAAAGTTGTATTGAAGCTTGAGGCCTGACCTGAACTCAGTTATGGGGGTTATGTCACATCTCAGACAGGTCACACAGAGCTAATAACAGTTAGCAGGCTACAGAAGCAGAACTTTACTCACAGCAAGGAGTGAGAGAGAGAAGCAACAGTCCAGAGCAAATCCAAATTTAAACCAGAAGTCCAGAGTTCCAGAGTATCCAAATCCAGAGGAGCAAACCAGAAGCATAGTCAGGGCAGGCAAAGATCCAAGGAAAGCCAGAGTTCAAGACACAAGATACCAGTGCAGGGTTTTAACCACCAGGAAGATCAGTTGTCAACCCTGGGGAGATAGATCAGCTGCTTGTCTTTTACAGATTTACGTTGACTCAGGTATTCCTTCATTAAGGCTTGTTTGTTATATAAACAAGCTGAATGCCTGAGCCCGTCCTTTTCTTGTTGTTGTTCTGCCAAGGTAGGTGTCTGGGTTGCTTTTTCTTCTGACACTTGTTGCTGCTGGCCCAGTTCCCCTTGCTCTGGCCCCTGCTGCTGGTTGTTGTCTTCTTCTGGGCTAGCTTCTGCCTCAGACTCAGAACTCTCCTCTTCACTGTCAGGGTCTTCAAGTCAGGGCATGACAGGTTATCTAGTATGCCACAAGTGCCCAGTAACTGTCATGTTCTTGATTCAAGCAAGAGTATCTTTACTGCCACACATCCAGAGGAGCTACGGGATATCTAGTGTGAATCAGAGCCCCACCGCTTTCCATGCCAACATGTCATATTTAATTTGATAGAGAGGAGAGAATTCAAAGGTATTTGGGACATACTAAGGATTAAATTAGTGAGAGATATAAGTATGCTCTGCTGGCTTTGGCTTTAGATACATTCATTTTGGCTTTTTGGATCTCAGTCCTTGTGTGGGTAGAGACTCTTTACATTCTCTGAGATGTCATGCTGAATTTGTCATCACAGTAAAAGCTTGCCTATCTTCTTATCTTATCCAACTTTGTCAAGCAAATGATGTAAGAAATATTGAAGCAGTATTTGATTTGTGTGCACATTCCACAGTTGAATCAGTTCGTTAGGGAAAATGGCTATATTATTTTTCTTTAAATTGGAATCCACAAAGCAATACATAATAATAGCTGTTGTGAAGCTATGTAAACAAGGACTAGATGTGTATTTGGGAGTTAAGCCCACTGAATAACATGGGGCTTAGGCAAACACAGATAGAATGGGTGTTTAGTAATAAAAGCATTTGAAATGAACTAACGGTTTTAAAAAACTCATTTTAAATGCTGAAGTGGGTTCAAAATGCATTAGGCATTTAACTCTTGATAGAAGCACTTCTATCAAGCATGGCTGTTTAAAATAATTGTTTTCCCATGGGTGATATTAAAAACTCCTGCAGCTTCTTGGTTGGCGTGTGATTTTAATGTATAATGAAAGTTTAATATAGATTATTAATAAATAAAATAATTGTTTTCTAACATCGTTGAATACCTGTCTCCCCTACCCACACACAGAGAGATAGAAGCCTCAGAAAAGAATTGGGGATGAGTAGGAGATCCTTTTGATGTTTTTGTTTCATTTGTTTTTGGAGAAAATAGGAAAAATGGATCATGGAATGGAAAATAGTGAAAACTAGGATGGAGGTGATAATAACCAAAATTAGCAACACAAACTTACAAGCATGTCTGATTGCTTTTGTGGCCACTGTAATTCTGTCACTGTCGAATTTGGTGGTATGGCAACTAGAGATGTGAAGCCCTGGAAAAAAATGGAAAATGGGAGGAGGGGGTTCAGTTCCCCCCATGCTTTTTTTTCCTGGAAAAATTAGGGGAAAAAAATTAAAAAGGAAGACATTGGATTGTGGAATATTTTATTTTAGTATGATAAATAAATGTTTGAGACAAGATGTTCACATATTAACTGCCACAAAACCTTTTATAAAAATGAAGAGGAAGGCTTTTATGTAAAATCATATATAGCGTTAGATCATTGTAATTCCTGGTCTGGGCTTTCTTTTCTCAGTTCTTATTGCCTGCTCTTCAAACTGTCAAACCTAAAGAGTTTCCTGATCGTTTAGGTGTTTAAGGACTGTGTAAGCTCCATTTCTAACCAAAAACAAAACAATTTTTTTTAAAAAAGTTCAATTTGTAAATATATTCGGAATAAGCTGTATCATCAAATATGATAATTTTATGCCAAACCAAGTGAAATTTGTTATATGCTCCTAAAGTGTCTAAGAAGTGTTAAAGTTAAGGTTAAAAAGTTTTAAGGGTGCTAATGCTGCATTTTAAATTTTTTTCCAAAAATTTTAATTTCCCCTTCCCCATAGTTCCAAAATTCCTGGAAATTTTACATCTTTACACCTATATTACTTATCATAAATTTTTATTTCCACATTCCACAGAAGGTCATTTTAAGGAATTTTCCTACTGCAGTCTCTGTAGAAATACTTTCAAAAACCCAGGGGTATTTAGGGATAGGATTCCCTCCTTCACTCATGCTGTTCCTGCTAAGATCTCTTTATCATTCAGGTATTAGATTTCTTCATTGCTTAGATATATATTAATGCTGCATAATGTCCAGTGAAATTATCCTGTGTGAAAGTAGGTGCAATGTACCCTTTTTTTATAACTCAAAATACTTAATATTTTAACATTCACTTTTTTTAAAAAAAAGAACAGATTCTAAATTCTTAATTTCTGGTATCAGACCATTTTCAATTGTCAATGCACATTTTTTCCATGCAGCTGTTATTTCTTGATGTATTCCCTTGAAAGACAATTTCAATGGGTGTTTCCCCTGTTTTCATTGTCAGGGATGATTGCAAGGATAATCATGTCTCCTTTAAATAACTTTGTTTATCACTGTACAGCTGCTTGTTCAGATTTCCATTGTACAGTTAAGTTAATCATTTAATTTGTCAGGTTTTGTGGCTTTTTGCCAAGTTATTTGAGCCATCTTTTCATCTCTTTTCTTTCTTCATTTATTTAAATCCCAATCTATAAACACTTTTTATTCTTCTTTGAGCCATGTGTGCCAAGATAATCTGAGTATTCTTTGTTATCTCTTCCATGGAAGCTGATATCATTTACTTCTTATCATGAGATTACTCAGGGTTTTCTGAGTAAGGCATGTTTCATTTATTTGTCTAACACTCAGACATGTTGCAGATGCCAGCTATCCATGTCAGGCAACAGAGTGCAGGGTCACGAGGAAGCCATTCACAGTCACGAGACACTAACAGTCATACAGCTTGCCTGTTCCCAGTGGGAAGAAATGTTGTCCAGAAACAATCCCAAGGTACAGGAATCTGGTGGGCAACATGGTCAGACAATCCAGGCAGGCAATGAGTAGGAAATCCAGAGAAGACAGGGGCTGGCAACACACAAACTACTTCTGGTGTCAAGCTACTGCCCTGTGCCTTCCTTAAGAAGGCTGGAGCCAGCTGGCTCTCCTCCCAGCCTGATTGGCTGCTGGTGCACTTGCTTCTGTGTTTCCTTCTTCAAGGCTGCTGTTCACATGGGGAAGCCACGCCCATGGTGTAACATTGTTAAAACATATCTGGAGTCACGGCTTCTGTGTGTGAGAAAATGAAAAGTGGATGTCTAGTTTTGTTTTCATTTACTTAGTTTTTCCCCTAGGTCATAGATGCCTATTACAAGAAGATTGTCTGTCCCAAATCTAATGGTGCTGTTTTCCTAGCTGTGTGCCGGGGGAAGGTACGTGTCAGAAAACTGGGTACAAAAGATGATTTCTGTAGATTTCTGTGTTACCTGTTTAAAACATTTGTTAACCTGTTTTTTTTTAAAGAATTTTTTATTGGTATTTATTGTCAGAGATGGTTGGATCAAACCTCTAGAAAATACTCTGTGAAGTAAATGTCACGTTGCTTTAATTGCTTTAGCTGTTAAGTGCACCTGGGGAAAGGAGTGTGACTCAACCTGAGTTTGTGCTGAGTCAGGCTGATGAGTGCCAGTTGCAGACAATACAAGGGTTGGCCAGGATTGGCTAGGTGTCTGTAGAAAGGTAGCACAATCCCAGCCAACATTGCACATGTTGCCTGAAGTGTGTCTGTTGGGGGTTCTGCTGGAAAGAGCAAGCTAGATATGCTGGATTGCCATCTGGACTTTGTAAATATTGTATATATGTTGTGACAAAGACTAAAGAGCCTCCATATTGGAAGATTACAACTTGGAGTGGGTGAATGTTACTGGCTTAGTGCATGTGCTGCTAATGGTGTTCTCTGCTGCTAGGCACGCTTCCATAGCTGTGCATAGCTATCTCTGCTTATTTATAAGGAGTTTTTCCTTGACTGGCTATTTTTGCTTTCCCCCCCTTTTGTTTTTGGGGACATTTATTGGTATTTCATGCACATAAAATAGCTGGATATACACCACTATTATATCCCACCCACCCCACTTCTATACTTATTTTTCATCTCTTAAATTTATATGTTTAACCAATCCATTATCCCTTTCCATTCCCTTTCAGAGTTCTAGATAGCTTTGTTTTTCAGAGAATTTGCTAATTTTTTGGTCTCTACCATATCCAGGATTTTTAATTTCCTTTCTTCTAAATTTATTTCTATCTTTTCTTTCCAGTGTTGGGCATATATCAGCCTTGCTGCTGTGATCAAATACAACAATATCTTCTAATGTCTTCTGATCTCCCTGTTCTGACCTAACATATTCAACAAATAGAATTCCAGTATCATTTCAAAATTCACTTTACAATTTTTTTTGAATTTCATCAGGTATTCCCTTCCAAAATGTCTTTGCCTTCTGACAAGTCCACCACGTATGAAAAAAGGAACCCACCTTCTCCCTACATTTCCAGCACTTCACATCCCCATTTTTAGTTATTTTTTGTAATCTCTCTGGGATCATGTACCATCTGTGCAGCATCTTATAAAAGTTTTCTCTTACATTTAGATTCGATGTAAATTTTATATCTACTTTCCAAGTTTTTTCCCAGGCTTCTAATTCAAATGGGTGCCCCACATTCTGAACTTGTCTAACCATTGTTTCTTTTATTATGTCTGGTTCCATTTTTCTCTTCAATAACAAGTTATAAAGTTTAGAAATTCTCTTCTTATAATTTTCTTTCAACAGTAGGTCTAATTCATTTTCTTTTCTCTCAAATTCATATAGCTTGTGATCCATTTTGAATTTTTCTTTTAATTGTCGCCAAGGGAACCAGTCTAATTCATGTCCATCAGCCTCAATTCTTCTGCCATTCTCCAAGTTTATCACCATCCCATGTCAGTGTATCTTGATATGTTAATAGTTTCCCTTGTTTTGTTGGAGTAATTTTAAATGCTTCCTGAGATGATGTCCAAATCGGAAGTTCTGTGTAATGTTTCTGCTTTATTTGTAGCCAAATCTTTCTGGATGCAGTGGTTATTAAATTCTTTATTCAGTGCTGACTTATTATAGGACAGGTATCCATGCCATCGAAACCTATTATCAAATTTTTCCAATCCTTTTATTGGTGATTTCTCTGGAAGAATCCAGTCTTTAATCCAATCTAAGCAACAGGCATAAGAGTATATCTTCAGCGATGGTAAATCAAATCCTCCTCTCTCTTTTGCGTCCTGTGATATTTTAAATCTTATTCTTGGCTTTTTACCTTGCCAAATAAATTTTTGAAGTTATTTTTGCCATTCTTTAAACGTTTTCCCCTTCCTATTATTGGCAGATTTTGGAAAAGAAACATAAGTTTAGGTAGTAGAGACATTTAAAAAGCATTAATTCTTCCCAGAGAGGAGAAATTTAGTTTACTCCATTTTTCCATATAATTTCTAATGTCTTTCCATGTCTTTTGGTAATTATTACCAATAGTTCTTGGTTCTTCTTTGTAATAAAGATTCCTAAATATTTTGTTTTCTTAGTTAGTTGACATCCTGACATTTTTCCCAGCTCAGTTTGCTCTTTCTTCTTCGTGGTCTCTGTGCCTTCATACACTAGGAGCTTTAGCGCCTGCGCGGTAGCGTTCGGAAACTTCTAGAGCTTGTTCGCTTGGCGGGAACCCCTCCCCCACGCCGGTACTGCGCATGCTCCTCCCGCCGAGCAACGGCCTCTCCTCAGGTCTTTCTCGTCCGCCGTCACGTACGGAAGGTTCTTCGGTTTGTTCCTCTGCTTTTGTGCTTGGCTTGCTGTTTTTCACGGTTTTTCGGACTTTTGGATTGTTTCTGACCTCTCCTTCGGACTTCCCCTTTGGTTTTGGTGATTTTCGGACTTTCTTTTCTTGGCGTTTCGTCTTATGTCCGCGCTCTTTAAAAAGTGCGTGTCCTGCGGGCGCAAAGTTGCCCTCAACGACGGCCATAAGGAGTGTCTCTT
This sequence comes from Ctenosaura bakeri, assembly GCA_948474755.1. Lineage (NCBI taxonomy): Eukaryota > Metazoa > Chordata > Lepidosauria > Squamata > Iguanidae > Ctenosaura > Ctenosaura bakeri. The sequence continues at coordinate 776,300 of CAOLHI010000199.1, read as the reverse complement.
CTGCTTGGGTGAGTCCCACAACACTCGGACTTGCCCAATTTGCCGGGATTTTACTCCCCAGACTCTCCGCAACAGGTCCGCAAGACTTAAATCGTATTGTTGGGAGCAGTCTTTGCGGGCAGTCGACGAGACCTCCGTTTCCAAGATGGCCGAAAAGAAGACGACCACGCCATCGACGGTATCGGCGGCTGCCGTCCGTCCACCTCGTCGGTATCGGGCTCGGTACCGGCGAGAACGCCGATATCGGCGTTACCGAGGATCCCGAAGCTGTCGGCGGCTGCCAAGTCAGCGAAAGGATCCTCGACAGCAAGGAAGGCTGAGGCTCCCGTGAAGGAGACGCCTGCTAAAAAGCACCCTGCTCCGGACGGAGACAAGGGCAAGGAGAAGAAGAAGAAGAAGAAGGAGAAGAAGCGCTCCCCGGCTGGGGACGTTCAACCTCCCACTCCTCCTCCGACTCTGCAGCCTTCCAAAGGGCGAGGCGAGTCCGTCGATCTCTCGGACGATGAGATCGAGGACGTTCCCCAAGAGCGCCCGGACTCACCTGTGGTAGACCCTCCAACCCTGGTGGAGGAGCACCACCACCTTTCCAGCCGTCGCAGGTCGGCTGACCTGCAGCAGAGAGAGCCCTCTGCTTCTCCGGAGCGGCGTTCGACCTCGTTCAGGTCCCAGTCCCGCTCTTCGGAGCGTCCGGTGGCCTCACCGCCTCCTAGGGAGACTAGAGAGGAACAACCTCGCTCGTCTGCCTCCAGATACACCTCGGCGTCCTACGTGGCCAGGTACGCGAGGGAGTCTGAGTGGAGAGAGCGCCCGACCTCTTATCGGTCACATTCTCCATCGTACCGGGATCGGTACCATCGTGACCCGAGACGCTGGGAGACCTTCCGGAGGTCCCGGTCACCTCGGAGACAGCGCGAATCACGCTCGCCTCGAGGGGAAGACGCTCGGTACCGTCGGCACCGAAGCCATTCGCCGTCGGACTGCCGCTCCTTCAGCCGCTCTCCCTTGCCTCGATACCATAGGGCGAGGGAGCCTTCGCCTCGATACCTAGCGGTATCGCCACCTCCTAGGGTTACGGCTACGGCGACGCGCCCTACGGAGTCGGTGGCGACTGAGCAGGCTAGGACCACATCAGCCTGTCAGACTACGCCGGTCACCACCAGAAAGGTGAAGTCTGTGGTCAGCCAGCCCAAGCGTGACGCTGCCACTACCACCGTTCCGGCTGCGGAGAAGCCCAAGAAGGCAGCACCCGCGACGGCAGTGAAGGAGCCGGAAAGCGAGCGGCGAGAGGACTCACCGAGCTCGGAGTCGTACGACTCGAGCGCGGAATCGGAGGTGTCTGAGGCGGCCTCCCAGGAGTCTCCTCCGCTGGGATTCGGGGAGCCGATCCCAGATTCAGCTCCAGAGGACGTCCACCAGTTCTCTGCGATGCTGCTTCGCATGGTCTCTACCCTTGGCCTTAAGATCGCGGATGCGGAGCCGGAGGACGACGATCCTGTCTTCTCCATCTTCGAGGGGAAGCAACCTGCCGCGGCCCCGCTGCCTCTCCTGCCCCGGATCTCCAAAGTGGTGAAGGCCGCTTGGGATAGACCGGCCTCGGCACAGCCGATACCGCAGCGTTTGGAGCACCTCTACAGGGTGCAGAAGGATAACACAAGTTATCTCTTCAACCACCCTGCACCGAACTCTGTGGTGGTCGAGTCAGCACAGACAAAAGGCACCGGCAGGCAGCACACCACCCCGCCGGATAAAGAAGGCAGGAAGTTGGACGCTTACGCAAGGAGGTTTTATTCCGCCGCCTCCTTGCAGATCAGGCTGTCCAACACTCAGGCTTGCCTCGCGGCATACCTGAAGAAAGTGCTCGACCGCCTTCAACCGGCGATGGAGGCGGTACCGGAGGACATCCGTCAAGCCGCCTCGGTGATCTTCAACGAGGCCATATCCATCGCTTGGCAGCAGATGGCCTCCTCCCGGCACGCCGTGGAGATCGCCTCCCGGGTCATGGCGGGATCCATCGGCTTGCGCCGCCATGCCTGGATGCAACCGGCCGACATCCAAGAGGACACCCGAAGGAGGATCGAGGACCTCCCCTTCGACGGTGAGGGCCTCTTCAATTCGTCCACCGACCAGGCGCTGGACAATCTGGTGAAGGCGAGGTTGACTGCCAAAAAGATCGGGCTCCAGCCGGCCACGCAAGCCCGCAGGACCTCCACCTTCCGCCCATCCTGGCGACGATCTTCCACCTCGTCGTTCCAGCGCTCGGCCCAGTCCGGCCAGTCAAGACCGTCCTCTGGCTCGTCGGCCAGACGCACTTTTAGACGTCGCCTGGCTTCATCTAAGAAGTCCTCCTCGGACGTGAAGTCTCGGTTTTGACGTGTCTGGCAGGACCTCCCAATATCCACTCTTCAGCCTACCATCTGCGCTCGGAGACCGCCCGACTCTGGCTCGGCACCTTTTGGAGTGGCAACATGTCACTACGGACTCTTGGGTGCTTTCCATCGTCCGTCTTGGCTACGCCATCGAGTTTCACGATATTCCGCCTCGAGGCGTCTACTACTCCACCCCTTCGAGTCTGGTCCTCCTGGAAGAGATCCAGTCCCTCCTCCAAAAAGGAGCGATCGAGCAGCTCCCTCAAGAAGCCAAGACCACCGGCTTCTTCTCCAGGTACTTCACGGTACCGAAGGCCGACGGTACCTCCGGCCGATCCTCGACCTCAGAGGGGTGAACTACTACATCCGCCCAAGAGGTTCAAGATGGTCACGATACCGTCGATCCTGCCCTTCCTCCATCGAGGGGACTGGTTCGCCTCCATCGATCTCCGAGACGCATACTTCCACATCGCCATTCGCCCGCAGCACAGACGGTACCTCCGCTTCGCAGTCGACGACACCTGTTACCAGTACAAGGTGCTGCCGTTCGGACTCTTGACTGCCCCAAGGGTCTTCACCAAGTGCATGGCCCCGGTGGTATCCTTCCTGCGGACAAAGGGTGCTTCTGCTTCCCTTACCTCAACTATTGGCTGTTGGTGGTGTCCTGCAAACAGAGACTTTACCACGACGTCCACATGACGTTGTCACTCCTGACTCGCCTTGGCCTACAAGTGAATCTGAAGAAGTCCCACCTCGAGCCGGCGAGGATCTTGGGCTTCATCGGGGCAACGCTCGACTCAACCTCCGCCAGGGCGTACCTGCCAGAGACTCGAGCTCAAACCCTGATCCGGGCCGCCGCTCACGCCCGCACGGCCCCGATGTTATCTGCGAGAAGTGTCCAACAGCTCCTGGGCTACATGGCTGCGACAACCGCTGTGACCTATCTCGCCAGACTAAGGGCAAGACCTCTTCAACACTGGTTCGTCCGCATATTCGACCCCCTGCGAGACGAACAGACAATCTGACTGCAACTGCCGGAGGATGTCCGCTCATCCCTCTGATGGTGGCAGTCGCGACGCAATCTGATGTCCGGGATGCCTTTCCAACAGCCAACACCGAAGGTGACGGTAACGACCGACTCCTCCCTGTATGAATGGGGTGCCCACTGCGGAGATCTCAGAGTCCGCGACAGATGGACCGACGACGAGACCGCTCTCCATATCAACGCGCTGGAGCTGCTTGCCGTCTCAAAAACGCTACGGGCGTCCCGCCACGTTGTAGCGGGGCGCACGGTCCTGGTCCTGACGGACAATACCACCGCCGTCTGTTACATCAACAGACAAGGAGGGACTCATTCCACGACCCTGCTCAACATCGCGCTCGACCTGTGGGAATGGTGCATTCGCCTGCACACGCATCCCGTGGCGGTTCACCTGGCCGGGCAGGAGAACACCACGGCAGACGCCCTTAGCAGGGACACCTCATCCCATCACGAATGGTCTCTCTCCGGAGAGGCGTTCAGACTGATTCGACACCGCTGGGACGAACCATCGATCGACCTCTTCGTGACCAGGGAAAACGCGAAGTGTCGCCGATTCTGTTCCAGAGCGGGCCACGATCGCGCTTCCATCGGGGATGCTTTCCAGTTTCCGTGGACCGGGGAACTCCTCTACGCGTTCCCGCCGTTCCCGCTGCTCGGCCGGACGATATCGAAGATCCGAGCCGACACGATCCTGGTAGCCCCGTACTGGCCGAGGCAGCACTGGTTCACACCCCTGCTACGAGCTGCACGAGGCGACCTGCTCCGGCTGCCACCGACACCGGGCCTGCTCTCCCACTCCAGCGGCCGAGTCCTCCATCCGGACCTGCCACGCCTTGCCCTCCATGCCTGGAGGATATCGCACTAGCGATCCCGTGCTCGGTACCGTCCTCGTCGCGACCAGGAAGGAATCCACCCGTCGCAACTACCAATACAAGTGGCGACGCTTCCTGACCTTCGCTAACGAGAGGAGTGAGCCGGTATCGCCTGCGGAACTCTCACCGTCCTGCATTTCCTCCTTCACCTCCGGCAACAGGGTCTGGCGTTTCCGTCCTAAAAGTTTACCTCTCCGCGATCGTGGCATACCAACTGCCACGATCTGCGGCATCGGCCTTCTTCAGGAATGATACCGTTAAGCGGTTCCTAAAGGACTTCATCATCTCTACCCGCCGGTATCGCCTCCGCTACCGCCGTGGTCCCTCTCGCTGGTGCTGTCGCAGCTGACAAAGCCACCCTTCGAGCCGATGGCGACCTCGGATGACAGGCTCCTGACCATGAAAACTGCTTTCCTGGTAGCGGTGACCTCAGCGAGGCGAGCGGGTGAGATCACAGCCCTTCGGTCCGATGAGCCCTTCATGGTCTTCCACAGGGACAAGGTGGTCCTGAGACCTGACATCTCGTTCCTGCCAAAGGTGGTGTCCAGTTTCCATCTCAACCAGGACATCATCCTGCCTGCCTTCTTCCCGACCCGACGACACCGTTGGAGCGGTCCCTCCACTCCCTGGACGTGCGTCGGGCCTTGGCCTTCTACAAGGACAGGACTGCTTCCTTCCGACAGACGCCGCATCTCTTTGTTTGCTATGTGCGACGTCGGAAGGGCCTCAAAGTGTCCACCCAACGCTTCTCCAAGTGGGTGGTGAGGACTATTGAACTGTCGTATGAGCTCGCGAGGAAGCCTCCGCCAGTCCTGCTTCGAGCCCACTCCACCAGAGCTGTGGCTACTTCCGCGGCCCTCCTGCGAGGAGTTGACCTGCATGAACTCTGCCGTGTGGCGACCTGGTCCCAACCATCGACCTTCGTGCGTCACTACAGGCTCGACTGCCGGTCGCGCAGAGATGCCCGGTTTGGACGTGAGGTGCTGGCTTCCGTGCTGTAGGACCTGACCCGCCATCCGACCGGTAAGCTACACAGTCTCCTAGTGTATGAAGGCACAGAGACCACGAAGAAGAAGAACAGGTTGCTTACCTGTAACTGTGGCTTCGAGTGGTCATCTGTGCCATCATACACACCCGCCCTTCCTCCCCTCTTTCTCAGGTCCCTGTAGGTTCTACGGCGGACGACAGAACTGAGGAGAGACCGTTGCTCGGCGGGAGGAGCATGCGCAGTACCGGCGTGGGGGAGGGGTCCCGCCAAGCGAACAAGCTCTAGAAGTTTCCGAACGCTACCGCGCAGGCGCTAAAGTTCCTAGTGTATGATGGCACAGATGACCACTCGAAGAACCACAGTTACAGGTAAGCAACCTGTTCTTTTTTGACATATTTAATGTCATTACCATGGTCTTTTCCTTATTAATCTATAGCCTGCCACCTGTCCGAATCCTTGCAAAATTTACAGCAACTTTTGAATTGACTCTTTCAGATCTTCTAGAAAGATAACAACATCATCTATAAAGGCTCTTAGTTTCAATTCCTTTTTTCTTATTTTCAAGCCTTTTATCTGTGAATCCTCATTTATTATATTTAACAATACTTCCAAAACTGCAATAAATATTAGTGGTGTCAGCGGACATCCTTGTCGTACCTCTTTACATATAGGGAAACTTGCCAAAATATCTCCATTTATTAGTAATCTTGCGGATTCGTCTTGATAAATCATCTCTGTCTACTTGCAGAAATCTTCTCCAAAGTTATATTCTCTCAGTAGCCAGTGTATAAATGTCCAAGAAACATTATCAAATGCTTTTTCTGCATCACGAAAAATGAATGCTGCTTTCTTCCCGGGGTTTTTATCATAGTACTCAATTGCATCAAGTATTATTCTCACATTGTTCCTCATAAATCTGCCAGGAAGAAAGCCTATTTGTCCTTCTTGCATCTGATCTTGTAATATTTTTCTCATCTGTTTTGCCAACACTGCCACAAAGATTTTATAGTCTATATTCAACAAAGTGGTTTATATCAACCAATCAACTGAAAGCCCATTAAATTCCTCTTCTCTCCACCTCTCTTCCTGAGGCTAATCCATATTAGGGTCCAAAACATGTTGTGATATTCATAATATTTGGCTCTATAAAGGAGTTGAACCCCAATACTGGTCCTTGGTCAGATTCCTTAATTATTTCAATTGTTTGCCAATTATTTAAGTTATTTATAAGAACACCAACAAAGTTCAGTCATACATTCACAGAATTATATCCGGAGATCTTGTTCTTTTACAGCCCCCCTTTCCTGATGCTAGGATTCTTCGCCTCTCTTTGTGAGGCTAGTCCACATTCCTTCCGAGACTCCTAGGTTTTAGACACATTCAGACTTCCATTAGCAGATCGTAATTATAAGTCAATCCAGCCCTTTAAGTCAGTCAATCCATACAAAGTAGAAAGATAAAAAAAAAAATCTAACAGTATATACGAACAATGTTAGCTTCATCCAGTAATCCACATGGAAAAATGAAGAGAGAAGACAGCAACCAGCCATATCATCCCTTCTTCACCCCGCTCTTTCGCTAACAAAGTGTGATTGTCGCCATATTCCAATCCTCTTTTACTCCAGCCTCAACCTCTCTGTTTCTCCCTGGCAAGCCCCCTTCTTCCTCTCATTCTCCGAAGTTGATGAACAAAGACAAAGGAAAAAAGAGAAAAGACGAAGATCCAACTGGTTCTCAACAGTCAGGGGGTGAGGGAAGTTTAGCAACCTGTTCAATCAGGGAGGGTGGTGGCAAAGCTAGTCACAAAAAGCTTCCAGGATTGTTCTGTCCTCCATTATTGTCACAAGTTAGCATCAGTACACCATCACACCAACGTACACCCTCAGCAAAACTCCACGATGGGTAAGGATTTGCTGTGTTACTATTAAGTCTTTGAGTCTTATTCTTGCAATCTTTAACTGGGTACTCACAGTTAAGCAGTCTTTCTTTAAAAAGGTTACTCACCGGCACTAAATCAGAAAAGTCTGGCTGCAAATCCATGGCTTCTGCTCCATCCCCGTCTTGTCCGTGCTGGTGCCTCCGCTGCTGCTTCACCAGCACTGGGACACACGGGACTAGTGAGCTGCTCTGCTCCCCGTACCTGCCAAGAGAAAGTTCTTAAGGGGGTCCAATAGACCCCTAGATGTTCTTTTTTCTCTGGATTTGTAGGCGTAGTCCTGAACCATCTGGTTCAGGCTACCAGCTGCGCCGACATCTTGACCTTAAGTCTGTTAACCTGGTTTTTAATGGAAGGTTGAAACTTGCAGGAAAATTGAAAATCTGTTTCAGTAACTATCAGTGAGGCAGCAGAACCATAACAGTATTTTGAAAAACACAACAAACAGTGTGTAATGAGAAGGGGCAAAGTAAAAAAAAAAAAATGGCAAGCTTAAAAGGCTTGGGGAAATACTTCTGCACCTTGTACCCAAAATTGAAATTCAGCAATAAAAAGAAATCTTCCTGGGAACAGATTGCTATGAGTGGAGTGTCACCACTAAAATGGCTTTCCCTCTAGGCATCACGTCCTTTATCTCCAGTGGTGGTGGGATTTGTTCAAGATCCCTGGGAGAGATCCTCAAACGGTAGCAAGCTTGCATGGAGGAAAGTGGTCAATCACAGTACATAAACAAGCTTCATAATTTTTGCCCATGATGGCAAGTGAGGCCAGAAGACATCTAACCTTCCAACTTTGAAACTTTGAAAGAACAGATGGAAATCCTCCTTTTTCCTGTTCCAAAGTCAAGAGCTTGGTGGGACATTCTTAATCACCAGCACGTTTTCCTTTTGAGCGGCTAAATTGGAAAGTGCCATAAGCATTTTTTGTTTCAGAGAATAGTAGTAGTTGGACAGATTTTTGACTGCAGCGGTCAAACAGGCAAGGGCCTGGCCACCTCTCTTGCTTTGAATCAGGAGGCAGTGCAAGGCTTTCCCTGGCCAAGCCAGTGAATTCTAGCTGCCTTTCCACATGAAAGGTGGGCATGAAGCTCTCTTAATGGAAGTGAGACATGACTAAAAGTCTTGTGACCATATATACACACACATACACGCATACATACATGAGACACACAAGAGCAAGCAAAACTGGTACAGCCTTGTGCAACAGGTTCTGAGCTGCTTTGCACTTTTCATGCTCTTACATATTGCTTTGTATTCTAAATAATTTTCAAGATTAGGTGGCCAGAAATAATGTACTTTGCCATTATCCAGTGGGTGTTATATCGATCTCCAGTGAAGATCCCCAGCGTGTCTTTCCACAGTGTCTTGCTCTTACTGGTGGAACACAGAGGAGGGCCCCTGCAGCATATATAAGTTCTAGTGCAGGAAGCTACCTTTGTGTAACATTTTTCCTCTGGGGCATGCAGGATGGTGGACATGATTCTGACATACCCATTTTATACTCACACTTGTGAGATGCCTGAGAGAGCGTGAGCATCCCAGGATTGCCTGGTCAGGTTCACTTCTTGCTGGGGGTTTGGATCGGGGTCGTCCTGGTAAAGCAGTGTAGCCGGAAGAAGAAGGTATATGAGAAGACATTACCTTGAACTGTACGGAAGTTTGTCCCTACATGCAATACAAGTTGATGACAGAAAATACACTAAAATAAATCTGTTGTAGAACTTTTGTAAAACTGCAAGCCTCCTTGTTATTTTTTTTTCCTCCTCCCCTTTCTATACTGAAACAAACTCCTATGGCTATCTCTTTAAAAATTTCTTCAGGCCAGTGAAGGTTTGGACTTTGCTGATAGGAATGGACGAGGTGTTATAATCACAGGCCTTCCTTTTCCACCACGCATGGACCCCAGAGTCATTTTAAAGATGCAGTTCTTGGATGAGATGAAGGCCAAAGGTGGTGGAGGACAGGTAAGGAGGAAGAAATGAAAATTTGGATATCTGTCATTCTTTTTGTCTTGTAGCTTTAAATTTCCTTCCTTGAGTTGCTTGTAGTACTATTGAAGGCTTGAGAATCTGTAGGGCTATCTATACTGATGTTGCATGCCCTTGTTCCTTTTTACCTATGAAGGCTATGGAGTCTTTGACCCGAGCCTTAGTTAGAACCAAGGGAACACTTTTGTGGTTGTACAGTGTTCCTTTCTTAGGACAGTATAACCAAGATAATTTTTAGGTGCAGTACCACTGTGCAGATGTAAGTTGTCTTAACCACTTCTCTCAGTTTTAAGGGCAGAAGAAGGTAAGTCTGGACTAAAACTGTGCTGGACTAGAACCATGTTCGGGTTCATTCTTGATTAGCCTTCATTTTGATTAGTAAAATGAAGACAACAGTTTAGGTAACAACATGCTGGTTCAGATGTCTGGCATTATGGCTGTGTGATCTGGCACTGAAGCAACCTTAACCCTTACGAGGACTTTTGAAAAATCTACCCAGCAACAGCATGCAGAAAATCATAGGTGTATACTGGACATATTTTAGCCAGTAATTAAACAGCAGTCATTAAGCCATAATGGAAAATGACCAAGTGAGCATCAAGGGATGTTGAGCCTTTTCCTTACATTTCAGATTATTGTTATTAGTAGAAGGGACCAGTAGTTTGATGGTAGGGTCAAAATGTGCTGGAAATGCTTGATCTCCTTTTCTGTAAGATTCCTAAGAGCTTAAAAACTCTGCACCTTCTAAAATTTTCTCTTTAGCATGGCTCTGTCTTATTTGGCCGTAGGGTCAGTCGCTGATTATTCCTCTTCACTGGCTAGACAAAAAGTGCAGAGGAGAAGAAGGGGACCAGAAGGATCGGAGGGTGGGCAGTCTTTGACAGTCTATTTATTTCTAAGGCATCTCCTTATTAAAGGGCAGTCTTATTTTTGGTTTTTAGTGAATTCCTCCCTCCACGTTGGTGGGTTTGACCTTCATGAATTTGATTATTTGTGAGGTGCATGCATGTTGCCTCCCCACGCTTAGAAAATATCAAGAATATTGGGAGGTAGCACAGAAACACACCCACCTGCCTTTCTTCTCTTATGGAATTGAACAAAAAGAGAAGGAAGGACTGATAAAATGGCTATTTGAAAATCCCCCACATTTATTATCTTGTATATATCAAGAATTGTTACAGCAAGAGAGGGAAGAGGAAACAATTAAGTCTACAATGATTACATGGGATCAAAACGTAGGACATTCAATTCAGTTGGAGTCTTGGGAACAGAGCTGGAAAAGAACACAGAAATTTACAGCTTCCCAAAATTTAAAAGAAAATTATTATAAGATGTTTCACAGATGGTACATGACACCAGAAAAACTTATGAGATTCTATAAAACAGGAACAGGGCAGTGTTGGAAATGTCAAAAGGACATGTATGATGTTTCATATGTGGTGGTCATGTCCCAAAGCAAAGAAATATTGGGGAGAAATACATAATAAGATTTGTTCAGTGTTGAAGGTACAATTTGATAAAACACCAGAAATGTGTTTGTTGAATGTGACATATATGATTGATGTTACTGTTCAAAAGAAATATTGGCGGATAATATTGTATATGATTATGACAGCTAGAATTGAGTTTGTAAGACTTTGGAAAGTGCAGCAAATTCCTACAATTGATCAATGCTGGGCAACTTTCATTGAAAAGAGAAATGCAGATATGGTCTCTCAGAGATTAAAGGGGAAATCAGATGAAGAGATAATGAAAGAATGGCAAATAGTGTTGGGTAATTACTGGGGGCTGTCAGAGGATAATGCTTAATGTCGAAGAATAGAGATTGTATATTAAGAAGATGCAACTGGGTGAATAGATGGATACTATGTTATAATATACTGTGTCTGAAGTATTGCAGGATCTAGCATGTAATATTAGCATTTGATATTAAATTTCGATATGTTGATTATATAGAAAAAAAATTGAAATCTAGTGAGGGATGGAAGATAAACAGAAATAATTCAATGATATGATATATACAATGATATGTACAATTATTATATATGTTTATTTTATATTATGGAACTTCAATAAAATTATTTAAAAAAAAAGAAAATAAGAATATGGGGAGGTAGCGCAGAAACACATCCACCTGCCTTCCTTCTCTGCACTGGGACAAAAGGTAAGGGAATGGGAAGGGGAGCCTGTGGAGGAAAGGCATGCATGTGCCTTCCTTTCTGGGGCTCATCCCTCCCATTCCCTTGCCTTTTGCCCAGCTGTGGAAGGCACATGTGTCCAGGCAAAAGGCAAGGGAATGGGAGGGGAAACCCTGGGGAGGGAAGGGAAAGAGGAGCCAGGGGAGGGATGGCACACATGGTTATTCCATTGTTTGCTCACTCAGGCTGGAGTGGAGAAGATATTTGTGGGTTGTTTTTTTTACTTTTGCAAGGGTCCTGCATCCCCAACCCTTGTGAAAGTGGAGGGGCCACTGTATTTAAAAAGAAGAAAAATTCTGACAGTAAAAACTCATCACATTAATTTATTAAGATCTTTCTTCCCTTTAGTATTTATCTGGAAACAGTTGGTATAAACAGCAAGCTTCTCGTGCAGTAAACCAGGCCATTGGCAGAGTCATCCGGCATCGGGAGGACTATGGTGCCATCTTCCTTTGTGACCACAGGTGATTTTTTTTTTATTTGAAGAGAACTCTTAGAGCCAATATTCCTCCTTCTACTTCAGTCCTGTACCACCAGTGCCACCTCCTTGTTTCACAACCCAGTGGACTCTATGAGCAGTGATTTTGTTTTCTCTACTGTGTGGAAGAGTCTTCTTTCTTCTACCTGGCCAAGGGAAGAAGTGTTGGTAGGTGGAGATATGGGTTGAGTGGAGGAAGAGCTTTTGTGGCAGGTTTGGGAGATGAGCGGTGAAAAATTAGACATGAAATGGTTGAATCCTCCTTCATCTCTCCACAAACACCTGCTTTCACTGATTAAATTGGACAACTCTTATTTCCAAATTAAAATATTCAGTGTTCCCAGACAAAGTAGCTGGTCTTTCAGAAGGAGTGGACTCAGTGTTTGTTACTGTGAAAAAGGAACACATTGAATCAGACTCAGTATCTGGAATACTGTGTGTATCTTTTTGTGCTAAGAGTTTAAATACTTGTGAATAAGTGTTTTAGAAGTTCTGGTTGGCTCTCAAGTTTTTGAAAGACATGCTTCTGACTGGGGTGTTGGATGAGCTGGCTGCCGAGCTGACTGCCATTGCAATCGCTGTTTTAGGAATACCACAGAAAGCAGTTTCAGTCTGTGTCTGCATTAACTGCTATTGTTGCATTTTGATACCACTTGAACTGCTATGGCTCCATTCTGTGGAATTCTGGGATACATAGGTTGGTCAGGTGCTCAGAATTCTCTGCTGGAGAGCCTTAGTGCTGTAATTCAAGGAAGAGCTTCTTCCAAGTTAAACAGAACTCTCTTGTGAGAAAGGAGTTAAGCAGAAAAGAATGTTTCTTTACATAATCTGTTTTTCAGCAGTGTTACCGATGTTCTCATTTTAAGAAAGAATTTGCTCATGATGGGTAGACCTATGTTTTGAACTATAGTTTCCATAATCCCTGACCATTGGTCATGCTGTCTGGAGCTTATGGGAGTTTAATTGTAAACATCTGGAAAACACTGAGTTACCATCCTGTACATATTCTCCTGGAAATACTGTTTTTTACAGAGTTGACAGGTGTTTCTTTTTCCAATTTCTGACAGGTTCATGAACACAGATGCAAGAGCCCAGTTGCCTTCTTGGGTCCGCCCTTATGTCAAGATTTATGAAAAGTTTGGTCACGTAGTCAGAGATGTGTCTCAGTTTTTCCGTACTGCACAAAAATGTGTAAGTATCAAGCAAGTATATATGAGAACCCATGGGAGTTGCGTCCAGTGTTAGTTCTGTCTAGAGTAAGCCCACTGAAATGAATGGAACTTGTTGGTCAGTTCTAATCAGTTACTCAATTCTAATGAATTACTCTAGCTGGGGCTAAGATTAGATATAGCTCAGGAGTAAGAATTGGGTGCTACTTCATGGGGAACAAAGCTGGTAAAAAGAGGGGTGGACAGTGCTACTGTTAGTTGGATTTGTAATTGGTTGACTGACCAAACCCAAAGGATGCTCACCAATGGCTAATTTTCGTCCTGGAGAGAAGTGACTACTGGGGTACCACAGGGTTCTGTCATAGCCCCAGTGCTATTCAGTATGAAGGAATGGAGAGCATGGTGATCAAATTTGCAGATGATACCAAATTGGGAGGGGTTGCTGATACTCCAGAGGATAGGATCAAAATTCAGAAGGACCTTGACAGATTGCTCCTGCTATCATCCCAGAATGATTATTCACATAAGTACCAACTTCTCATTCTGCTTTCTCAAAATAGTTAATTGTTGTGAATTGACATCAAGTTTGGCTTTGACTTAGGATGACTCTGTGAATGAGAGATCTCCAAGACATCCTGTTATTAATAGTCCTACTCCAGTCTTACAAAGTCAAGCTGTGGTTTCCTTGAACTGGTTAATGCTCAATGATTTTCTCTCATTATTACTGAACTGTTTTTTCCAGTAATAGGGATTTAATAATAGTTATTTGTTGCTACAAGTAACCTTCATACTGAATTTGATTGAGAAGATTCTACTTTCCTTGAGATGTCCCTTTGGATTTCCCCATTCTGTGCAGATGCCAGCTCCAGTGCCCCGTGTTCCTTCTTGCAGCGCCACTGAAGAGGAAGGAAATCCTACACCTTCTACTTCTACTTCCCATGAGCAGTTTATTTCTCTGACAAAAGCCAGCAATTTGGATGACCATGTACCTAGTTTGAAAAGGAAGAGGATGGGTAGGTGCCTTTCCTTTTAACAGGGGCAAAAGGACGTTAGTATCATTTACCTTCAGGATCAGATACCACAAAATTTCAGCACAGTGAATTAAAAAAGTTTTTCCTTAGAGTTGCCTCCTTTCTTTCAAATGTAGTTTCAGAGGAATTTCCTCATCTGAAAATAGAGTAAAAAAAAGTTTTCAATAAACTAGAACATGACAACAAGAAAAAGAACAAAAAAGAGAAAGCCCCCTGTTGTTCCTGCCTTCATTCCTACTTTCAGGGCCAAAGTACATGTGACACTGAAGGTGCCATTTGCAATTGTGTGAATTCTGCCAGAAACCCCAAATAATGAAATTAATGGATAGTGCTTTCAGCTGTAGTAAAGTTGGATAAAGACTGTGTGCAGTTCAAGTGAATGCATTCTGCCTGTGAATAGGATCCCGCCAACCAACTGATCTTGTCTCATCCAGTCTGTGAGAGGCTACCTTCATAGATTTTCAAACAGTTAACTACTGTTTCCCAAATGTGGGCACACGGAACCAGTTTGGTTCTCTGTGCTCTGATTTAGTTGTCATCCTGGGATAAGCTTCGAACTCATGGCACATTCTGAAAGGATAGACTGAGAAAGCGGCAGGCTTTGGCTGGCCCTGTCACAGTCCAACTCTCTGCCAGCAAGGGAAGGGAGGGGAATATACTTTCCCAAGAGGAGGAGGAGGCAGTGGGGAGTGTCCAATACAAACAACAAGTGGAAACGCTGAGCTGAGCCACATCAAGGTCAAATCCAAAAGGTCCAGAAAGCCAAAAGTCTGTCCAGAGGGGTCGAGGGAGCCAGAACACAAGGGTTGTGAGGGCTTGCATAGTAATTTGCTACAAGCAAACAGCAAGCCACGCTGGCAGATTTAAATAGCCACTGAAAACAGGTTTTACTTGTCATTGTTCTGTTTCCTTAATCTAACCAAGATGGCTTCCTTCAGTCTCCTCTGTGATTGGGGGCTAGGGGGCACAGGTGAAAGTACTTTCTCTAAATCACTGCTGGTTCCTTCTGCCTCTGGAGCTGGCTGGGGCAACTCTGCCTCTGCTTGTCCTTCAACTGGTGGAGATATTTGCTGGCTGGTTTGGTCAATCGCTGGCTCTGTTCCTGGCATAATCAGTTGCTCCTCGACCTCAGAGCCGTCATCTATCACATGCTCAGGATTTCATCATGTCCCTTAAGCTTTTTGTACATGCAAATCCTAACTGGACTGCACATGTTGTTCTTTGTTCACCTCTTCCATTCCAGACATACAGTCCCCAGTGTTTGAAGGGAGAGTGAACAGCATGTGTGTCAGGCGCAGGGGGGAAGAAAAGAGAAATACAGAACATTGAGAAAAATTAGCTGAACAGGTTGCTGTGTTCCATGTTAAGTTCTATACGCTAAACAGTTTCCTGATGTATTAAGCTGCAAATCCCACCATCCCCATTCATCACATCGTGGAATTTACAGTCAAATACATTGGAAAAAATGGTGGCTTGAGGAAGCTTAAAAACTAGAGTCAGTTGTACTGGTATGCTCTCCATCTTCACATGTTTGTTCAGCCTGCATTGGCAATGGCTGTGAGTAGGGCCATTGTAAGCAACCTCAGTGTCATCTCTTTTTCTTCTTCTTTCTTCTGTAATTGAAAGTGGCCCCAAACTGAAAAAAATGAATTAAGTATAGTCAAAATGCAAATATTTAACCAGTGATTTATCTTGTATCAGATAATGGAGTGGCCAGCCTGTGTGTAGAGTATGATGAGGCTCCAGTCTTCTCGAAAAGGCAACCTGAGAGCCTCCTGGATGCTCTGGAGAAGCACGATAAGAACGGCGGAGATGCGGATGAGGAAGAAGGCTTGATAGGGGAAGAAAAGGTACGAGCCCGCTGTCCACTTGGCTGTGTTACTAGTCCCTGCATTCCCTTTGCCCCCCCATCATCCTAAGAAGGTTCTAAAGAGTTAACCCCTTTAGCGTGGGACTCTCATTCTGAAAACTTTAACTCCAGGTCTGTTGGAGGCAGAGAACCAATCTGCTTTTCTACTCAAGGCTTTTTTCAAGCTACAGGAAACATTGCAGGCACGACTTTTGCCCACCAGTTGAGTATTCTTTATCTGGAAATCCAAATTCCAAAATGCTCCAGAATCCAAAACCATTGAAAAGCAGAACCAGTCTTCTTGTTAGGGAACGTAAGGGAATTACAGAGGCTCTCTTGGGACTGTGCGTGCTTCTCTCAGTTGACTTGGGACCTTTTCCCCCTCTGAACTTGCTTTGCCAGCAGCCCGAAGTGAGCTGAAGGGTAAAAAAGACACCAAGCCAATTGAGAGACTTTGCAAGCAGCCTGCATGTGCATCAAGCAAGCCTCCATAAATGCCCTTATGTTCTCTACAGGAAGTATGCAAGAGGAGAACTGATGAAAAAGCAGACCGTGCAGAATGATACATAATCTCCTTATGGATATGCAAATATTTAAAAATCCAACAAAAAAACAGAACGAAAAACTGGAGCACCTCTGATCACAAGCATTATGGACAAGGGGTACTCAACCTGTACTTGACCTAACAAATGCGTGCTAAGTTCTTGCAGCTGATTCAAAAAGATATTGTCAGGTTACTCTGTATGTACATTTATAGCCGTAATCACTTAGGACTCAACCTAGTGTTTAACACTTTCACACTTCACTGGTTTCAGTAACAGACGTTTAAGCATGTGTTTTGTCTTTTTCTTAATTTGTCTCCCTGTTCCTTCAAAGACTGTTAGAAATGGGACAAATCCAGAATTTTCCAAATCCAAATCTGGATCGGAATCCCTGGAAGGTTCTGTGAATCCACGAATCTTGAATCTTTCGAATCCTTTTTTACAAAAGGGTTTAAAAAACAAAGGAAACAACGCACTTCTACTGAAAAGTGTTTTGAAGCAGAATTTGACATCTTTGTTTAAGAAAAACAAATTAAATAATAGTTTTCACTTTCAGGAAAACATATCCATATACTTCTTATTAAGAATTACATGTAATTTGGAAGTAGCTCCAGAAGTTGGAGTTGACTCCTGGGTTGACTATTACAAAAAAGAAAGAAAGAAAAGGGCAAGAATAATCTTGGGAAAGTCACACTCTCTCAGCCTTAGCAAAAGCCTAGGTAAAGGCAACCCTGCCTCTGAAGAAATCTGGCCAGGACAATTGTCATAGTTTTGCCTTAGGATCTTGCCAGATTGAAAATGACATGACGGCCCTTTCTACACAAGCCGGAAAATGTGGATTATCAATCCCACATAGTCTTGCCTGTGTAAACAGGGCCACATACTACAGTACAGAGATAATCCAGGTCAAAACTGGATTTTTCTTTGCATATCTTATGGCATCCTGGAGTTTGTAGTCTGATGATGCACTAGCGCACTTTGGCAGAGAAGGCTCTGACATCTTGTCTAACTACAAACCCCAGAATTGTGTCTGAAAGAGCTTTGCAGGGGAGCCACACAAAGGAATCTTCTCCAACTGTCCTTGAAATCTCAAGAACACTGTAGTTTCCAGTCAAGTCTCAAGTCCTACAACAAGGAAGGCACTTTAAAAACACAAAAACACCAGCCTCTTGCTCAGTCTCAATTCTCTACCCTGATGTCCAGTATCAAGTCCTAAAACAAGGAAGGCACTTAACAAAAACAAACTAAGACCAGCCTCTAGTCCAGTCCCAATCCCTACCCTCCAGTCTCAAGTCAAAAGAATAAGAAGAAGAGAATAATTATCTTACAGAAGGAGGCATCCACAAGGGCAGGCAGCAGGAGCAAGCTTGATCTGGGGTGCTCGTGCCTGCTCAGGCCTCCAGGTGTGCACGGATTCAAAATATTTGATTCACCTGTTTTTGGCTCAGGGATTCAGATCTGCGAATCTCGAATCCTTCTCAAGGATTCACGGATTCGGTTGGCCCATCCCTACTGTTTGTGATTTACCTGTTTGTGATTTAAATACATGTCTAGACCATAAGATCTGATTTCAGTTACAGGCAAGTTCTGTGTGAATTGTTCCTATGAACCAGATCTTTCTCTTGTCTCTTTGTTGGTTTAGACAGTTATGATTCTCCTACATAGATAGGAAAAAGACCCCCAACCTGAAAAATCTTCAGTTTTAAAGGGAAAAGTTTAAAAAGTTGAAGTGATACTACAGATGCAAAGAGATTCAGGCCACAGTTCAGACACTTCCATTCTAAATCAAAACATGAACATGTTAGTAGACTTTTTAAATATCTTAATTCTCCACTCCAAATGAACATTGCAGTGTAATTCTACTGTCTGTCTCATTTCCTATACAGTACGTCACCCAATGGTATGAAAAAGTCAAAATAGAACACAGGCTTCAGTACACTCAGCATCTACAAACAGCACAATTGCTGTCCTGTTCTGTATTTGGTTAAATCATCTTTATTAACCTAGCCTTAATTTGATCCATAAATCCATAGCTGAGAAAAGAAAGCCTTGTATTTAATTCACTTAGTCTCAGTTACGCCAGATATTTGGAATTCCCTTTGAAATCATGCTGTAACTTGCAAATGGGATTGGACCATTAGATGTAAAGCCTGCCCCTGTCTTTTCTGCTTGATTCTGTCTACAAATGGTTTCCCTTCTCATACAGATCTCTTCTTGAAAAGGGTGTTCAGGGCTACAGATAGCGAAGCAGGCAAAATACTCTTCTCTACCCCTTCAGAAAACAGATAATCACATTTCCTCTAATGCTTCATGGAGTTTTATTTATAATCCTGGAGTTTTGTTTATTTTGTACAAAATAATAATAATGTTCTTGAACATTAAATGTTGATCCTTATATGGTTTGGGGGATTTAAATCCAGAAAATAGTAGAGGGGAAAGAAGTTAAAAAATCACAACACCCAGTGATGTAGCTAGTGGGGAATGTGGAAAATAGGAATGTTGGCCCTCCACATTTGCTAGGGTTAAGGCCGTAAAAATGTAAAAAATGCAAATATCAAAATGTGTGTGTGTCTGTGGGAAGGGGGCCGAGATATGAAGAGACTGGGCACCCAGGATCCAAACTAGGTCAGAGGAGGGAGAGGGAAAGAGGGTGGGTCATCATGACAGCCCTATACTTCCTCTCTCTCACCCATCTACTTCCTTGGGTATGGGAGGTGCATTGGGAAAGAGTTTGTGGTGAGCCACAAAGAGGGAAGGTTCCCCTGTAAAAGAGGTGCTGGAGGTTGGGGGCAAGGTTTGGAAACTTGCAGATGATCAAATCTGTGAAACTCAAACCTGCAAATGTGGATGGGCAGCTGTAACTTAAAACCATCACTAACATGTTTAAAAATAGAGCTTAGACATCCAAAGAAAAGGGTCAGATAAAGTTACCAAGGTAATGCAAAAAGAACAAGTATGAACGTTGTAGATGTGAGTAATTTTCAATATTTCATTCCCTGGAATGTTGGTTACAGTCAGTCTTTTCTGTCCTTGAGTGATAGCAGAACAAGAACAGTTAACTTCAGTGCAGATAAATCTCCAAAATGCAGAGAAGAGGCTGTATTAATCTTTTTATCTTTAAAGGCCATGCGTTTGTCAACTCTGTCCCTTCAGTACGAGAAAAAGTTAATGGATGGGCAGAAAGGAGGCCGAAAGAAAATCAAAATCATCAGCAACATGGTATGTTGTTTTGGACCTTGGAGCGAAAAGGCATATTTTGAGTACATAGCTCTTTCAAAAACAGTTTTTCCAAACATTTAGCTACCACTATAGCCAGCAAAACATCTACATATTACTAAAACCATTTTTTCTGTATATGTGTAGGTTGCTGGTTCTCAGTGTCTGTCGAAATATAGAATTAATAGGTTTTTGGGGTGCACTGTGGAATATGGGAAAGTGGAGAGAAAACAGAGCCCAGTGGTAGGGTGCATTTTGTGTGTGTGTGTGTGTGTAGAAAGTACTGAGGTCAATGCCTAGTGTCTCCAATATAAAAAAAAAATCAAGTACCAAATGATTGGAGGAGATATATTCTGTTGAAGTCCCTGAAAAGTTGTTGGCAGCTGGAATGGACAATATTAAGCTAGGTGATTTGATAATATAGGGCAGATTTCTAATTTTTTAAAAAAAAAACCAGTCAGAGGTAATAAAAAAGTGATCTTATTTGATACTGGATTGCACAGTATTCTTAGCTCTTTCCCCTTGAAAGTAAAATAAGAGACTTATATTATAGACTTATATAATAGATATATTCATTTTGCTTAGGCATGTGACTATCTATAAAAGATTATAACAAGTTATAAGAAGTTTATTAAAAGTTTATAAAAAGTGTATAAAATATAAAATGTGACTATAAAAGAAACTATATTGCATGTCTTAAGCTACATTGGGCTTTATAGGTAATAATCAGGAATTGGAATCAACTGAAGCTGCTTCAAGGAAATTATGTGTTTCCTGTAGCCAGTTCTGATCAGCACTTTGCCTCACACAGAGTGTGTTAACAGGAAGCCAAACAGAATGTAATCAAGGCATGTGCTGCTGTAGCCAGGTCTCACATTACCAAGAACGGATGTAGCTAGTACATTAGTTTTAACTGTGCAAATGCGCTCTTGGCCATTACTGGAACCTGGACATCCAGGGTCAGGGCTGAATTCAAAAGCATATTCAAAACCCTATTCTGTATAGACTAAATCCCTCTCTTTTGGTCTGCTTTTCTGTAGACTGCCTTTAATCCCTTAATATATCTATATTCACTGAAAGGATGATCTCTCTAGATGTAAAGTATAAGAATAATAGCTCCCATATGTCTTCGTGGTGTCTCTACCACACAGTAGCAGTCAACTTACTTGAACTTTAGGTCCATGCTATAAGATTAATGCAGGCTAATCAAGATATACAGTTTAGTAATAATTTTCTAGTATAAAAAACGGAGATGAGGGAGGCAATCCAGCCAGTGATTTTCCAGCCAGCTTGAATGAATTGATTGCTCCCTAATGAGAGCTAAGTAGCCCCAGGTCTTTTGGAGATGGAATGGTTTTCAAATGCTGTCTAGGAGAAGCAGGGATCTGCAAGAAATTGCAGCAAAGTGTGAGAACTAGGGGGGTAGTGGTATGCTGTCTTATTTTTCTTCCCTTTTACACTTCCCCCTTCTTCTCCAGACACCTACCTGACAGTAAATCATCTACTGAAAGTGTGGGAACAGAGTTAGGAAAAGCATTCTCTTTGATCTCTTAACTGGATCATTATTTCTAAGCTGTGTGAGTGGTTATTGGACTCAGAAACAGCATTCCAAAGGACACAATAGAAGCCCAGTTCTTTTTTTAAAAAAGCAACAAAACCCACCCATATATTCAGAGAACACAAACCTGAGTCCTCCCTTTATTCCCAAATCATTTACTTATTTATTTATTTTGGAGGAGTCAGGAAGAGAATACAGCAAAGAAATTTTTTCATGCACTTTGCTTTTTAAATTTCTGTTTTAAATTTCAGCAGTCTGATAAAGCTCAAGACCCCTCAGAGCCCAAAAAAGCTCGGGCGGCAGCATTCATTGCAACAGTGAAGCAGTCCCTGAGCCAGCTTAATTTTGACACATTCTCACGGGCCCTCCAGCAGTACAAGACGACAAATGACTTCGATGCTATGTTATCTCAAATGAGCGCTCTTTTTGCAGAAGATCAGAAAAAGCATGCCCTGTTGCGAGGTACTGTAGCCATGTAGAGACCTCCGTTAAGCAACTGCCGCTTTTTGGACAACCTTTCATTATGATGGAGAATGAAAGGCTGCCCATTTGCCTTATTAGCATTTTTTGCAAAGTAGCACAGAACACTTTGTTCTTGGTTGCATTTATCTTTAAAATTATCAAGCTGTACAAAGATAAAACAAGATGACTATTGTTGTCTTATTATGGAAGAAACCAAAGCTGTGCTGAATTTCAAATCAAGTATCATAGACATACTATTGTACAATTTATTGTTGGTTTCCCAGAAGCGTCTTGGTGCCCGTTTCTCCTAACAAGATGTTTTGCTTCCTTTGTTAACCAAACAGACAGGGAGAGAACAAACAAAAAAGTTCATGTAGTGAATCAACTGTTCTGGACCATGCCAACACTCTGGATCATGAAGCTGAATCCTGGCTTCCCAGAAGCATTTGGATGCCCAGGATGTTTCATTTTCTTTTTCAACCAAAAAAAAAAAAAGAGAGTAAAAACAAAAAAGTTCCATGTGGTACCAGATATTCCAAGGCATGCCAATACTCCTGGGTCATAAAGGTACATCCTGATATAATTTAATTTAATGCTCAGGAATGTACTGTCCCAGCATGGCATTACATCCAGAAGCAGCCAGATTTTTGGGCAGTGGTAGTTGGAGGAAAAAGAGAAATCCTTCATCATCTTACATGTAAGAGCATGATGACAAAATTTCTTTAAATTTACTTCCTTCCTTCTGATTATTACTTTAGGAGGAGAAGGCAGTTTCTTCTACCCAAGTCTAGGAAGTTTATCCAGGATGAATACTTTGTCCCAGATTTCAAAAAGTGTATTGTGAAATGGGCAGGCGAGGTTGGCAAATGCCTAGGAGCATAGTGGTGCCTGGAATGGTATTCCCTGAAAAGTGTATATTTGTGTAAATTGTCACTATGGACTTAACTTTTCTTCTTTTTCTTTCAATTTCAAGAGTTTTACCAGTTTGTTCGACCACAGCACAAAAAGCAGTTTGATGAAGCTTGCCATCTCCTGACAGGGATGGGCTGTGGCTACAAGCCAGAGCATAGCCTCCTCCGAGAAGAGAGACTGCTCTTGGC
Organism: Ctenosaura bakeri; assembly: GCA_948474755.1. Lineage (NCBI taxonomy): Eukaryota > Metazoa > Chordata > Lepidosauria > Squamata > Iguanidae > Ctenosaura > Ctenosaura bakeri. The sequence continues at coordinate 753,506 of CAOLHI010000199.1, read as the reverse complement.
TAAGAAAGCAGGTGAGAAAAACTTTTTGAGGAGGTAGCAGCTCAGGAACAGTGTCTGTCCGTCTGTCTGTCTGTCTGAGTATATTCCTGGTTAGGATTGGAGGATATCCTTCCTTTGCTGTGGTAGCTAGGAAGGGCGACGACATGGTCCAAAGGGAGAAATTTCCTCCTCTATCCTGTTCTGTTTCTTGCATTGGCAGAGACAGGAGTTCTTTGGGCTTGCCCTCTTGAGCTATCTGCAAAATGCAACCCCCCAGCCCCCCCAAACAGAACCCAAAAGGAGCGAGACTTGGGTTATGCTGTCTTAACCTACCTGCAAAATGCAACCCACCCTTCCTCACCAAAAAGAGGACCTAAAAGAAGCAAGACTCGGGTTGTGCTTTCCTAAGGTATCTGCAAAATGCAAACCACCAGTCTTGCAAAAAAGAGAACACCAATGAAGCAAGACTTACCTCCCTCCTATCTTTCTCTGTGACCTTCAACGCCTCAGGAGAGAGGGAAGCTGAGTTCAGTTGCATGGCCTTCTCTCCTACCATGTGGCCGGGATGACTGTCTTGCCGCCTTCTGAATATTTTTGGATTCTGATTCCGCTCATCTCTCACTGCTTTCTGTGGTGATTGGACAGAGGGAAGTTGCGGTACTGTAACATCTGAACGGCAGCAGATTGCTCATCCTTGCCCTCTGATTTGGCATGCAGCGAATCTAGAGCCCATGGTGCCTCACTGAGCCTCCTCTAGCTTGACCACAGCAGAAACGTGGGCATGAAATTTCCTCAGAACTGACAGGCACCATTTTGGGAGGAAAGGAGTGGCTGATGAATAAAATCATGGGGCCTTATATTCCTTTTGGTCAGGACGGATGAAGTGTAGCCTGCAGACCAGAATTAGTCTTCACAAGTTAATTTATGGGCCTCCGTAAGTTCCTATTCTGCATTTTCTGTTGGAAATAAATTCACTGAAAATGGCCAGTAATACCATCAGAAATGACTTAAAGGCACACAACGACAACAAGGGCTGTTTTAAACCTACACAGCCCCCCCCCCAAAACAAACAAACCAGGAAGGAATCACTTTGGTTTTTCAGAAGAGTCTCATACTGGTGTAAATCAGGTGAACCATCTTCCCAAATGAAGCTAAATGGTTAAAAAAATTTATCTGATTTAATTGTCTTAGTTGGTGAGATTCTTTAATATGCTTCTAGTCCATTTAAACTATTTGTTACTGTTTATATTGCTTAAATAGGCTAAACTGATTTTGTTGTGTGCTGCCCTGAAATTATGATATACAGTGGGATTTTTTTTAAAACAGGAAATTGTCATTGGGGATCTAAAATAATAATAATGACTATTGTTGCCATTCCCTCTGTATTCCATGGCACAACACCATTTCTCTTTTTAATCTCCTCCTCCATGCCTGTGTCCCTGAAAGATCCTGCCGGATGCAGAACAATCAAAAGCCAGCAGATGCTTGTTGGCACAGGAAATGATAAAGAGTTTTTTTTTAAAGAAAAAAACATTTGAACCCTTTTGATCACAGTCTCATACACTTTAGACTAAGACCCTCCATACCTTTTAGCACAAGGCTTGGTTCTTTACCCAGAAGTGATATTCTTTCAGTGTAGGCTGCTTGCAAATGGGAGAGGTGTTAGTAACCATCATCTAGGTTTTGTTTTGTTTTGCCTTTTTTTTTTTTTGATCAAGTGATTGTTCTCTTACTTCCACAAATGGGGTATGATGCTGCCGCTTGCTTTCTGTGATGTTCTAGGCACTGCAGACAAGCAGAAACACTCCTCATTCTCTGTTTTTATCAGGAGGGCTTGAATCAGGGTCTCCTGGATAAACAGCTTCCAGTAATGGCAGCTGCTGGCATCCATGTTGGAATGGTGATGAATCTGCTTGAGGTGTTAACCCAGATTTCAGAGTTGCTATGCAAAATGTTGAACCCTATACCTCCCATAAGCTCAGCACATTGGATATCACCTTCCAGGTTTTAAACTACAGTCCTCTGTCCACATGCACAGGTTTGACTTTTGTGAATTTAATTATTTACAAGGCATGCGTCTGCCTCTCCCTATTCTCCTCCTCCCATTCCCTTGCGTTTTCTGGACATGGAGAAAGCAAGCAAGCATGCCTGGGCAAAAGGCAAGGGAATGGGTGGGGAGCACGCTTACCTTCCTTCTCACCTCCAGAGTTCCCCTCCCATTCCTTTCCCTCTGGCCTCGGTGCTGAGAACTCATGCTGAGGCCAAAGGAAAGGGAATTGCGGGGGGGGGGCTTCAGAAAGGAATGGGAGGTGTGATCACAGGGGAGGAGTTATTTGTGTGTTTTCCACTTTTGCAAGAGTTGTGCACCCCACACCTTTGCGAGTGGACGGGCCGCTGTAAATCCCATAATGGATTTGCCCACTCCACTGACATGGAAGCTACCACTGCCCTCACATCCTAGGTTGCTGTGATCACATTCATAAGAAGATTCCTGCTGGATAAGACCATAAGTTTCTGTAAACTACTGTCTAATTTTCCATCAGTGTGATAACTGAAGCCCCTGTCAGAGCTGCTGCTGATGAGCAGCAGCCGTTGGTCCCCGTGGCTCTGGCTGGAGATGAGTCCTGCAGCTCAAGAGCTCCCTCTGCTGCCATGGACCAAGCAGGCTCGGACGTTCCTCTGCCTGCTCCTTGAGGGCAACAGGGATCCGATTCTGAAGATGGTTTGGAGCCTGTGCCAGTCGTCTCACAAACAAGGCGGAGACTCAAGAGAGCTGAGCAAAGGGAGGCTTCCTTGATTAAGTTCAAGAAGCAGTGACTAGCCAAACCTGTGTCTTGGGCTTTATAATTGCCCGCCTGGAAGCTTTCCTTTGCTTGTGGCAAACTTTTTTCAAGCCCTCCTCTTGCCTGTTCCTTGCTCCCAGTACCCAGTTCCTGCTACTTTGAATTGCTCTCTTGACCCTTGGCTTTTGGAACTCTGGCTACGGCTTTCGCTTGACACTCTGTGTAAAGTGCTTGCTTGTCTCCTCCCAGCTGGACTTTACTGGCTCTCACACTCCCTTCTCTGGGCTGGCTTGCTGCCCAGGTCTCTGACCCTGACAATCAGGGATAATCCAGTTTTCTTTGTAGTAGCCTCTTCTCTTATTCACAGAGGCACTCAGGTTTACAGTATCCCTGAACTCATAGGCAACGTATGACCACCATGCATAGTAGCAACTGACAGCCTCATTTTCCTCTGTGAATTTGTGTAATCTCCATCTAAAATCATCGGATTGTTGTCATCATGTCTTGTGGTCCCAACCTGGTATGCAGGTTCCAGCGGGCATCTCTCACACAAATCCCGCTCTTCTGGTGGGGAAGTTTCTCCCACATGTCGCTTGCCTTCTCATTTGGGAATCTGAGCTGTGGGGGAGGGTGGAGACCCACAATTTCCAGTCACTGGTGGAAGATAACAGGGGTTCTCTCCTCACTTGGCTCCTGTTCCCAATTGGGCAGGTAAATGGGACAGTAGAAAATCTAATTGTTATTTCCAGTGATCATCAATTATGAAGGCAAGTGGAGGGAAGGAGAAGACCTGGAGATAACAGTAGGATTCTCCAAATGGTATGGATCAACAGTCTGTTTGGTGGGATACTGAGGGGCTTTAAGAGGAACCTTCACACAGAGAGAGGCATCGAGAGGGGCAGAGATGTCAAAGGAGGGATGGCCTTATGGCCCAGTCCCAGTGAAGAGGAGGGAAATCTAGTTAGCCAGGGCTGAAAGAGTTGCCTGCCCCTGCCTTAATGTTTGTGTGTTAAAACATGGCCTGTCAATTTATCCTGAATTTAGTTTTCTATTTGAGCACTGAGACCAAATTCCCGTTTCATTTCTGCCTTGGAAGACTGTACTCCTAATAGAGCTGCGTTTGGTGAGGTATATTTTGAAGCTGAAGGTGCTTTCTGTGGCTAGAAGGCTCTGCTTGCTTAATTCTTCAGGTGTGTTCATGCTTTGTGTCCAGAGTTGGGCTTTTGTGAGGCTACAAAACCTCTCCCTAGTTCTTATTCCAGTGCTTAAATTCTCCCAGGGGACAGACTGGTATGGACTTTGTTGGCATTCTCTAGAGAAATGCATACAATTCTAGTCCAGAGCAGCAGGATTACCTTGGCACTGAGAAATCGGTTGCCTAAGTGTATTTCTTCCCACTCTATTTCAGGAGCTGTCACCTCAGCATCCTTTTGAGGAGACATCTTGTTGACGAATGTTTGTATAGCAGAGAGCTGCTTGACTGTCCATGCTATTTCACTGGGTATTATAAAGTGGAAACCTGCTCTTTTGTGAATGCTGGCTTTGGCAAGGAGGGGTTGCTACTGTACTTAGTCTTCAGTTCAATGTTTCTGAACAAATCACTGTGGGAAACCTATTTTTGGAAGTTTTCAAAGCATTTAGTCACTATCTGTGTCTGGTTCTTTCTGAAATTAGAGAAGGAATGTGAGAAGAAAACCACCTTTTCAGAGGGTTCATGTGAGCAGCTTGACTCGGAGCAGCACCTGAACAGAGGAAGATCTCACCTGTCATCAGTGCCAAATGCCACAGGTGTGTTTTGCAGGAGGCGTTCATACATCAGCAGTGATAATGGAGGTAGCTCAGTTGCAGGACTTCTCTGAAGTTATGATATATGGCATATGATGGTCTCAGAAGCAGAGAGGAGAAGGAAGAAAAGAACAGTTTCTTGAGTTCAAATCACACATATCGATTAGGCTGATGTGAGAACCCTTATGTTCTCTCAGTGAGATATTTCTGTTATACGCTCCTGTCACATAGGGATTTAAAAAACTGACACAAACACAATCTTCCCCAAGAAGTACATTTACACGTGAGTAATTCTGAACAATGTGCTGCAGGTTATGCTTATCTTGAGCTTTTTTTTTTTCCCCCATCTTGAGCTTTTTTTTTTTCTTGTGCGCACTCATGAAGGTTAAAGAACAGTCTTAAAAGTTTCAATATTGTGGACATATTTGGACTTATAGCATTTTTGACAGAATGAGAACATCTCCGTAGGCATCTTGAACTAGAGGTCACATTAGGGGTGGTTATATGACTATGAAGAGCAAATTATGTGTTTTAGTCTGTATTTCTTTAGTACATTTAGGTCATTTCTTTGTGGATCAACACTGGGTAATAGAATTATTCATTTCTCAGAAAGCATCATGATTGATTAAACATTCGTAACATGATCAAAATTCCTTGCCTTTGAACTTAGTGTCTATTATTAGGAAATCTTAGGCTATTGCCTCATGAAAGTAAATCTGTTGCTTAGGATTTCTTTTTAAAGTGAGCTCATTGTGCAACAGCTCTACACTGTGTACAAGCAGAATGCAGGTATGATAGCTTACGTGATGCCACACCACTAATTTGCTGCTACCTGAAACAGTATTGCATTATGCTACCTTAAACAGAACATTTTGTAACAGGATATCCTCCTTGTTGCTGCCAGGAACAGTATTGCATTATATTGTTGTAACTCTTTCCTCTTTCCAGGATTCCCCCCCTCCCTTGGGCCCTGTAAGTTTTAGTTTTAATTCTGCCAGGTTCAGATATTAAAATGATGTAATTTTCTCCTCTCTGGTTTCCTTTACTCTGTAAGACCTGATTAAGCCAGGGTGCCATGGAGGGAGCATCCGAAATAGAAATGTAATAAGAATATGAAACATATTGTACTGTTAAGATCAGGTCTTTGTTTTAGAATACCAGTAGTGGGATTGTGGTTAAAGTATTTGAACAGGACTGTGGAGACCCAAGTTCAGATTCCTGCTTTACCTTTGAAGCCCATGAGGATAGCTTTGTGCCACTTACAATCTTTCTTTCTAACCATATTCCCTGGACTATGGTGAGCTTAAATGGGAGGATGTAAGAAAATAACAAGAATCATACTGAATCCAATAAAAAGACCATCTCCTCTAGCATTCTGTTCCCACAGGGACCAAACAGATGCTTGTGGAAATCTCACAAGCTTGGCATTTTATTTATTTTGTTTTATTTATATAAGGTACATCCTGCTTGTCTCTCACTATGGACATGAATGCAATAGCATCTTCCAACTTGTGCTTTCCAGAAACTGGTACATAGTGACATGTTGCCTTCGATAGTTGATATGTTGCCATCACATCTAATAGCCATTGATAACCTCCCTTTCCTCCCCTGTTGTTGTTGCATGCCTACAGGTCATTTCCGACTTATGGCAACCCTATGGGCAAACCTATTACCAGGCTCACTTGGCAAGGTTTGTTTAGGGTGTGTTTGCCATTGTCTTCCTCTGAGGCTGAGTGGGTGTGATTTACCCTAGGTGTCCCAGTGGGTTTCCATGGCCAAATAGGGATTTGAGCCTGGTCTCCTAGAGTCCAAATTCAATATCAAACCATTACACCATGCTGGATTCCACTCCCTGCCATGAATTGTCTAACTTATGGGTTATTTCCAGTTGCCACCCAGCACATGAGGTTCCACATGATCTAAAGTCTCCTTATCTACATTAGACCATTGGTTCCTCTCTGAATTATCTCTCCTGCCTCGTTCCATGGCAGATATGTGTCACTCCTCCCAGGTATGCCTGCTTTTTGTCTTGCTCAGTTCCTCTCTTCATTTAGTCATCTTTCAGTTATTTTCAATTTTCACCTACTTTTGTTCAGACTTCCTCCTGTACAAAGCCAAAAAAAAATCACCTTGTTTTCAGATCTTTCCACCTCCTGATCCTGTACATTGGACCCTCTATTTGTGATGGTTCTCTTCCAGGATCCCACCTCCAATGCTGAAAAACTCAAATGTTCACTTCCTGTATTATTAAATGGCAGTGACATGTGCATGAATGCTTCAGCTTGTCCACATTGATGTTGCTGCCATTTTAGGTATAAGATGTAGTGTTCCACATTAACTGGAAGTTGGAGATGCAGAGATCACAGGGAACCATTGTATTCTAATACTCACTATCTACTTTCTCCCCACCGTGCACTTTATAGTTTATCAGTAGTCCTTGAAAACCTTTTAACTCAGCCAATACTGGGCTTGAGCAGAAAGTCAACTCTATTCTCTTCGTCTGTAAGCTGACATTTCCACTGTCCAGCTGTGCGCTTTTGGCCTTCGTTGACTTAGAAGCTATATATCGCTTACATATTTCTGAGCAGGGCTGCAAGGATCGTAAAGTCTTACAGGATTTTCCTTCCTGGAATACACTTCCTCAGTTGTACATTTCCAGAAGATTACCATCCTGGGATTAAAGTTCATATTTGCTTAATTGTTTCCCCCCAAAAAAGAGGAAGTACAAGAAAGCAGCCTTTATCTTTTGTCATATCCCCTCCCAGCTGCTACAGTATAGCGGGCAGGGCCATTGCGGCTGCCACATTCACATATACAGGAGGCCTGCCTGCTCTTCAATTCTTCTAGTTAAAGAACTAGATTCCTAGTTAATGAGCAATAGGTCAGAGTTACCCAGAAGGAAGTCAGCAGTCTAACAAGAGTATATAGTTCAGTTATGCAATGTGAAATAAAATTATTAATGTTCAGAGTAGTTGGATAAGTGAGATTACTCAAGCAGCATGCAGCTTGGACAGGCAACTATTGGTCCAATTTTGAATGCAGAATAAGTTAGGGGCAGTAAGTACTAGGCACACATGCAGGTGCTGGCATTAAGCATTAGGTGCATGTGCAAATCCATTCCAGCTTGGAATGTTGTTGTTAGCTGCTGTCAAGCCATCTTTGACATAAATGGGCAACCCTGTGAATGAGAGACCTTGAAGTCACCCTGTCATCAACAGCCCTGCTCAGGTCCTGCAAACTCAGGGCAGCTGTGGCTTCTTTGATTGAGTCTTTCCATCTGTGAGGCAATCTTCCTCTTTTCATAGTGCTTTCTACTTTGCCAAGCTGCCTGCTACTCCGAGGGAGAAACCCTATCCTGGGGTCTACAATTTTGATATTAAAATATGATTCTGTGTGCCAGAGAAGTCCCCCAAAGGGGCACGTAGGCAGGTATGGTCGAGAGACCAAAAACCAGGTCAGGCCAGTAAAATCCCCCGTCATGTAGCCCCAGGAGACCTCAAGATGTGTAAATCCACAATAAACAAAGGGTCCTCAGCCCTGAGACGCTGACTTGAAGGGATTAGCGTATTTGCCCCAGGTTGAGCAAATATCCCATCAGGTGGGGACCAGAAGTCACACCACAAAACACAGCCGCAGATCCTGAGACTTTGGCAACACCTAATAATCCTATCACGCAAAGGAAATTACCAATATGGAGCTTCGTACCCACTGCAACACCCATTGTTCTCCCCGGGAAAGGATAGTCCTCCAAGTACTTTTTTCCCTACAAATAGCTCTGGCTTTTGAGCGTTTCTTCGGATCGCTCCCACTTACCCCAGCCAACCGTCGCTCTGTCTGTACAGCAATCCTCTCAGCCCTCTCTATGCTGAGCCCCACTTCTTCGCTGTCTCCTCGGACCCAGGGCGTCAGGACAAGGTGCAGTATTACCCCAACAATATCCCTTCAATGCTTCCCCTGTCCAATTTCCTCTCTTTGGCTTCTTAATAGCTGTTTGGTGCATGTGTGCGTGATTGCGTTGATGTGTGAGACTTTCATTCAATAAAATCATTTATTGGACATTTTAGTTTGGTTTTCGGCTTGGCCTGACCCTGTAAAAACTGGTAAAAAGACCTCGCTAGGTTACCCTGCCTCTTTCATTGTTATACCTTGTGCTGTGGCTAGTGCCCATTCCCCATCACGTGGAGCACACTGAGGTGTCCCCCTAAGGGACCCCAGAAATCAGGGTAACACTGCCTTTTCTAGTGAGTCATGTCTTTTTATGATGTTTTCAAAGTATGACCAGTGCTTGGGATAGAGGCAGGGGAAATAAAATGTAAACTGTGTTGTTGGAAGCATGACTGTTTTGTTTGGGAGAGAAAGAAGGACAGAATGGAGTCTAAGCAGAGAAAGAGGGATGGAGATGTTATCTCTAGAGTGGAGAAGATTGGTTGTTCATCTTCTGGGGGATGCTGTGGGGAATCGAATTCTTTCCGCCAAACATGAGAGTAATTCTAGGGGGCTGGGCAGACCCACCTCCAACTTCTTTGCAAGAGTTTTCTGTAGCAAAGGCATTGCCAAACCATGTATTTCTTTGGGACCCGTAAGTAACCTGAACATAAAATAAAAACTCAGAAGGCAAAGAAGGACTCTGCAAAAAGGTGAGAAGGAAAGAAGAGCTGAGTAGGGAATGGCTGGAAGTTGTTGTTCAGGGCCAAGTTGTTCTCAGAACCACCCACATGATTTAGTGCTTTTTTAAGAGAAAAAAAATATAACACAGCACTAATTTTTCCATGCAAAGGTAGATGTTCTTGTTGCCACATGGGAATGTAGGAGATTGTATTTAGACAAACACTTAAGATTCTCTTCAGACTGTTTGTGCTTTGGCAAGAATTAGTTGAACACACTGGTCCATATTCTGTTGTATATTTATGATGGGCTAGTCCCAGTTACTAGACATAACACTTCATTAATGGCAGTGTTGAGTTTCCCGACTTCATGCCATTCTTGTTTTTTAAAAAAGCAAAACAATTCCCAGGACCTGTAGTGTTAATTTTCCCAGAGAAATAGTAACAGAACACACAGAGTTAAAACAGCATGGGTACGTGTCTCTCAGGAGACCCAGTGTGGTGCAGTGGTTGACTGTTGGACTGTGACTCTGGAGACCAGGGTTTCAGTTCTCAGCCACAGAAGCCCGCTGTGTGATCTTAGGCAAGTCACACTCTGTCGGGGAGGGAGGTAAAGAAAAATCCCCTCTGAACAAATCTTGCCAAGAAAACCTGATGATAGGTTCACCTTAGGGTCTCCGTAATTTAGAAACAGCTTATGTCTCTCTATGGTGTCTTTACATGCCTTATCTTCTAATTTTCCTAGGAAGAAACTGCGGCTATGTGACTGATGAACTTTCCAAAAAACCATCCAGCTCTCTAAAGGAGGACCAGAACCAAAAAATCCGGACAGCGTACCTGAACGACCTCAAGATAGCATTGGACAAAAGCAGCTTTAACAGCTTCTTTTCAGCGCTGTCAGCATACAAGAAGACCGATAACTATGATGCCATGGTGGCTGTAGTGGCAGCCCTCACCACAGAAAAGCCTGAACATTTTCACCTGCTACAAAGCAAGTACCACCCTATTCGGGGGGGGGGGTTTAAACAGTGCTGCACTAACTGCTTAGCTGGGTTTTTCCTGTTCACATGCTGTTGAGGCCCTTGTTACTGTATTTGCTGGCCATATAAGACTCACTTTTTCCCCAGAAAAATATTATTTAAAAATGGGGTGTGTCTTGTACACCAGGGTGTGTTATACACCAGCAAATAGTATTTGACAGTGTATAAGTGAAGTGCATCTTATACCTTGGTGTGTCTTATGCACCAGCAAATACGGTATGTGGGAATAGCTGACTTCCCTAAGGAAATGCAGAGGAGACACAGTTGAACTCTGCTATGGGGCACAACCACTTCCTAAAACATTCTCTCCAGGTGTGATTCATTTGGGGTGGGCACATTTCTTTTGGGGCAGCAATTCCCAAAATAGTTTGGTTAGAGAATGGCTAATATGCAGAATGACATCAATTGACAGCATGCCTGAGGCACCCATCCGCAAAGGAGGCTGCTTGTTCCCTCTCTGCATTGCTTACTACTCTGGCTTGACATCCCTTCAGTCAGGCTCCTCTGGAGGTGGTTTAATCTGTGATATCTAGAGGTCACATGATTGTAGTGCTGGATCAGCACCAGTGCAGTTGCGGTCCAGAAATTCCCATCTACAGAGGAAGCTTTATGTTGAATCTCTGCATGAGTTACTGCTCTGATCTCAGCTTTGACCATGAGGAGACTCAGTAGTCACACAGAAGCCAAGCGGTGGAGTGTTATACTCCTCTGAAGGGAAGAATTATGTATGTACGTATGTATTTGTACCCTGCTTTTGACCCAACAGTGGCACTCAAAGGAGCTCAAAATTTAAAAGAACAATGCAATTATAAATATGCAAAAAGTGAATAATTAAGATAGAATTAAATTATTTACAGTAAAAACAATGACACCTCAGCAAAGAATAAAAATGCAATTAAAAAAGAAAAAAGCTCTTGAAAACTACATTTAAAACAACACAGCATATCCTAGCCTTTTCTTTAAAAACTTCCTGTTTTAAAAACCCATCTGAATAAAAAGATTTTAGCCTGCGGCCAGAAGGACAACAAGGAGGGAGGCCATTCTGGCCTCTTTGGAAGGGAATTCCAAAGTCTAGGAATCTAGGGGCTGCGGACATCCTTTCCCAGCGCCCCAGTCTGCAGTACCTTGGAAACCCTTCAGTTGGGGTGCTGCTGGGCTGAAAAAGCAGGTTTTGGGGCTCATGGTCAGTCACTAATGACTGTAAACATGACTCTCCAGCACTTAGGTGATCAGAAGTTCAGTTTCTGATCTTGCAACGACTGTACAGGGTACCAGCTATAGTTTTTTTTGTTCTACCCCAGTTCACAAACTCCTAAAATCTATCCATGGATCCTTGGGTGTCCATGGACACTAGGTTAAGAGCCCTTAACTTAGATGGAGAAATACATTTTTCCATTCTTAGTGTTACTGTTGGGTGTTGCAGAAATTGACAGGCCAGATATGAATCAAGTGTTGTCATCTTTGGCACTAAACACAAAATGGTTGACCAAATAGCTGCCAAGTGTCAGACTGCCCCTGCTGAGCCTGTCTATTTAATAAAAAAGTTAATTGAGTGGCTTTCAAGTTGGGTTGGGTTTATGCAGAAGACCAGAGGATTGTTCTAGCAGCCAGATGTTTACTTGTGGGGGTCTTTCAGAGCAGAGACTGTTTTTGCTTCAGGGAAAGCCATTATTGAGGCAGGTGCCTGAGTCTTTCCTAGTAGATACATTTGAGAAACACTACAAAATTGACTAAAATAACTTTTAGTAGATTATGCTTAAATTAGTGCTCTAAACAAGTAATTGGGATCAAAGTAATTGGCTGTTAGTTGGAACTTAAGATCTTTGCCATATGCACACCCAGAAATGATTCATTGCATTTCTAAATGCTTTTGCTCACTGAGTTGGGTTTCTCAAGAATTGAAGTTTTAAATAAATCATCAAAAAACAGCCAGTACCACCAAATAATTTGCAGTCAAGTTTTTCAAATGTTTTGCTGATGAATTCCAATGTAATTTCATATGTGTGTGCATGCATGTGTGTAATTCCTTAGTAATTTAGGGCCTTCTGGGGAAATTTCTTGTTTATTCTCTGTTGATTCTTCCAAACGCTAGTCTCTGGCCATAAAGTCACCTGTAGGACAAGGCTGACCATTTCTGGCAGATTTCTGGAAGCTGAAGTTAGCCTGGAGCCAAGGATTGCCCCTTAGTACCAATGTTGGAAAGTTTTATAGGAGCATAGGGGTTAATTCATCTCTGATTTCCTTTCTGTTGTTTGAACAGCTCAGAAATTTGTGGTGGATCCAAATCCCTACCACCAACAACATTCAAAATGAAATCAGAGAGAGGGAAACATGTTGAACTTCTTTTTGTGGTATAGGAAACAATCCCTTTTTTTTCCCTCTTATATCTGCCTTTGGTACCAAAGTTTCTGTTAAAGAAGAAAAGTCTTGGAATATACCTGGTTCATTAACTGAGAAATATTTATATTGCTCGTCTGTGGGTTTTAGATTTTGTTATATTTTAAAGCACAGCTGGTTCACCCTGTCTTTTGCCTCCTAACGTGTTGCATTTTAATACATGGAAATACTTCAACAAGTAAAAATGTAAACAATTGTATTGTTCTGAGAGCTTGTTAAAAGTCCAGTCTCTCAGCTTTCTGTGTTGAATTAGCTGCCTCACACACATTTCCGAACAGAGTCAGAAACACATCAGAGTTCAATCCCATGCATGCCCTTCTGGGATCATAGCAGGGCTTCATTTCTAGGTCACCACAGTTTGGCAGTTGGAATTTCTGGGTATAGAATGTCAATAGGTTAAGAACAAAGGGAAGGAGAAATAACTTTTATGCAAAGTGTTTCTAGTGTTTATTTGCTTAATTTATACCCTGCTTTTCTGCCAAGAAAAATGACACAGAAGACTGCAGGAGGAATAAAGTAAAAATAAATACCGTTAAAATATAACATTAAAATACTAATTTAAAAAAATGGTCTCAAGTTAGGGTTGGGTCTTCCACAGTAATCAGAGACTGTATAGGCAGAGTTCTGCAGTGAGACAAAAGATTCTTTTCTCTCTTACTCCTTTGAAGAAGGAAAAAACCTCTTAAAATAGATCCCCTCTTTTTCCCCAGGAGCCCCTGGCTTATTACAAGTCATCTGCAAGTGTGTGTGTGTGCGTCTCATGTTTGTTGTTTCTTTCAACAGGGTTCTCTATGTTTGTACGTCCCCATCACAAGAAGCAATTCAGACAGATGTGCCAAGAACTGACTGGCATGAATTGTCCTGGGGAAAGTGAAGAAATTCTGCAACCAGCCCAGGAGGGGCATTCCGTTAGTACAGGGGGCTCATACCATGGTGCAGAAGAAACCAAAATTCAAGATAAAGCTGCCAGTCCAACCCCAGGTTTGGAATGCTTGTTTCATGGAAGTTTTCATGCTCACAGTGCAGCATAGCCCTCTCTTAACTGAAGGGTGTAATAGCAATCCATTGCAGAAGAAGCTTCTCGAGGACAACCTCCAGGAGTGTTTTAAAGCTATATTTATGTGTTATTAAACTTATCAGTATGGTGTAAGATAAAGAGAGCCAATGTGATGTTTTGGTTAGCCCACTGGACCATGACTCTGGAGACAAGGGTCCAGATCCCTGCTTGGCCATGGAAACCCACTGAGTGATCTTGGGCAAGTCACAAATCGCTCTCTGAATAAATCTTACTAAGAAAACCCTGTGATAGGTTCTGTTGTTGTTGTTGTTGTTGTTGTTGTTGTTGTTGTTGTTTGTATGCAAGTTGTTTCCAACATATAGTGACCCTCAGACGGCCCTATCAAAGGGTTTTCTGGGGCTACAAGTATGTGACAGTCCAAAGGTCATCCAGTAGATTTCCATGTCTGAGTGGGGAACTGAACTGTGGTCTCCAAGGTTGTAGTCCAATGGTCCAACCGCCGGTTCACCTTAGGGGCTCCATAAGTCAAAAACAACTTGAGGGCACACAACAGTAACATATTGTGTAAGAAATAAACCACAGTAAAGCAGGAAACCACCACTATGGCAAGAGAATGCAACGAGTTTTTCACTTTCTCTGATTTTGTACATAACATTTTTGTCTCAGTGTCACCTCTGGTCAGACAGATTTTTGAAATCTTGGCTCTTTGCAACTCTGCACAATTAAAATACTCCTCTTTCCTGGGTTCTAGCTCCCTTGCCCTGGGTAGGTTCTTTGCTGGCAGGTTTAACTTGTGCCAGAGCACAGCCTGGCAATCATCTCAAATTCTCCATAACTGAGGGAGAGAGCAGAAATCCTACCTAGACATGCCCACCAGATTGATGTTACGGTCAAAAGACTGCTCAGCTCTAGAAGTTTCCAAATAGTTCTGTACAGGCACAGAGAAAACTCATGTATATGTTACAGAAACTATGCAAAAGAACCAAAGCTGAAAAGATGAGAGTTGCTTCCAGATAAAGGACTGCTGGCACGGATAGTTGAAATATACAGCTCTTATTTCCTTCCTTATCAGACTTTTGCTAACAAATAATGTGCGTAGGGAGAAAACAGAATAGTTAACAAACCAAACACAATGAGGTACTGTTGGAAAATAACCAGCATTCTCTTTCCCCCCCCATTTTGTTGTTAGAACAAATGGGATAGTCAGATCAGGGGCTGCCTCTTGTGTGTGCATGCTCTATCTTTCACACTTACTCTCTCTGCTTTTATTGCATGATCATAAATACCTTTAGGGCACAGGTCATCAGATCATGTGATCCAGAACTGTATCCTGATAGGAAGAAAGTTAAGTCTTTCCAAAAGAGAAGGAGACATCTTTTAGTCTTCTTTGTTCTTCTCTCCCTTCCTCTCTCCCTCATGGATGCTATCCTATGAAATCTGCATGCCTCCAAACCATCAAGATGGTGGTGAGTGATACCGGAGATTATCCTCTACCTCTTTAGTTAGTTAAGGTAGCAAGCTATCAATGGATATGTAGATGGAGAAGTCTTTAGTAAACTTCTAAGTGTTTATTCAAAGCTACCTGTGTGTATTACATTTAATTGGATCAAGTATTCTCAAGCCACGAGTACTTTAACAAAGAGAACTTTACCCGCTTCTTCTGCACAATTCTGCTTATGAGATTAAATCATAACCGGTTTGGTCTTACGTCCTACAGGTACAGAGACCTTGTAAAATTTTGTGAATGAGGCAGTGCAGTTACATCACATAAAACTCACCCAGAAGCACCGTAGGAGATGGTCTTTCCTTGCCTCCCCATATAGATAAACATTCTGTATGGAAATGTCCATCAAGGGAAAGAAGCAGGTGTCAGCCAGACTGAGGAAGTAAAGGAAACTGTGTATTTGGTGCTGCCTTCTCCCTTTCAATAATACAGCAGAAACACAGAACTGGGGAACAAAGGCAAGATGAAAGCTAAGAGACAGCAACAACCAGTTCTTAAAATGGAATTCAGCTGCTTAATAGTGAACCTATTGCAGCCCAAAGAAAGTAACAAAATGGCAAGATCGGTGGCTTCTTCCTCAGAATTCAGTTCTTTGTTGACTTGGCAAACTCTTTGTCCACAGTTGAAAATAATTCATTGTCAGTTCTTGCAAGAAAGAATGAGGTAGTTGTGAATAATAGCCTAATGTTCAGGGCAAAGCAATCCCCCCCCCGCCTGAAATCTTTGGATTGTGAGTAGAATTCCCTATTGCAAATTACCAAAGGGAGTTCACAGAGGCTAAAGGCAACCAGTGATGAAGCAGTATCAGACCCAGCATCTGGCAGCAAACTTGCCACAAGGCTCAACTTACAGAGCTTGAAAAATTTAGGTTTCTTATATATTTTGTTGTTGTTCTTGTTAATTGCCATCAAGTTGACTTAGACTTATGGTGACCTTGTGACCAAGAAACCGCTAGGTAAACCAGTTATCAACAGCACTGCTCAGGTCTTGCAGACTCAGGGCTGTCACTTTGTTGACTGCGTCTTTCCATCTGTAATGTGGTCTCCCTCTTTTTCCATCTCCTTTGGCTTACCAAGCATTTTCCCAACAAGTCATCCCATGATATTGTTCTGGACTACAACTCCCAGAATTTCCCAGCCAGCATGGCTACTGGTCATGCTGATAGGGAATTCTGGGAGTTCTAATCTAACAAATAACTTTCCCAAGTTCCCAAGGACTCATTTGTGGTTCCTTTGTCTTCCACCCACGACAGTGACCCCTTTTGGTGCTCTCCTCAGGCTGGAGGGACAGCCGCCAATGCAACTTCAGGTGTCCCTCTTCCAGCTATACCCCACTATTACACTCCAACTTGGTCTTCTCCCTAGGTTGTGCCAGCAGAGAAGCCCAAGGAGGCAATTGTCTGGCTATTTCATTTAACTTCTAAAATTTTTTACAGTTTTATCTATGGTCCCTGTCTCTGTTGTACTTGTATTTGAGACATTGTTTTATATGGTATTATGATTTTAAATTGTTGCAAACTATCTTTAATGTGTAGGCACAAAAAAGGGTAGAAGAGATATTTCTGCTCAAATGAATGAGCAATAAACAGAGTCAAATATATATCAGTGCATTGGCATATATGCTTTTCTGGAACTGTTTTTTGAAATTTCTTCTGCAGGAACCTCCAAAAATGTGACAGTAGAGAAGACCCAAGCTGTAGCCTCTTGTGTGAACAGCTTGATGTCTCAGAAGACCAAAGGAGGCCCCACCAGTTTGCGAGCCCCTACAAATTCTGATATTCTACCCATTTCACCAGTAGGAGGTAGGTATTTATAGCTCAAGCAGAAATCTTTCCTCCTAAGATATTTCAGTTGCATAGAAAATTCATCAGAAGTGCCATAATTTAGCAGTAGAGCATTTGTTTTGTTTCTACCAAATTCCAGGTTCAGAATTGAACTTTCCTAGCTGAAAGGTCTTAGGTAGCAAAGCTGGGAAAAACCTGCTGCCTGAGGCTTTGGATACTATTGAAGTATCAGAATTAGACAGTAAGGTGCTAAATGTAATGATAGGCTGATTTAGTATGTGGTTGCCAGCATAGTGAAGTGGTTTGAGCATTGCAGTTTAGGATTTTTCCGTTTAGGGAGAGGCATTTAGAATTCTTAGCCAAAGAGCTTTGCTGCTTCGCCAAACTACAAACCCCAGGATTGCATAGGATGTATCCATAGCAGTTCAGGTGGAATAACAGTGCCATTGAGAGCCAGTATAGTGTAGTGGTTTGAGTGTTGTACTGGAGGCCAGGGTTTGATTCTTCGCTCAACCATGGAAATCCACTGACTGACCTTGGGTGCATCACACACTCTCAGTCCCAGAAAACTTTGTGATAGGTTTGCTTTAGAGTCACCATAAGCCAGAAACAACTTGAAGACGCACAACAACACTTCATATTTTCAGCTGTTTGGGGGAAGTACTCCCACCTTGACTTCCTTTCTGACAAAGAGATTACTTTCTTTAATTAGTTTATCCTTGCATGCCTTTGCTTTCACTCAAGCAACCGCCTCTCCACTCCCACTCATGT
Source organism: Ctenosaura bakeri (assembly GCA_948474755.1). NCBI lineage: Eukaryota > Metazoa > Chordata > Lepidosauria > Squamata > Iguanidae > Ctenosaura > Ctenosaura bakeri. The sequence continues at coordinate 735,842 of CAOLHI010000199.1, read as the reverse complement.
CCCCCCCCCATACTTGTTTGTGGCAGACATGTTTATAAAATAAACTGATTATATCATTGCTTTTCAGGAGAAAAAGTATGTTTTGTTTTTGTTCTGGGAAAGGATTTTCAAAGCAGCTGATTCCAATTAGAACAGAAAGAAAGAGACCAGTCTCTGTCATCTGGCATACAAAAGAGTTCTTCAAGGAGAGAATTAAGTAGTGAGCTATAATTAGGATTTTATATCGCACTTAAGCAAGGTTGACCTTCCCTTGTAAGTAGGATGGACAGTAGTAGCCCTTCAGGTATTGTTGGACTGCAGTTCCCTGCAGGTCTGACCAGCATACTAAGTGATGTGGGATCATAGGAGTAGCAGTCCAGTCCTAATATAGGCAGTCCATGAATTTGAAGGGATAGAGCTCCTCACCTCTGGATTAGCAGTGCATGATCTAGGGATCTTAGTAGAACATGAGCTGAAGGAGTCAACAGTGGGATGCAAAAAATGCCAATGCAGTTCTAGGCTGCATCAGAAGGATTACAGTGTCCAGATCAAGGGAAGTAATAGTGCCACTCCGTTCTGCTTGGGTCACCTGGAATCCTGTCTCTTGTTCTGAGCACCAGAGTTCAAGAAGGATATTGACACTCTAGTAAGTGTCTAGAGACTGGCAAATAAGATGACCGACGGTCTGGAAACCAAGCCCTATGAGGAACAGCGTAGGGGACTGGATATGTTTAGCTTGGAGAAGAGAAAACTGAGAGGTGACATGATAGCCATTGCGAAACACCTGAATGGATGTCACATAGAAGATGGAACAAGCTTATTTTCTGCTGCTCCAGGGCCAAGAACATGAACCAGTGGATTCAAATGACCCAAAAAAAGATTCTACTTATGTGTAGGGATCCCTCCCCTTATCTGCAATTTCATTTTCCATGTTTTCAGTTACCTGTGGTCAACCTCTTCCCTCACAGACTCACCTTCCTCCCTCCCACCCTTTGTCCCGATCTGTCCCCTACTCTCCAGGCAATGGCACCCAGATGACCTGCTCCAGGTCCTACTGCCCACACTTTGCCTGCCTTCCTGTCAGCTCCCCACTTTAATTGCCTCTCTGCCAAAACCCCCATAGGGAATGGCTTTGGTATCGCCAGAAGTATCTCTCTAGCTTCACAGGCACCATAGAGAGGCTTCTTACTGTCCAGTAGTATGAAGCCTCTCTGTAGTCCCTGTGAAGCTAGAGGGCTACTTCCAGAGGTGGCATAGGATCCAGTATTGTTCACTGTTTCAGGTGTCCACGAAGGGTCTTGGAATGCATCACCCACAGATCGGCGGGGGGTAACTGTATTAGCAAGAATGTGTGGATGGTAAGAGCTTGTTGACAGTGCAATAGATTGTCTCAAGGTGGTTTTCTCTTCTTCTTGGAAGGTTGTTACTGCACTGGGAAAACTCTATCCCAGGGTCTACAATTTTGATATTAAAATATAATTCCACGTGCTTTAGAGGTCACCCGGATGAGCACGTAGGCAGCAACAGTCAAATGATTGAAACCCAGGTCAGGCCAGTAAAATCCCCCGTCATGTAGCCCCAGGAGACCTCAAGCTGGGCAAACCCACAATAAACAAAGGGTCCTCAGCCCCTGAGAAGCTGACTTGAGGGGATTAGCGTGTTTGCCCCAAGTTGAGCAAATATCCTATCAGGTGAGGACCATTTACATGAAGTCACACCACAACCCAATGCAGCCGAAGATCCTGAGACTTTGTAATCTCATCACGTGAAGGAAGTTACCATTGTGGAGGTTCTTTCTTGTTGCAACACCCATTGTTCTCCTCGGGAAAGGATTAGCCCTCTAGGTACTTTTCCCCCTACAAATAGTCCCAGTTTTTGAGCAGTTCTTTGGATCACCCCCAGTCATCCCAGCAGACTGTTGCTCTGTCCATTGAGTAATCCCCTCAGCCCTCTCCATGCTGAGCCCTACTTCTCCTTTGTTTTTCCCAGACCAAGGACTTCAGGACAAGGTGCAGTATTACCCCAGCTACAACTCCTTCAATATTCCCCTATCTAGTTTCCTCTTTTGCTTCTTAATAGGTCTTGAGTGAGTGTGTGAGTGATTGCATTGGTGTGTGAGACTTTTATTCAACAAAATCATTTATTAGACATTTTCGTTTGTTTTTTGGCTTGGCCTGACCCTGTAAAAACTGGGTAAAAAGACCCCGCTAGGTTACCCTGCCTCTCGCATTGCTATTGCTTGTGCTCTGGCTAGTTTCCATTCCCCATCACGTGGAGCACAATCCCCAAGGGACCCCAGAAATCAGGGTGACGAGGTCTTTAAACAGAAATTGGACAGCCACCTCTTGGGAGTGCTGTAGTTGTATCCCTACATAGCAGAGGGGCTGAGCTCAATGGCTTTGATAATCCCTTCAAACTCTGTGATCAAAACACTCCTTTCCTTTACTTCTCAAGTGCAAAGGCAGATGAATGCAAGTGTGAAGGTAAAGGGGAACAAGCTCAATGCAGCTTCTCCTGTTCTGGCCATCAGATGAGGGTAGGTTGGTTTTCCTCTTGCTATGGCCTTCTTCTGGAGAGGTGGGGAGCCCAGATTCTCTGTGGCTCTTGGTCCCCTGGTTTTCATCGCAGAGGCCAGAGTATGCTTCCCCCTCAGTTCTTCTGTTAAAACTTAGGAATGTTACTTCTTACCACGTCAGTCTGAGACATTATTTCCTATGGGAGATGACAAAAGGAATGTTTGCAGCCGAAAAGTCAATCTCTTTTGAAGGTTAGTGTCTCTTTTCTTCTTTCCCTGTCTCTTTTCCATCCCAGGAGGATTCCAATGTGCTAAATGCAAATCTGAGCGTGTTGTGCCCTTTAAATGCCAGATGTGCGCCTTCACTTGTTGCAAAGCATGCTGGGAGAACCTGCTAAAGGTTGGCTTCAAGTTTTGTTTTCCGGGATTTGGAAATGTTTCCATGTTTTGTTTTTCTCTTGCCTCAAAACAGCTCTACTTGATGTTCTGTGTTTTAATTATATGGCATTTACTGGAGAGCAGGTTGTCCTCAAAGAGTTAAAACGAAGTCATTCCTTAATCTCCCTGCCTGCAACAGATGTGGAACTTGCAGATTTTAAAATCTGTTTTCGGTTGAGAGTCTGTGAGACTTTTCCTCTATTGGAAAAACTGTCCTGTTCTTATGATCCATGGGATGTTCATTTCATGAACGGCAGATCTACAGGGAAAGCTCCATAGACAGTGTCTTTAGAAGGTACAGAGAGTATTTGGTCAGCCTTGCAGGTCAAGACAGTGTATATTTTTCCATAATTTTTATCCTGCTTGGAATCAGCTTTATATATTGATATTATTAGTGATTATTATTAATATTTGTTGATACTATTATTAGTAAGAACCGAAGTCTAGGAAATCAGGGTTTGAATCCTCACTCAGCCATGAAAACCCACTTGGTGACCTTAGATAAATCACATTCTCTGAGCCTAAGAGGAAGGCAATGGCAAGCCCTCTCTGAAGAAGTCTTGGCACAGAATCCCATCATAGGATTTCCTTAGGATTGCTATAAGGCAGAATTGACTTGCAGGCACACAACAACAACGAATTGTTAGTGTTGCAAACTTTAATCGCTAGTTGTTGTTTTTGTTATTGTGTGTCTTCAAATCGTTTCTAACTTACAACAGCTCTAAGGCAATCTTATCATGGAGTTTTCTTGGCAAGATTTGATCAGAGAGGGTTCACCTTTGCCTTCCACTAAGACTGAAAGAATGTGCCTTGCCCAAGGTAATCCAGGGAATTTCCAAGGCTGAGTGAGGATTTTTAACTACGTTTCCTTTTTAAAAAAGTACTATAAGCCACTTTGAGTCCTTCTAAGGAAAAAAGCGGGATACAAATAAAGATAATAACAACAACAACAGCAACAACTTAATTCAAAATAATTCCTTGATTAAAGCTTGAAGCCCTGAGAATGTTATTATATGAGGGATAAAAACTGGTGCCAGAAATATGGGGGTTGGGACTCAATTTGGTTGGAATATTCTCCTGAAAATGTCCTCACCCTTTTCCCCATCTTAAAATAATGGAAGTTTTGATGAAAGGAGAAGAAATCAGCTCAGATATCTTCCACAATTAACTGCAGGAACAAAGGGTGGTTGTTGTTTTTATGAGTTAAGCAATTAATATTGACTTTCTGGTACACCATTTTCTTTTCTTGGTGGTATTATGAAACAGTGGTTAGTTTGCATGTCATGACAAGTTTTGGTGCAGTTTGTTAATATTTGGCTTCTTGTGCTGTGTTACCCACTTTCCAAATAACCCAAGATTTGTTAATCAGCCACAAATTCCAACAAGCAACTCTGAGCCAGTTTCTTTCCAGACTAGCTCCAGAGCAGACTTTTTACTGTGCACTTTGCTCCATCTCTCTTTTGTGTGTGTGTTTGTATACATGCATGTTCTTTTTTTTAAAAAAATTGTATTTTACTTCTGAGGAGAGATAGGATTAGGAGATTAAATATCCTATTGTTCTTTAGCGTTGGCATTTCAGTTTGATAGAGTCAGCCAGGGGCCTTCTCTGGTGATACCCCTCCTTCTCCCTCTGGTGAATAAACAGTTTGCCCTGGGAGAGTTCACCCAAGGTATGCTATTTAAAAGACTGTCAAATTGGTAGTAATCCTCTCATTTAATTACCTACCAGGTGAATAATGATCAGGCATTTACATCTAAAGGTTTCAAAACCTGAGACAGCTTTTCCTGAAAAATGACACACAGATTTGTTAAACAAATACAAAGAAGGGTGTCTTTCTGTACAGATGCCAACTGGCCCCTTGAAAAATTGATTGCCTTCTATAATCTGGTATGGTACTGGGTACGATGCCAATGAAAAAAGTGTCCGTTACCAAGCAGAAATGATTGATTGTATTCCAGAAAAGGAGTTAGTGTGTTCTATGATGGGAAGGGGGTATGACTCAGATGTCATGGGGAAGGGAGTAGCAATGCCAGGGGACGTAACATCAACAGGAATCCACAGGAAGTCCACCTGTTAATCTGTTGCCTCTTCAGAATACTTTTAGTTCCTTGTTTCCTGGACTGGTATTGCATAAGGGAAACAGAAACCCAGAAATAAAACTGTTAATCTTTATTTAGGATGTTTTACTCCTTAATTGGTCATGCATTCCTATTCTCCCAACATGCTTGCATTTCCCTTTTTGCTTGGCTCCTCTTTATTGTGAGCACATTATAAAGATTGCTTCATTCTGGAGTAATGTTCAGTTGAAGAAATGACTTGCTTTTTTTTTGATCTGTTAAAATATGTACATCATGTCCTATATCAAGATCTCAGGGCGATGTACAATAAAATTCAACCAATATAAAAGTGTGTGTGTGTGTGTGCGCGCGCGCATGCATGTGTGTATTTGTATTTATAGCTGTCTATTTATTCATTTTCAGCCATCATCCCATCCACCTTGCGTTTTCCTCAACCTTAGGACTCACAAAAGTTAAAACAGATACAGATAAAAATTCGCATCACTAAAGAGAAGGTTTAAATGTAATTAAGTTATCAGTAGAACTAAATACGATTTAAAGCAATTAAAAAATTAAACAGTCAAAGCATATTTAGCGATTTTACATATTCAACTATCCCAAAGATTCTGTTTCATGGTGCTGCAGCACTCATTCAGATGGATTTCCGGTGCATGCACAGTGTACAACTCAGATGGCTCACTGGGCAGTCTTTTTGGAAAGAACAGTGCCCACCTTGGCATGTCTCTGCGTGGGCATGATTCCCTTCTGTTCCCTCAGTTCTTTTTCATGCACAATAGCTGCAGCACTCAAAGGAACATTCTTATCTTTCTATATTGAGTGGTCATGTTTTTAAAAACATCTTACTCTTTGATAAGCCCTTCATTTTTCTTCAACTGCCTCTGTCGTTGATAGAGACACTTTGAAGTTTAGTGGTGAGTTCCTTTCAGGGAGCTAGGGCTATGAGAGGGTCCTTTGAGGGGTGTACATGATGTAAGAGGAAAATACCTGATTTTGGATAGCTGCTCTAATTGTCTCCTGTGTCTAGACAAGGAGCACAAGGCTGATAGCCATCAGCATTGGCAGACTTCCCAGGCTCATAGATATAAAATGTTGAACAGAAAATAGGAAGTTGCCAGTTGGACCAGATGGCCTTTGTTAGTATTTCCTCAAGGGCGCCTCCATTGTTAGAATTGTTGACTTCATTCATCAAAGCCTTTGGCCTTGTCAGTGTTGTTGTCATTAGTTTCAGCGTTGTTGCCTTTGGTTTCTAAGAAATCACTAGGAAATCATTTCTGGTTTCTATGAAGTCACTTTCAATTATTATGAATTCCTTTGACTTCTCATCGGTAATTTTTCTTCCAACCCTGACAATTCATTGGATTGAACCACCAATCTTTGACAAACACATCTTTCCATGTGGGGCCTGACGACATTGTAGCCGTAACAGGGATGTTAGCATCAAGTGCCGTGCAGAAGCAATCAGTTCCCCCACCCCAGACTCTTGGGGATTTTCTTTAGCCAAACCTGGCTAAAAAAGGTTAGTCCATGGAGAGACAATCACACTGAAACCTCTAGACCTAAGGAAAATGAATGAAAGTACACAAAAATATCATTCAGACCTTACAGTCTTGGCATTGAATCTTCCACCAGTTTATTGGGTTTGTTCACAGTCCTTTTTAGCAACTCTTTCAGCACAAAAAGGAGACCCTGTTTCAACAGCTGAATTCCTTTGGGTCAATTTTATTTATATCTTGTTGTTGTGTTGTTGTTGTTGTGTGTGCCTTCAAGTCAGTTCTTACTTACAGCAACCCTAACACAAATCCATCACATGGTTTTCTGAGGCTGAGAGTGTGTGAGGTGCCCAAGGTCACACAGTGGGTTTCCGTGGCCAAGAAGGGAATCAAAGCTGAGTCTCCATGGTTGTAGTCCAATGCTCCAAACTGGCACACCATGCTGGCTCTCTTATTTAGACCCAAGTAAGGTAAATCCTACCCTATCTAGGTAGAGACTTTGCAGTATTTGCTAGATCAGTATAATTGCAAAAAGGAGGAGAAAATACCTTTTGCTCTAAAAATATTTCCCTGGGATATTTCTGGATTGGTTAGCAAACTAGTAGACAAGGAGTTTAGTGCGTATCTACAAGTTTTCTATCATCTTCATCCCAGAAACATGGGCGGAAGATGTTTCTAGTCTGTATCTGCTTGGTTATAGCTGCCGCAAACGAGATGTCATGAAATGGATTGCTATGGTGGCTTGATAGTCTTTGTTTCAGTGGAACTAGAGAATGATTGTCAAATGCCAGGTTCTCTGTCCCATGACCCTTTTGAAATTGGGTTTGTGACATAAGAGCGGAGGGGATTTGATTCTCTGAAGTCCTAGTCAAGATCAGTCTGGCAATTAATTCTGAAAGTCCAAGCAAAAGCTTGAAAAGAGATGAACATCCCTCCCCCCTGGTCACTAATGTTATTTTATTTTATTTCGTATTCTGCCTTCATCTCTATATGGGACCCAAGGACAACTGTGCCTTACGTTTCTGCCATTATATCTCATTATATACTTCCTGTCTTTCCATCATGACATCCTAACATGTATGTACATACACAGAGCAGGACTCTGATGCAGAAAAAATAAATAGAGCAGTACTTCTATGTTCTTCATATGTTCGTGAGTCACAGTTTTGAGATACTAGAGTGCTGGCATTGTTTGAAGCACTTCAGCATAAAACCTGCTTTGTTGTTGTGTGCCTTGAAGTCGCTTTTGACTTATGGTGACCCTAAGGTAAACCCATGATGAGGTTTTCATGGCAAGATTTTTTGTGAGAGGGGTTTGCCGTTGCTTTTCTCTGAGGCTCAGAGAATGTGACTTGCCCAAGGTCATCCCGTGGGTTTCCATGGCCAAACAGGGATTTAAACCTGGTGTCCCAGATTCCTACTTTAGCACTCAAACCAAGACATCACACTGGCTCTTAGTGGAGTTACTGTCCAGAACATGTCCAGAAGAGGGTGAGCAAAAAGGTAGAAGGTTTGGAAACCATGCCCTGTGAGGACCAGCTTAGGGAACTGCATATGTTTACCTTGGAGAAGTGAGGATTAGGAAGTCACATGATAGCTATGTTTAAATATTTGAAGGGATGTCATATGGAGAATGGAGCAAACTGGTTTTCTGCTGCTCCAGAGAGTAGGACACGAAGCAATGGCTTCAAACTTCAGGGAAAGAGATTCCATCTAAACCATTAGGAAAGACATTCCTGACGGTAAGAGGAGTTCAACAGTGGAATATGCTGCCTCGGAGTGTGGTGGAGTCTCGTATTTCGGAGGTTTTTAAGCAGAAGCTGGATGGCCATCTGTCAAAGAGTGTTTTGATGGTGTCTTGCTGCTTGGCAGAATGTGGTTGGACTGGATGGCCCTTGTGGTCCCTTCCAACTCTGTGATTCTATACTGGGTGTTAAAAGGGGGCTATCAGCCAGAATGACATTTTCTTCTGTTGTCTTCTGTTCCTCCACACTAGACTGCCAAGAAGTGCCCAAGGTGCCAAGCTGATACAAAGAGAAGATATTTGGCCCTGTCTTACTGGCCAGATCATCAGTGAAAAAGATAAAGTGATGGCATTCTCCATGCTACTCAGCAAAAATGGGCTGTGGTTGCTTCACTTACCCATGGAGAGAACCAAAATGTACGGCTATTTTTGGCCCACCTCTTTTTATTTATTGGATTGCTTTTCCTCCACATGTTGCCTTCTTTTTTTGCCAAAATTCATCCATCATAAGAGATCTTCAGTTCTCAGCAGCAGATGAGAAGAGGAACCATGGCCTCCAGGATTACAATTATGCAGGTGTTTTCAGAGACATATTTTTAGAGCTGCTATGTTTACCTTGTTGCAGGAAGCACAAAGGGAGCTACCTGACTCTTTGGCCCTTATACCTTGGCCTGGATGAGCCATGTTTTCTACATGGTTCTTATCTTCAGTGTTTCTTACAGCTGTGGCTGTGTGTATCAGTCATTAAGGATTAAAAAAAAAGACTCCTTGAAATCATTCCACGTTGTACTGACATTGAAGGCTTGTTTTTGGCCTGAATTTTTCAAAATATGCAATTGGTCCATGGATAAAAAGAGCATCCAGGGTTTTTTTTTGACCAGCTGGATGGGGCTGTTTGCCAGCTGCTTATTGAGAAAAGTTTTTTAAAAAATGAGCAAATGGAAAAAGTTGTTGAAATGAAAAAAAGAAGTCAGCTGTCTGATCACTAGAAGACTGTGTAATTTTTGTGCCTTGTGATGATCCAGGCCTTTTGGATGCCAGTTAATTGCCTTGTAACACACCTATTATTTTCCCTTTCGACTGCTTGCGGTTTTCCTGAATGTTTTCTTCCTCTTCCAAAGATTTTTCTGCATCCATTCTCTGGTGCTTAATTTCAACAGGATGTTGAAGTACTGCGGCAAACAGTTCTGGTCCAGTGACTGAATAAGTACAAGGAGTAGGAGGACTTTTTATATTTTCATATGCTGCCTGTGGTTTTTTTTTTGGGGGGGGTGTTCTTTTCTTTTTTTTACTAAATTAAGAGATCATGTCAAGTGGAGAATATTTAGTATTTATCTATAAATAAAAATACATTTTGCATTTGTAGACTAATGCTTACATGAACAAGTCCCTCTATGTATCAACAGCATTACAAACACTGTTTGGCTGTCATCCTAAGAATGCTGACTTGGAAGTAAATCTACCTGTCTAGGACTAGAATGTAGGAGATCTAATAAAAGTTATTTTATGTTGTTTCAGCTGGACAGTGTAAATTGTTTTTAAAATAATTTTTATTAATTTTTTAAAAAATGCATTAAGAAATGCAGAGATTGAAAAAGAAAAGAAGAGATAAAAAACTGGAGTAAAGTAAAATAAGAATTAAAAAATGCAGAATGATACTATAGAAACAAAAAGAGAAAAATGTTATGTCCAGTCTTCCTTTTGGCAGCTATAAATGCATATATTTATTCATAGCTCTCTCTCCAAAATTACAACATATTACCTTCATTTGATAGCGTGTTATTTCTAATCATAAAAACTAAAAGTTACTAGTCATTTTTCTTTCTTTTTTTCCCCTCAAAAAGCCTATAAGGGTTTTCCAGTCCTTAATACAGAGCTTTCCGAACTTTCCATGTTGGTGGGACATTTTTTAGACGTGCATCATTTCGTGACACAGTAATTCAGTTTTACTAGCAAACGGGACATTAAACCAAGCCTCTATAAGAGATATGGATATATACATAAATTGTAATAATGACATTTATGGGGACACAACATATCTCATGAAAACCTTTCCTGTATTTTTTAAAATATATGATTTATAAATAATAACATACATTTCCAAGATTATAGGTGATACACCTATCCAGGAGACACACTAATGTGTCATGGCAAACTGTTTGGAAAGACCTGCCTTAATGGATAGAATAAATCTTAAGATGTTTGTTAAAATTTTGGGTTAACATTTCACTCCAATGCATGGAAACGTTTTTTTTAAAATAGAAATATGTTTCTTACTTGGCTAACAGAAGCTTAATATGAGTTAGAGAACATGTCGCATATCGGGAAAAGCTAAGCAAACTGGTTACCAGTTTGCAGAAAAATATGTAAAATAGGGAAGGCTAAGACACAAGTGTTAAATATGTGGAAGCTATGGAGGGGGAGCAACAGCAAAAACACCACCAATATGCAGAGATATATGTGGGAAGTTGGAATAATTCTATTATTATGTGACAGTGCAGGTAGGAAAAAGTAATAAAACAGTGGTGTTGCACAACAAGCAGTTGGGTATTGAGAAGCTTTACCTGATGGGAAGAACTGTAACTTCTACTGCTGGATATTTTTAATGAGGAAAGGAATATTCCAAGACTCCAGGGTCCCTTTCACACTGCGCGGTTATACCAGTTTCATGCCACTTTAACTGGTGTGGTTGCTTCCTATAGAATTCAGGGGTTAGTGATTTGGTGAGCTTTGTAACTGAGAATTCTAAGTACTGCTTCCTAAACTGCTAATCCCAGGATTCCATAGGATGCAGCCATGGCAGTTAAAGTGGGATCATAATACACTATAGTTGTGTAGTGTGAGAAGGGCTCAGGGAAATCCCAGGCATTTCTAGGATGCTGGGGAGGGGGAGCGCCATAGCTTTAGGGGAGACTGTAAGAAAATCAAGACGTAAGACAGTCGCTATCAGCAGAGGGTGGTAGGTGACAATGATGGAGAAAAGGTAGAATGGCTAGCTGGAGCAAAATTGGAATTTCTCCTCTTGTTTCACTGCAGGTAACCCTCCTGACTCTGCCTTTTTCTCTCTATGTATTGAATGTTGTAGAACACAGGCCTTGCCATCTGATTTCATGCCAGCTTTTGTAATTTTTTCCCCTTCCCTTTTCTTGCAAAAATGAAAAAAATGAAAAATGGTAAGTAAGCTCAGGCCTCACCGGTCTCATTGCTCCTTCAACAGGGCACCTGCCAGGTAATATTTTTGCTGTGCATGTGGGATGGAGCATTTTTCTGTCTGTCCACATGGCATGCGGACTTGCCCTTCCCTCTTGAAACAAAGAAATCCTCCGTCTGTTTTTTGGCATTGTATCTTCCCATCCTCACCCTGCCCCATATGAATAATAACAACAACAAAAATGACAATAAAAAAAATTGTATCTTCCTTTTCTCCCAAAGTTGGAACACAGAGTGACCTACAAACACAGTTCAGTGTAAAAAAGGTGATTTATATTAGGAGAGAACAATCTGGCTGAGATGCTTCTACAGTGTAAGTCTTAGAGATGTAGAACTTCCAGAAAAGTTGAAACTATGGTAAGAGAAGGAGGGTATTCTTATTTTTTTTAGACAAAAATTTTCAGAAAAATTGCAAATATGCCCTTAGTAACTTTTCCAAATTGAAAGTCACTTTACAGATTGAAAGCCATCTATTATGCTTAATTTGGTTCAGCATAAAATTATAATCTTTTGAATATTGATAGTACAGTTTATTCAGACAATAAATATGGATGGAATTTCCTTTTTTAATATGTTATTTCTTGTTACAAGTGGAGTGACAAGGTCTAAATATAAGGAGCACCTGAACTCTGTGGTTTTGCCAATGTATGAGGAGCAGGGGGTCAAAAGAGAAGAAACCAGCAATAGGAAAACAAGGAAAATATTTTGTGTCTTCTAATTCTCCATAGTGTCAAGCAGGCCTAAACCACTCATTCCCATAAAAGGAACAGAGAAAATAAACCAAAACCTTGAATTGCAATTTTCTGATCCTTTACATAGTCTTCCTGTTACACAGCTTCTAGAAATAATTTTGAGGGAGTAAATAAGTGAATATCTTGCCTTGAACATTATCATTCTGAAAGAAAATATTCCACAATTCAATTTTTTTCCAGTTTTTCTTGGTCGTAGTAGTACAACTTCATTGATTAGCCAGTTGACAATATTAAAGCAATTGCTTACAGGCACTGTAAAATACAATAGAATGAGATAGGTAAACTACAGTAAAATAAGATAAATTAGACTAAAGTGAGATAAGATAATATGTAATAAGGTAAAATAAAAATAAAAGAGAAAATTATAGGACAAATTGAAACAAGTTACTATGTTATAATAAAATAAAAGATGATAAAATGCAAAAACAGTATGTGTTTAGATGAGTTCATCAGCTTCGCATGCAACCCCAATGTGTTCTATAAAGTGTGTTCTCATTTCGAAAAGCCCTAAGTATAAATTTAGCAGTTCAAATAACTACATATGTATTTGTGCCCTGAAGGAAGTAAGATAATTGTTTGTTGCTGCCCCAATATATAGTTCTGTTGAGTAGTGCCTGTAGGTACTGGGCCCTTGCTGGGGTGTATAATTGACAATTAAATAGGACATGCACAATGTCTTTTATTTCAGATGCTCTGCAAACACACATTCTCTCAATGTATGGCACTTGGTGGAATTGTCCATATTTAATAACCATGGAATCCAACTGCTCAGATCTTACTATAGTGAGAGCTATCAGTGTGTGGGCAGAGTTGGCATCTGGGTTTGTGGCAAGGTCTTGCACTCATCTCTGTTCTGTGTCCTCCTGTAGGTAAGTAACTTTGAGATTGCGAGGCTGTCTGTAGGCAAGTAAAGACCTGCCACCAGGAGTCCTTGAGAAGGCAACCTTATTGTCCAGAAAAGGCTGTATCTCATGGATGATATATCTCAGTTGGATGATCTATGTGACCACTAATGGATTAAAATAATCAAAATTGCAATGTACTCACAGACTCAAGTCTATCAACAGTGGGTTAGACAGAGACAGTAGTTGTCTGGCATAGTACCCATAACACAAGTTAACTCATAGAATCATAGAAATGTAGAGTTGGAAGAGACCACAGGGGCCATCCAGTCCAACCCCCTGCCATGCAGGAACACCCTCAAAGCACTCCTGACAGATGGCCATCCAGCCTCTGCTTAAAAACCTCCAAAGAAGGAGCCTCCACTACACTCTGAGGCAGCCGATTCCACTGCTGGACAGCCCTGACCATCAGGAAGTTCTTCCTGAGGTTCAGGTGGAATCTCCTTTCCTGCAGCTTGAGGGCGTTCCGGGCCAGTTTATCCCATCTCCGTTCTGGTTCCCAGTCAACATCATACTGCATTCCATTAACTCCCTCCACCATTGATGGTTATCTACTCACCTTGGCTTTAGGCAACATATTTCCTCCTGCGTTTGTCTCCGAATGGCCATCGTTAAAACTCAGCTTGTCACTTCATCTCCACAAGGTTTGCATTTCTATTGCTGTTCAACACATACAGCTTGGACATAAAGGCTTGTCTGAATGCCTGGAAGGTTCTGGGAATCCACGAATCTCACAAATCTCAAATCTTTTGAATCCTTTTTTTTAAAAAAAGTTTTAAAAAGCAAAGGAGAGAAGGATAATCTTGGGCAAGACAGGCGCTCTCAACCTGAGCAAAAGCCTAGGCAAAGGCAAACCTCCCTCTGAAGAAATGTGGCCAGGACGATTGACATAGTTTTGTCTCAGGATCTCCCCGGATCAAAAATTACATGAAGGCACTTTCAAAAATTACATGAAGGCACTTAATCCCACATTTTCCTGCCTGTGTAAACAGGGCCACATACTATAGTACAAAGATAATCCAGGCCAAAACTAGCTTTTCTTTGCATAGCTCCTTCTGGCATCCTGGGGTTTGCAGTTTGATGATGCTTCAGCACACTTTGGTAGAGAAGGCTGTGACACCTTGTAAAACTCCAAACCCCAGAATTGTGTCTGAAAGAGCTTTGCAAGGGAGCTCTGCAAAGGAGTGTTTCAGCTGTCCTTGAAATCTCAAGCCTGTGGCTTCCAGTCAAGTGCTGAACTTAGATATGAAATGTTCAATTTAAATATCTTGGGAGTACAACCCTAGATGTAATTTGTGAAATTGTTAGCAAAGGCCATTATTACTCCAAGGGAAAAAATTCACCTACTTGCCATCTCCCCTTGCGTGTCTAGTCTCCCAAGTTTCAAGGCGTCCCGGTCTCCAACAAACTGTTTGGTTGGCAGATTCGAAAGATTCGGTTTGCCTATTTTGGCACAGGGACTCAAGGATTTGGTTGGCCCATCCCTAGGTTTGTCCCTAGGCATCTGGTGAAGTAGACATAAGTCAATAATCATAATAACAATAGTAAGGTACAACATAGATACAATTAAAGACATATTGTGGCTAAGATATGCTAAAACACAAACCATTTAAAATACAAATATACAATAATTAAAATATAATTAAAAGTCCAATTAAAAGTATAATTAAAAATAAACTCAGCACGTCTGCTGGAAAAGCTCATGCTACCAACTTCCTACTCGCAGATTCTAAGGTCCTTCAAGACCCCTTTGGCATACTGATCCAGATTAACAAGGCTATGGCCGTTTCCGCACTAGACTGTTATAACGCTATGATTCCACTTTCAACATCCCATGGAATCCTGGGGTTTTCAGTTTTGGGAGGGGCTGGCCAGGATTCCATGGGATGTTGAAAGTGGAATCATAGTGCTATAACAGTCTAGTGCAGAAATGGCTATGTCTTTAATTATTAATTACAGTCTTGTATATTGTATATTAATATCCCCAAACTATCACCACTAGGGGGCAGCTGCCACACAGGTCAATATGCTGGAGTTTTCTTCAGAGCATGGAGGACAACACACAGTCAGCCCTCCACATTTGCAGGTTTTTACTTTTGCAAATGTGATTATTCGCGGATTATTTGCTGTCACCTCTGTTGCCTCCCTATGACATTTTTAATAGGGACTGGGAGCCTTGTGAGACTGAGGAACTGTGAACGAGGCTTGTAAGTCCCTCTTAAAAATGCTGTGGAGCAGCAGTGGAGGTGGCACTTCTGCCTTGTGATGGAACCCTGATGCCTCCAAGGAATGTGGTTGGTGGAATATGGCGATCATACTTTGTGTGTGTGTGTGTGTTAAATATGGTTTGGGAAGGCCTAGAGTTATTCAAGGTTTTTCCCACTTTCATGGGGTTCCTGTGCCCCTAATCATGCCCTATGAAGAGCAGCTAAGGCAGCTGGGTATATTTAGTTTGCAGAAGAGAAGGTTAAGAGGGGACATGATAGCCATGTTTAAATATTTGAAGGGATGCCATGTAGAGGAAGGAGCGGGCTTGTTTTCTGCTGCTCCAGAGACCAGGACAAGGAGCAATGGATTCAAGCTGCAGGAAAGGAGATTCCACCTGAACCTCAGGAAGAACTTCCTGACGGTCAGGGCTGTCCGGCAGTGGAATCTGCTGCCTCGGAGTGTAGTGGAGTCTCCTTCCTTGGAGGTTTTTAAGCAGAGGCTTGATGGCCATCTGTCGGGAGTGCTTTGAGGGTGTTCCTGCATGGCAGGGGGTTGGACTGGATGGCCCCTGTGGTCTCTTCCAACTCTACATTTCTATGATTCTATGAAAGGTAAACTCATCCAGGTTGGTTCTCTCTCTCTCTCTCTCTCTCTCTCTCTCTCTCACACACACACACACACACACACACACCTACCTGTTAACCTCTAAAATGAGTAACCAAACTAAAGAGGTTGGATGGCCATCTGTCAGGAACAATTTGATGGTGTATTCCTGCATGGCAGAATGGACTTGGACCCAAAGGCCCTTGTAGTTTCTTCCAGCTCTAGGATTCTATGAAATAGTCATAAATAGGGATGTAAAAATATACATCCAAAGTATGATAGCCTCAGTTTAGAATCCAAGGTAACTGGGGCGATTGGACATTGAAAAATAATGAGACAACGTGAGTCCTTGAAAAGCAATAATGCTGGGAAAAGTGGAAGGCAGGAGTAAAAGAGGGAAAGCCACATTGCAGGTAGATTGATTCAGTCACAAAGGATTGAATGGCAAAGGGTACAATTTAGAGAGGAGGAAGGGGAGAGGAGGAAACATTAGCCAACAAAGTCAACCGTCTGCGCAAGGCAGATCTTGGATCAGACCCCATGGCTGCATTTCAATTAAGGCTGCATATCTTTACTGGTTGTGGCCAAGATAAAAACAGATTAGAAATATTTTGATGAATAGCATAACCTTCATATCAGGCTCTGAGAACAAATAATTGTGACCAAACTTACTCACCACCCATATTTTCCCAGACTGAAGGTCAGCTTTTTGAAAGGATTTCTTGTGCATAAAACAAGGGCAAGTTTCAGTTTGATTGTTGTGAGCAATTCTACCTCCAAGACTAAGCATCTTTGGCATTAAAAATAAATGAACAAATGGAGCACTGTGGTGGGAGGCAAAGTTGGGTCAAACAGACAATGCCTCCATTTTATTAGCAGATTACAGAAACCATGTTCACTTGTTTCAGACTCTTTTGGTATAGCAGCTCAGAGAAGTTGGTATGTTTAGCCTGGAGAAAAGAAAGCTAAGAGGTGACAAGATAGCCATGTTTAAATATTTGAAAGGACGTAAAAGGGAAATCAGATGAAGACATTAATAAAGAGTGAAAGATTGTTACAGATTTGGGTTGGGGGTAGATAGAAGGTAATACATTTTTCATAATATCAATTACTATACAGGTTAATAGTCAATGAAATATCATGTAACAAGTAAAGTAGAGATATACAGCAGGAACTAACAAATTATAGATTATTAACATTTTATTGCGATATGTGATATAATAAATAGAGGGAATATTAATAATTGTAATCCAGAAAGGAAAGGAAGAAGGAAAAACATTGCATGTAAACATTGCAGAGATAATTGTTTGTTTTATTTGTTGAAATTTGAATAAAATTATTATAAAATAAATAAATATTTGGAAGGATGTCATATGGAAGAGGGGGCAAGCTTCTTTTCTGCTGCTTGAGAGACTAGGACACAGAGATTTCAAACTACAGGAGAAGAGGTACCACCTAAAATTAGGAAGAACGACTTGATTCTAAGAGCAGTTCAGTAGTAGAATATTGCAGAGTTGTGGAGTCTTCTTTGGAGGTTTTTAAACAGAGTTTGGATGACCATCTGTCAGGAGTGCTTGGATTGGGTCTTCCTGCATGGCAGAATGGGGTTGGACTCGATGGTCCTTCAAGTCTCTTCCAGCTCTATGATTCTGTGATTCTATCCTGGTTGTGAAAAGGGGGCTATCAAACTAGAGTGACATTCTCTTCTGTTGCTCCATCCCAGATTGCCAAGAGGTACCCAGGATGCCAAGTTGATACCAAGAGAAGACATTTGGCCCTGCCTTACTGGCCAGATCATCAGTGAAAGAGATACAGTGCTGGCATTCTCCTTGGTACTGGACAAAAATGGCCCATGGTGGTTTCACTTGCCCATGGAGAGAACTGAGGCATATGGCTATTTTCGGCACACTTCTTTTTGTTTACTAGATTGCTTTTCCTCCACATGTTGCCTTCCTTTTTGCCAAAGTTCGTCCCACATAAGTGGTCTCCAGTCCTCAACAGAAGATGGGATGAGGACATGGAAACACTGGCCCTTTCCGCACCGGGCTAGTAAAACAGTGCAGAGTGACCTCCGACTGAGGTCTTCTGCACCGTGGAGTGGACTGGGTTGGACTACTTTTCGTAGTTCTGCACCTCAGTCCGCTCCAGAGCGACCGGAACTGGTCGCGCAGCGTGCTTTTTAAAAACCTCTTTTAAGAGGTTTTTAAAAAGTACGGAGTGCGCGACCCCGTGTTGCTCCGTCGCCGCGTTCCGGTGCAGATTTGCAGGCGCGCACTAGTGTGTGCCTGCAGATCTGCCGGGGGCGAGCTTTAGGCTAGCAAGCTTCTCTGGTTGGTGGAGAGCCTCCACCAACCGGAAGCCGCCATTTTGGACGCCGGAGCAGTGCGGAGCGACGAGCTCGCACTGCTCCTCGTCCCGACGGACCTGCCCGGATGCTGAAGAAGTCCGGTGAGTCCTGTTTTTGCACAGTTCCTTTCCCACATGCGGAAAGCGCCACTGAGTCCCCAGATGTTTTCTTCTGTCGCTCCCAAGTTATGGAATGGCCTGCCGGAGGAGACCCGGCACATTACCAGTCTTGACGGCTTTAAAAAAGCCGTCAAGACTGTTCTCTTCCGACAGGCCTTCCCAGACTAGTGTTCCACCACCTCTCATAAATTGTCCTTTTGTTTTTAATTTTGTTTTTAATCTGTTTTAATAATTAATGTGTTTTAGGGGGATAGAAGGGTTGGTGGGTGGGGAGGATGGGGTACATTTTAATGTTTTAATGTATTTATATATTCCTGTAATGCCGCCTCGATCCACTGGGAGAGGCGGGATAAAAATTATTATTATTATTATTATTATTATTATTATTATTATTATTTTTCCTGAAAAGCACAAGATAGAAGTGCTTTTGTAATGGCGAGCATTACACAGATCGTCTGGCATCTGGAATTGGCAAATGCCCTTTCTTCCCACCCTCTAAATACTTTAATACGATACTTTAGCACAGCATATAAATTACATGGTGTTCTTCATACGACACATAAAAGTACTCATTGTTCATAAAATGTACTCATTATGTACAGAGAAATTTAGGTCAAAGAACTTTTCCCAACCATTTCACCTCTGACTGCTTTTTTTAAAAAAAATATTTTTATTAAAAGTTTCGTTGCATAAAAAACAGAGTGGATATACCCCATTATTGGATATATCACACCCTCCCCTCCCCGCTTCCATATTATTTTACTCCAGTTGAGTCTTCTTTGTTTCCATTTACCAAAAGAAAAAGAAAGAATAACAGTTACATTTTACAGAAGAGGAAACAATTACATTATCTCTTTCTTTACTTTCCTATGACTCACCTTTGCAAATTTGCGAAGCAAATTTTACCGGTAAATTCATGGCTGGGAAATCTATGTAACTTGATCAAAGATTTGCGTACAGGTCAGGGACTGTTCCAAAATTCAATAAAATTATATGCTAGAAAGGTCAGTTGGTTTCAGACTCAATCAAATTAGTCACTTTGCTGTAAACTATGCAGTCATGGGCCAATCCTTTCCTGTGCTTTCATTGAATATGTTATAGAGTTGGAAAAACCCCCAAGAGTCATCCAGTCCAACCCCATTCTGTCATGCAGGGAGGCTTAATCAAAGTATTCATGACTTATGGCCATCTAGCCTCTGTTTAAAATCTTCCAAAGAAGGAGAATTCATCACACTCCCAGGCAGCATATTCCACTATTGAACTGCTCTTGCCATCAGGAAGTTCTTTCTAATGGTTAGATGGGGCCTGTTTTCCTGAAGATTGAAGCCATTGCTCCATGTCCTCGTCTCTGTAGCAGCAGAAAACAAGCTTGCCCCATCTTCTGTATAACATCCTTTCAAATACTTAAACATGGCTATCATGTCACCTCTTAATCTTCTCTTCTCCAATCTAAGCATATCCAGCTACCTAAGCCGCTTCTCATAGGACATGGCTTCCAGACCTTTTACTATTTTGGTTGCTATCCTCTGGGCATGTTCCAACTTGTCAATATCCTTCTTAAATTGTGGTGCCCAGAACCAGACACAGTACTCCAGGTGAGGTCAGCCCAAAGCAGAATAAACTGATACTATTTCTTCCTTCGATCTAGACAGCATACCCCTATTGATGCAGCCTAGAATCGCATTGGCTGTTTTAGCTGTTGTATCACACTGTTAACTCATATTCAGTTGTAGTCTACTAAGACTCCTCAGTCACTTTCACACGTACTGTAGTGAAGTCAGATATCACCAATCCTATATATGTGCACTTCATTTTTCTCTGCCTAGGTATAGTATCTTACATTTTTTTTCCTGCTGAAATTCATTTTTTTAATTTTGGCCTAGCTCTCTAAATTGTTAGGGTCATTTTGAATTCTGATCTTATCCTCTGGGGTATTAGCTCCCCCTCCCAATTTTGTGTCATCTGCAGATTTGATAAGCTTGCTCTCTGTTCTACCATCAGGTCATTGATAAAGATGTTGAATAGCACTGGGGCCAGGACAGAACCCTATGGCACTCCACTAGTCACACTCTTCACAATGAAGAAGGACTATTGGTGAGCACCTTCTAGGTTCAGTCAATCAATTACAAATCCTCCTAATGGTAGCCTTGTTGTCTCAAAATGTGAATGACTCAGGGATCCACCTGGGATGCCAGTACCTCCATATGACAGTGGGGAATAATTAGCTCAAAGTGGAAGGCCAGTGAGAGAGGAGTAACCTGGCAAGATCTTTCCACCAATGTTTATAGGGTTTCCATAGGGAGAAACTAGCCAAAGACTTAAAAGTAGATGAAGGAATAGAGGGCATGCTCATCAAATTTGCAGATGACACCAAATTGGGAGGGGTTGCTAATACGCCAGAGGACAGGATCAAAATTCAAAATGACCTGGATAGATTGGAGAGCTGGGCCAAGGCTAACAAAATGAAATTCAACAGAGAGAAGTGTAAGGTCCTACACCTAGGTAGAAAAAATGGAATACAGAAATATAGGATGGGGGACACGTGGCTGGATAGCAGTACGTGTGAAAGGGATCTAGGAGTCTTCGTAGACCACAAGCTGAACATGAGCCAGCAGTGTGATGCGGCAGCCAAGAAAGCCAATGCAATTCTCGGCTGCATCAATAGGAGTATGGTGTCTAGATCGAGGGAGGTACTGGTACCACTCTACTCTGCTTTGATTAGACCTCATCTTGAATACTGTGTCCAGTTCTGGGCACCCCAATTCAAGAAGGATATTGACAAGCTGGAGCAAGTCCAGAGGAGGGCGACCAAAATGACGAGAGGCCTGGAAGCCATGAAGCCCTATGAGGATAGACTTAGAAGCTTAGTCTGCAGAAGAGAAGGTTGAGAGGGGACATGATAGCCATGTTTAAATATTTGAAGGGATGCCATGTAGAGGAAGGAGAAGGCTTGTTTTCTGCTGCTTCAGAGATTAGGACAAGGAGCAATGGATTCAAGCTGCAGGAGAGGAGATTCCACCTGAACCTCAGGAAGAACTTCCTGACAGTCAGGGCTGTCCGGCAGTGGAATCTGCTGCCTCAGAGTGTAGTGGAGTCTCCTTCCTCGGAGGTTTTTAAGCAGAGGCTTGATGGCCATCTGTCGGGAGTGCTTTGAGGGTGTTCCTGCATGGCGGGGGGTTGGACTGGATTGCCCCTGGGGTCTCTTCTCTCCTGACAATGACCTAGCCTCGCCTCGGAGGGCTTCTCTGACCTAGATTTCACAGTGCGTGTGTTTGGCCAGTGTTGTCTTAGCTGGCAGACTGTGCGGCCATATCAGAGTACATATTTTTAAAAAGTATATATTTATTAAATTTAAAGAGAAATACATCAACCATAACAAAAAGAAAAAAGAAAAATGTGAACATTCTTTAACAAAGCCAACAAAAATCAGGAAAAAACAGAAAAAAAGAAGACAAAGTACCTAGAAACAAGTAAAGAAGAGTAGTAATAATAGAGAGAGATCCAAGATAGAACTTGAAAGAGAGTAAAAAGAAGAGTCGAGAGAGGAAAGCACTAGAAAAGCAAATGGAAAAAAAATCAATTAAAAAGGGAAGACAAGGAGAGGCATTATGATTACCAACCTTCTAATCGCCCCACCCTCCAACTTCCTGTATTTTCTGATTGCTTTAGCCCAACCATATAATATCCCCTCACTTTGAAAATAAGGAATTTCCTTTGTGTGTGTGTGTGTGTGTGTGTGTGTGTGTGTGTGTGTATAGGAGCCCTGGTGGTGTAGTGGTTAAATGCCCGTACTGCAAGCCACAAGGTTATGAGTTCGATCCTGCCGGGCTCCAAGGTTGACTCAGCCTTCCATCCTTCCGCAGGTCGGTAAAATGAGTACCCAGCTTGTTGGGGGCATGTATAGAAAAATGTATCGAAATACATGCTATTTCTAAGTTGTTCACCGCCTCGATCCACATGGAGAGGCGGATACAAATAAATAAATAAATAAATAAATAAATAAATAAATAAATAAATAAAATATTTAACTCTATAACATTAGAGTTTGTTCTTCTAAAGCTCAAATCCCAATTAAAATTTACCACCCAATCTATTCTTCATATACCCTATTTGCTGGCGTATAAGACTCACTTTCCCCCCGAAAAATATTGTTTGAAAATGGGGTGCAGCTTATACGCCAGTGTGTCTTACACACTGGCAAATAGTATTTGCTGGCATATACATGGTGTGTGTCTTATACCCCGGTGCGTCTTATATGCTGGCAAATACAGTAACATATATAGGGTTTCCAAATTTTAAAATAAGATCATATCAGGGTATATTTTATATCAAAGCCAATTAAGGTCTTTCATCATTTAAATCATATTTCGCCAATTAAACCATATCACATTGTAGGGGGTGCATGACCTGCTAACAGCCTTGTCTAGCCCACATTTGATTAGTCTGTTTGCAAGAATGTCATGCGGGATCTTGTAAAATACATCACTGTAGTCAAGATATGCTATATCCGCAGCATTCCCTTCATGCTCATAACTCCATTAAAAACAGAGATGAGATTAGCTTGGTACGACTTGTTCTTGGGAAACCCATGTTGACTTTTAATGATGACAGCATTTCTTTCTAAGTGTTTAGAAACTCGTAGAACAGACTGTCTGTTTAATGATCTGCTCTAGAATTTTTCCTGGTATTGATGTCAGGCTGAGTGGACAGTAATTGTTTAGGTCCTCTTGTTACCCTGTATCTCAAGGGTCCTGGAGGGGACACCCAAATATCCAAATATTAACACAAATGGGGAAATTAACTAGAGTACACTTGCTGGCTAACGAGAGGTGGGGGGGTCTTTCGCCCAATGTCTACAGAGGCAAGTCAATGAGCCAGGCAGTTTTCAGAATAAACCAGTTAATGTTTTTATTGAAAAGCAACATATAAGACAAACATAGAATCATAGAATCATAGAAATCTAGAGTTGGAAGGGATCCCAGGGGCCATCCAGTCCAACCCCCTGCCATGCAGGAACACCCTCAAAGCAATCCTGACAGATGGCCATCCAGCCTCTGCTTAAAAACCTCCATGGGATCATATTCATTATTTCCCTAAATTAACTGGGATCAGCTTTCTCAGAGTCTTGAATAAATGTCTGACTATACTTGGCTTCCCCTTTCAGCTCCCACCTAAGGATCCCACCATCACAGAGGTTGGTTAGGTGATGAGATGTAAAACAGCTGATCTCCTTGTTGCCTCTTCCACCTTCTGGATAATGAATCATAGAATCATAGAAATGTAGAGTTGGAAGAGATCCCAGGGGCCATCCAGTCCAACCCCCTGCCATGCAGGAACACCCTCAAAGCACTCCTGACAGATGGCCATCCAGCCTCTGCTTAAAAACCTCCAAGGAAGGAGACTCCATTACCCCCTGAGGCAGCATATTCCACTGCTAGACAGCCCTGACCGTCAGAAAGTTCTTCCCGAGGTTCAGGTGGAATCTCCTTTCCTGCAGCTTGAATCCATTGCTCCTTGTCCTGGTCTCTGGAGCAGCAGAAAACAAGCCCTCTCCTTCCTCTACATGGCATCCTTTCAAATATTTAAACATGGCTCTCATGTCCCCTCTTAACCTTGTCTTCTGCAGACTAAACATACCCAGCTCTCTAAGTCTGTCCTCATAAGGCATGGCTTCCAGACCCCTCACCATTTTGGTTGCCCTCCTCTGGACTTGCTCCAGCTTGACCATGTCCTTCTTGAATTGGGGTGCCCAGAACTGGACACAGTATTCAAGATGAGGTCTAACCAAAGCAGAGTACCTCTCTCGATCTAGACACCATACTTCTATTGATGCAACTGAGAATTGCATTGGCTTTCTTGGCTGCTGCATCACACTGCTGACTCATGTTCAGCTTGTGGTCTATGAAGACTCCTAGATCCCTTTCACACGTACTGCTATCCAGCCACGTGTCCCCCATCCTATATTTCTGTATTCCATTTTTTCAACCTAAGTGTAGGACCTTACACTTCTCTCTGTTGAATTTCATTTTGTTAGCCTTGGCCCTTGACATTGTCTGAAAAGCAAGTGAGGAATTTGTTGGATCCTATATTCTTGGCAGAGTTTGATTTCCAACAAATACTGGGGTAGCTGAAATCTCCCGTTATCACTTTTTCTTATCTTCTTTTGCAAATGGTTGGCCATTAGGAAAGTATCATCCAAGTCCTCAGTCTGGCTTGGGGGTCTGTAGTAGACCCCCACAGTGATATCACTGTTGTTTCTCTCCTTCTTAATTTTTGCCCAGATGCTCTCAATCTGGCTTTGAGGATGTAAGTTGTGAAACTCTTCACAGCTATAAACATCCCTGACAAATAATGTTCCTCCTCTTTTCCTGTTTGGTCTATTTCCCTGAGACAGGTTATACGCAGCGGCAGAGCTTGGAGTGCATGGAGGGGTGGTAGGAGGGGGTGTGGCCACGGCATGTGGGGGAGTGTCCATAGCACACGGGGGCATGTCCACGGCACGCAAAGGGCATGGCTATGAGCCGGGATGCCCCCAAAACATTGCCACCTGGGGCGAACCTCCCTCATCGCCCCCACCCCGTCCCTATGCGACTGGTTATACCCCTTTCTTACTACATTCCAGTTGTGAGACTCACCCCACCAGGTTTCAGTTTATCAATCATTAAATGTTTCTCTCCATAAAAGACCCTTAATTAAAGGCGAACAAATTTTATGGGCTGGAGAGAAACCAGACTATGGTTCCAGTTTATGTATTTTAACGTTGTTATCATTTTAAGATACTTGTGGTTGTGTAGTATAAGCCGCCCTGCCAATATACACATTGAGGTCAATGCAGAACTATAAAATAAATAAATAATGTCAGTTTATCCAAGCATGAAGTCATTCAAATAATCCTGGATCCACACTACAGAGATCTGTAGGAATTGTGTATATAGTGGATGGATCTCATTCACAATCTCTCAAGTTTCTTTAAAATATCTCCTCACTGAGAACTAGTAACTTCAATAGGTTTACAGTATTGCTGCCACCATATGCTATGAAACTAATTTCCTTACCCGGCTTCCCCCTCTGTGATCAAACTGCTGTAACGGCACAGTGTGGATACAACCCAAAATTTGGCATCTGAGCTGTGCCCTTCTAACCTGTGTTTAAAAAACTGAACCGGTTGTTTGATTTTGAGTATTTTGTGTATAACTGGACGGGTGATTGTGTAAAAAGTCCCATTCTGTCAACAATCTCTATGTCATGCCCTGGCAACTGTTGACTCTCTTTTTCCCCTGAAACGCAGATTGCATATTTGTATGCCAATGCAGTATTTTTTTAAAAAAAAATAAGGAAATTACTCTCACCCACCTAATCTAGTTTCAAGAGATGAATAATACAAAAACTCATGCGACTCATGAGTATGTTGTTTTGTTTTTAGGCATCATATGTTTATACTGTTTTGTTTTTAGGCATGTGATGCCTTTCACAATTAGAATCATAGAGTTGGAAGAAACCACAAGGAAAATCCAATCCAACCCCCTGAGATGCAAGAATTCACAGTGCGCAGTTATAGGATGAGTGAAGCCTGGCTTGACCACAGTACATGTAAAAGGGATCTAGGAGTCTCAGTAGATCACAAGCTGAACATGAATCATAAAATCATAGAGTTGGAAGAGACCCCAGGGGCCATCGAGTCCAATCCCTTGCTATGTAGGAACACCCATCAAAGCACTCCCAACAGATGGCCATCCAGCCTCTGCTTAAAAACCTCCAAAGAAGGAGACTCCACCACACTCCCAGGCGGCATATTCCACTACCGGATAGCTCTGACCATCAGGAAGTTCTTCCTGAAGTTCAAGTGGAATCTCCTTTCCTGCAGCTTGAATCCATTGCTCCTTGTCCTAGTCTCTGGAGCGGTAGAGGACAAGCCTGCTCCCTCCTCAACAGGACATCCCTTCAAATATTTAAACATGGCTATCATGTCCCCTCTTAACCTTCTCTTCTGCAGACTAAACATATCCAGCTCCCTAAGCTGTTCTTCATAGGGCTTCATGGCTTCCAGACCCTTCATCATTTTGGTTGCCCTCCTCCGGACACATTCCAGCTTGTCAACATCCTTCTTGAATTGAGTTGCCAGGAATTGGACACAGTATTCCAAATGTGGCCTAACCAATGCAGAATAGAGTGGTACCATTACCTCCCTCGATCTAGACACAATACTCTTATTGATGCAACCAAGAATTGCGTTGACTTTCTTTGAGTCAATAGTGTGATTTGTCAGCTAAGAAGGCCAATGTGATTCTAGGTTACGTGAATACCAATACAGCATCTAGGTCAAGGGAAATAACAGTACTGCTCTACAGGATCAGAAGACAGGATCATACAGGATCAGAATTCAATATGACTAATAGATTGGAAAGCTGGGCCAAAATTAACAAAATGACTTTCAATGGGGAGAAATGCAAGATACTACACTTGGGCAGAACAAATGAAATGCACAGATATAGAAAGAGTGACACCTGATTTGATGACATTTTATGTGAAAGGGATCCAGGAGTCTTAGTGAACCACATGCTAAACATGAGTCAACCACGCAAAGTGGCAGCTAAAAAATGTCAGTATGATTCTAGGCTGCATCAGTGGGAATAGAGTAGCTCGGTCGAGGGAAGTTCCATGGGGAGAGACGGGATATAAATTATTATTATTATTATGATTATTATTATTATTATTATTCTTCGTGGTCTCTGTGCCTTCATACACTAGGAGCTTTAGCGCCTGCGCGGTAGCGTTCGGAAACTTCTAGAGCTTGTTCGCTTGGCGGGAACCCCTCCCCCACGCCGGTACTGCGCATGCTCCTCCCGCCGAGCAACGGTCTCTCCTCAGTTCTTTCTCGTCCGCCGCCGCGTACGGAAGGTTCTTCAGTTTGTTCCTCTCACGTTGTGCTTGGCTTGCTGTTTTTTTCACGGTTTTACGGACTTTCGGACTGTCTTTGACCTCTCTTTCGGACTCCCCCTTCGGTTTTTCGTCTTTTTGGATTTCGGAGTTTGGCGTTCTTCGTCTTATGTCCGCGCTCTTTAAGAAGTGCGTGTCCTGCGGCCGCAAGGTTGCCCTCAACGACGGCCATAAGGAGTGTCTCTTCTGTTTGGGTGAGTCCCACAACATCCGGACTTGCCCAATTTGCCGGGATTTTACTCCCCAAACTCTCCGCAACCGCTCCGCGAGACTCAAATCTTATTGTTGGGAACAGTCTCTGCGGGCGATAGACGAGACCTCCACTTCCAAGATGGCCGACAAGAAGACGACCACGCCATCGACGGTATCGGCGGCTGCCGTTCCGTCCACCTCGTCGGTATCGGGCTCGGTACCGGCGAAAACGCCGATCTCGGCGCTACCGAGGATCCCGAAGCTGTCGGCGGCTGCCAAGTCAGCAAAAGGATCCTCGACGGCGAGGAAGGCTGAGGCTCCCCTTACGGAGACGCCTGCTAAAAAGCGCCCTGCTCCGGACGGAGGCAAGGGCAAGGAGAAGGAAAAGAAGAAGAAGAAGAAGGAGAAGAAGCGCTCCCCGGCTGGGGACGTTCGACCTCCTACTCCTCCTCCTACTCAGCAGCCTTCCAAAGGGCGAGGCGAGTCCGTCGATCTCTCGGACGATGAGATTGAGGACGTTCCCCAACAGCGCCCGGACTCGCCTGTGGCAGACCCTCCAACCCTGGTGGAGGAGCGCCACCGCCCTCTTAGCCGTCGCAGGTCGGCCGACCTGCAGCAGAGAGAGCCCTCTGCTTCTCCGGAGCGGCGTTCGACCTCCTTTAGGTCCCGGTCCCGCTCTTCCGAGCGTCCGGTGGCCTCGCCGCCTCCGAGGGAGACAAGAGAGGAACAACCTCGCTCGTCTGCCTCCAGATACACCTCGGCGTCCTACGTGGCCAGGTACGCGAGGGAATCTGAATGGAGAGAGCGCCCGGCCTCCTATCGGTCGCATTCGCCATCGTACCGGGATCGGTACCATCGTGGCCCGAGTCGCTGGGAGACCTTCTGGAGGTCCCGGTCACCTCGTCGACAGCGCGAATCGCGCTCGCCTAGAGGGGACGAGGCTCGGTACCGTCGACGCCGAAGCCGATCTCCGTCGGACCGCCGCTCCTTCAGCCGCTCTCCCTCTCCTCGATATCATAGGGCGAGGGAGCCTTCACCACGGTATCGGGCGATATCGCCACCTCCTAGGGTCACGGCAACGGCGACTCGCCCTACAGAGTCGGTGGTGACTGAGCGGGCTACGACGACGTCAGCCTGCCAGACTACCCCGGTCACCACCAAGAGGGTGAAGTCAGTGGTCAGCCATCCCAAGCGGGACGCTGCTGCTACCACCGCCCCGGCTGCGGAGAAGCCTAGGAAGGCAACACCTGCGGCGACGAAGGAGCCGGAAAGCGAGCGGCGAGAGGACTCACCGAGCTCGGAGTCGTACGACTCGAGCGCGGAGTCAGAGGTGTCTGAGGCGGCCTCACAGGAGTCTCCTCCGCTGGGATTCGGGGACCCGATCCCAGATTCTGCTCCAGAGGACGTCCACCAGTTCTCTGCGATGCTGCTCCGCATGGCCACTACCCTCGGCCTTAAGATCGCCGATGCGGAGCCGGAGGACGACGATCCAGCCTTCTCCGTCTTCGAGGAGAAGCGACCTTCCACGGCCCCGCTGCCTCTCCTGCCCCGGGTATCCAGACTGGTGAAGGCCGCCTGGGATAGACCGGCCTCGGCTCAGCCGATACCGCAGCGGTTAGAACACCTCTACAGGGTGCAGAAGGATAACGCCGGTTATCTCTTTAATCACCCTGTACCGAACTCTGTGGTCGTCGAGTCGGCACAGACAAAGGGCTCCGGCAGGCAACACACCACCCCGCCGGACAAGGAGGGCAGGAAGTTGGACGCCTACGCAAGGAGGTTCTATTCAGCTGCCTCCTTGCAGATCAGGCTGTCCAACACTCAGGCTTGCCTCGCGGCATACCTGAAAAAAGTGCTCGATCGCCTGCAACCGGCGATGGAGGCGGTACCGGAGGACATCCGCCAAGCCTCCTCCGTGATCTTCAATGAGGCTATCTCCATCGCTCGGCACCAGATGGCCTCCTCCCGGCACGCAGTGGAGATCGCCTCCCGGGTCATGGCGGGATCCGTCAGCCTCCGCCGCCATGCTTGGCTGCGACCGGCCGACATCCAGGAGGACACCAGAAGGAGGATTGAAGATCTCCCCTTCGACGGTGAAGGCCTATTCAATTCGTCCACAGACGAAGCTTTGGACAATCTTGTCAAGGCGAGACTGACCGCAAAAAAGATCGGGCTGCAGCCGGCCACGCAGGCCCGCAGGGCCTCCACCTTCCGCCCATCCTGGCGACGATCCTCCACCTCGTCGTTCCAGCGTTCGGCCCAGTCTGGACAGTCGAGACCGTCCTCCGGCTCATCGGCCAGACGCACGATTAGGCGGCGCCCGGCTTCGTCGAAGAAGTCCTCCTCCGAGACAAAGTCTCGGTTTTGACATGCCTGGCAGGACCCACCAATACCCACTCTTCAGCCTACCATCAGCGCTCGGAGACCGACCGACTCTTGCTCGACACCTAGCGGAGTGGCAGTATGTCACTACGGACTCTTGGGTGCTTTCCATCGTCCGTCTTGGCTACGCCATCGAGTTTCTCGATATTCCTCCTCGCGGCGTTTACTACTCCACGCCGTCGAGTCCGGCCCTCCTGGAAGAGATCCAATCCCTCCTCCAGAAAGGGGCGATCGAGCGGCTCCCGCAAGAGGCCAAGACCACCGGCTTCTTCTCCAGGTACTTCACGGTACCGAAAGCCGACGGTACCCTCCGGCCGATCCTAGACCTCAGAGGGGTGAACTACTACATCCGCCCCAAAAGGTTCAAGATGGTCACGATACCGTCGATCCTACCCTTCTTACATCGAGGGGACTGGTTCGCCTCCATCGATCTCCGAGACGCATACTTCCATATCGCCATTCGCCCGCAGCACAGACGGTACCTCCGCTTCGCAGTCGACGACACCTGTTACCAGTACAAGGTGCTGCCGTTCGGACTCTCGACTGCCCCAAGGGTCTTCACCAAGTGCATGGCCCCGGTGGTATTCTACCTGCGGACGAAGGGTGCTTCCGTCTTCCCCTACCTCGACGATTGGCTGTTGGTGGCGTCCTGCAAACAGAGACTTTACCACGACGTCCACATGACGTTGTCACTCCTGACCCGCCTTGGTCTACGAGTGAATCCGAAGAAGTCCCACCTCGAGCCGGCGAGGATCTTGGACTTCATCGGGGCGACGCTCGACTCGACCTCCGCCAGGGCGTACCTACCAGAGTCTCGAGCACAAACCTTGATCCGGGCCGCCGCTCACGCTCGTACGGCCCCGACGTTATCTGCGAGAAGCGTCCAGCAACTCTTGGGCTACATGGCTGCGACGACCGCTGTGACATATCTCGCCAGGCTGAGAGCAAGACCTCTTCAACACTGGTTCGTCCGCATATTCGACCCCCTGCGAGACGAACAGACACTCCGACTGCAGCTGCCGGGAGACGTCCGCTCATCCCTCCGATGGTGGCAGTCGCGATGCAATCTCATGTCAGGGATGCCTTTCCAACAGCCGACACCGAAGGTGACGGTAACGACCGACGCCTCCCTGTATGGATGGGGTGCCCACTGCGGCGATCTCAGAGTCCGCGACAGATGGACCGACGACGAGACCGCTCTCCATATCAACGCGCTGGAGCTGCTCGCCGTCTGGAAAGCCCTACGGGCGTTCCGCCATGCCGTGGCGGGGCGCACGGTCCTGATTCTGACGGACAACACCACCGCCGTCTGCTACATCAACAGACAAGGTGGGACTCATTCCACGACCCTGCTCGACATCGCGCTCGACCTGTGGGAATGGTGCATTCGCCTGCACACGCATCCCGTGGCGGTTCACCTGGCCGGGCAGGAGAACACCACGGCAGACGCCCTCAGCAGGGACACCTCATCCCATCACGAATGGTCTCTCTCCGGAGAGGCGTTCAGACTGATTCGGGACCGCTGGGGCGAACCATCGATCGACCTCTTCGCGACCAGGGAAAACGCGAAGTGTCGCCGATTCTGTTCCAGAGCGGGCCACGATCGTGCCTCCATCGGGGACGCTTTCCAGTTTCCGTGGACCGGGGAACTCCTCTACGCGTTCCCGCCGTTCCCGCTGCTCGGCCGGACGATATCGAAGATCCTCGCCGACCGAGCCGACGCGATCCTGGTAGCCCCGTACTGGCCGAGGCAACATTGGTTCGCACCCCTGCTACAAGCCGCACGAGACGACCTGCTCCGGTTGCCACCGACACCGGACCTGCTCTCCCACTCCGGCGGCCGAGTCCTCCATCCGGACCTGCCACGCCTGGCCCTCCATGCCTGGAGGATATCGCACTAGACGATCCCGTGCTCGGTACCGTCCTCGTCGCGGCCAGGAAGGAATCCACCCGTCGCAACTATCAATACAAGTGGCGACGCTTCCTGACCTTCGCTAACGAGAGGAGTGAGCCGGTATCGCCCGCGGGGCTCTCAACCGTCCTGCACTTCCTCCTGCACCTCCGGCAACAGGGCCTGGCGTTTCCATCCCTGAAGGTGTATCTCTCCGCGATCGTGGCATACCAACCGCCACGATCTGCTGCCTCGGCCTTCTTCAGGAACGATACCGTTAAGCGGTTCCTGAAAGGACTTCATCATCTCTACCCGCCGGTATCGCCGCCGCTACCGCCGTGGTCCCTCTCGCTGGTGCTCTCGCAGCTGACGAAGCCGCCCTTCGAGCCAATGGCGACCTCGGATGACAGGCTCCTGACAATGAAAACTGCCTTCCTGGTAGCGGTGACCTCAGCGAGGCGAGCGGGTGAGATCACAGCTCTTCGTTCCGATGAGCCCTTCACGGTCTTCCACAGGGACAAGGTGGTCCTGAGACCTGACATCTCGTTCCTGCCTAAGGTGGTGTCCAGTTTCCACCTCAACCAGGACATCATCCTGCCTACCTTCTTCCCGAACCCGACGACACCGTTGGAGCGGTCCCTTCACTCCCTGGACGTGCGTCGGGCATTGGCCTTCTACAAGGACAGGACTGCTTCCTTCCGACAGACGCCGCATCTCTTTGTTTGCTATGGGCGACGTCGGAGGGGCCTAAAAGTGTCCACCCAGCGCTTCTCCAAGTGGGTGGTGAGGACTATTGAACTGGCGTATGAGCTCGCGAGGAAGCCTCCGCCAGTCCTGCTTCGAGCCCACTCCACCAGAGCGGTGGCTACTTCTGCGGCCCTCCTGCGAGGAGTTGACCTGCATGAACTCTGCCGTGTGGCGACCTGGTCCCAACCATCGACCTTCGTGCGCCACTACAGGCTCGACTGCCGGTCGCGCAGAGATGCCCGGTTTGGACGTGAGGTGTTGGCTTCCGTGCTGTAGGACCTGACCCGCCGTCCGACCGGTAAGCTACACAGTCTCCTAGTGTATGAAGGCACAGAGACCACGAAGAAGAAGAACAGGTTGCTTACCTGTAACTGTGGTTCTTCGAGTGGTCATCTGTGCCATCATACACACCCGCCCTTCCTCCCCTCTTTCTCAGGTCCCTGTAGGTTCTACGGCGGACGACAGAACTGAGGAGAGACCGTTGCTCGGCGGGAGGAGCATGCGCAGTACCGGCGTGGGGGAGGGGTTCCCGCCAAGCGAACAAGCTCTAGAAGTTTCCGAACGCTACCGCGCAGGCGCTAAAGCTCCTAGTGTATGATGGCACAGATGACCACTCGAAGAACCACAGTTACAGGTAAGCAACCTGTTCTATTATTATTATTATTATTATTATTATTATTATTATTATTATTATTATTATTATTGTGGTGGTGGTGATGATGATGATGATGATGATGATGATGATGATGATGATGTTGCAGTATCAGTCTACTCTGCTTTGGTCAGATCCCACCTGGAAGATTGTGTTCAGTTCCGGGTACCACAATTCAAGAAGGATATTGACAAGCTGGAACGTGTCCAGAGGAGGGCGACCAAAATAGTAGCAGGCTTGGAAACCATGAAGCCCTCGGAGGAGGAGCATCTTAGGGAGCTGGGGATGTTTAGCCTGGAGAAGAGAAAGGGGTGACGTGATAGCCATGTTTAAATAATTCAAAAGGTGTCATATGGAAGATGGGGAGAGCTTGCATTATTTTTCTTAAAGTAGTAACGACTGGTGAGCTATATCACATCAGATTGTTCATCTGGCTAGCAGTTGCCAGGTTCCTGGCACCGGTCATATCCCAGCTGAATTTTATTTTAGGAACCCACTGCTTTTGAATAGGAGAAGTAGAAAAAACCCTCTGTTTTGTTTTTTGTTTTTTTGTGGAAGGGAAAAATGCTGCAGATGGGAAACAGTTTAGAGGTGTCATTTACGTAGTGTAAAGGAAAACAAAAGAAAGTGTGTACTCAAACCATAGAATATACTTAGCAGGAAGATTTAGGGAGTTACATGTGTATAGGTATAAATAAATAGCGTAAAAAGATGACTCCAGATAGAGGGCAAAAGGAAGTAGGAAATTTAATTTATTATATGTTCTTTTACCAAGCATATATGCAACATGAAACATGACTGTTTTTCTTTTCCCGTATAGACTTGTTCATGTTGAATTCAGTTTCAATTATGCATGTTTTTAAAGAACAACATGAATGTTTTAATATATATATAGAGAGAGAGAAAGAGAGAGAGAGAGGTGTCGTTTACAACAGTGCAGATGACAATGCTGTAAAACAGTGGTTCTTCACCTTTTCTTTATCAAGGCCTCCCTGTAAATACAATTTTTTGCTGGAGACCCCTCAGACATAAATCTATTCAAATATTTATTTAAAATAGTCAAATATTTATTTATTAAAATCTTCTGGAGACTAGGATTCAAATTCCTGCTCAGACACTAGGTGACCTTGTGCAAGTCACATTCTCTTGGTCTCAGAGGAAGGCTATGGCAAACCCCCTCCGAACAAATCTTGCCAAAAAATCCCTGTCATAGGTTTACCTTAGGGTTGCCATAAGTCAGAAGTGACTTGAAGGCACACAGCAACAAAGTGCCACTGACAGGGGGAGGTTCTTTCTAGCCATCATATTTCTTCCTTTGAAAACTGACTCATGGTGATCCTCAGGTGAACCTATTTGGGCGGGGTTTACTTGGCAAGATTTGTTGCCTTTGCTTTTCTCTGAAGCTGAGAGAATGTGACTTGCCTGAGGTCACCCAGTGACTTCCATGGCTGAGTGGGAATTCAAACCCTGGTCTCCAGAAGTCGTAGTTTGGGTGTGTGCACACACCTGGCTGCCATCTCCCTTGCATCAGGGACATGTCAGCGGGTGGAGGGGTGGAGGGTACCAAAACTGCTCCATTGTTTACAAATGAGGGAGCAGCGTGGGTGCTCACACACACCTGCCAGCATTACCCTCTGTGCCCATGCTCCCTATTGCCATGTCTCTGACAAAAAGGATGCAGCGGCACGCATGTCAGCGCACCCAAACTGCTCCCTCATTTGCAAACAACGGAGCAGTTTTGGCAGCACCACCACCCTTTGCCGCCAGTTGTCCAGCAGCAGGGCTTCACAACCCCTTGGGAGGGCTCTGTGGACCCCAGGTGAAGAACCACTGGTCTCAATGGCCACATCATTCCCACCCCTTAGCCAAAGAGGCAAATCCCACGCACTTTACCTTTGCATTCTAAACAATGCATACAACACGCTGATGTTTTTAAAATGTCATGTCCCAGGCAGACCAGGCAGTCAATTAGGAATGCAGCAGAGTAGAGCTTACCCACAAAGGCAAGAGTGAGGGTAGTCCAAACAAAGTTCAAGTTCCAAAGCAAACAGATCCACAAGGCAAAATCGGAGTTGTCGTCAAACAAGCAGAGGTCCAAGATAGTAAGGAGTCCAGAGAACACAGCATAGGGCTTCAACCACTGGGAAGATCAGTTGTCAACCCTGAGAGGATGGACCAGCTGTCTGCCTTTTATCCACTAATAGTGTTGCCACAGGTTTCCCTCGTTAAGGCTCGTTTGTTATTTAAACAAGCTGAGTGGTGGAGCCCCTTTTTCTGGCATCGTCTCTCTCACACGGTAAGAGTCTGTGTTGCCTCGTCTTCTGATATATGTTTCCCCTGCTCAGGCCTCTGCTGTTGATTGTTATCTTCCACTGTGCAAGCTTCTGCCTCGGATTCAGAATCCTCCTTGTCATTGTCAGGGTCTCCAAGGCAGGGCATGACATAAAAAGTTTTTAAAATATTTTATTGTACATGAATGATATTAATACATCACGCAGTACCACAATGACTGGTAGGTAATTACAACTTTGTGTTGTGCCTTCAAGTCGTTTCTGACTTATGGGGACCCTAAGGTGACCCTATCATGGAGTTTTGTTGGCAATATTTGTTCAGAGGTGGTTTGCCATTGCCTTTCTTTGAGGCTAAAAGAGTGTGACTCACCCAAAATCACCCAGTGGGTTTCCATCGCTGAGCAAGGATTTGAACCCTGTTCTCCCAGTCTCCTCATCTAAATCTCAAACGACAGTACTACGCTGGCTCAGTTATTGCAATATCATAATCAATATTTCCAGTTCATTGCAAATATGTTACAAGTTTGTTGTTGGACAGTTTGAGAATACACATAGAAGTCCACAATGCAGAATTCTGGCCAATCAGAATGGACTGTTCTAGAATTTTATCTGTTTTGACAGGGACTGTAGAGAGATGTCTCCTCACACTCATTTGTAATAAAAGAATAGTAGACACCCACCAGTTTGTCTCCCATGTTTTCCTTTTTAGAGGCTCTTAACTGGTTACTCCAATGGGCCGTTTCTGCTGAAAGTACAATAACACATTTTTATATTGAAATGTGGGATTGGGCTCTCAAAATAATATAGACAAAAAGAGTAGTGGTTCACAGCAATGCATATTTAACTTTGACATGTTTGGTAAGAAACTGAACACATCAGGCCGAAAGATTTTTTTTACTTATTCACAATACAGTATGGTTACCTTTTTCTATCCTGTTTAGAAACCCGGCCATGGTTCACAGTCCTTAAACAATCTATAGTAGCAGCCACAGTCAAGGTTTACAGAAGCTTATCAGTCAAGTACTGTTCTTATTTCAGCAGTCCAGGTCAGCAATAAATTCAGAGTGTCAGTCCAAGGGAGCATCCAGCAGCATAGTCAGCACACAAAGCAAGGGTCAAGGTTTTTGAGGAACACAAGCCAAGGGTCGAAAGAAGAACACATTGCTTCCACTAGAAATAACAGTTGTCTACATCAGACTTCTCCCCACCCCATCTCTGGTATTTATTAGCCAGTGGCCGTCCCCAGCTGTTTGCCTGATCAATGAATCTTCCCTATCTAAGTGCGCTTGAGTCATGTGGGTTCTCCCTTTCTTGTTTACACTGGGCTGCAGTAAGTATGGTGCTGTTCACATCTCTGTGTTGTGGCTGTTGGGGAGGATCTTGTCTGTGTTTGCACCTGGGACTGGGGCATGACATTTCCTTAAAATGTGTCCTACATAAAGGGGGAACAATAGCTGTAATTCTTAGGAGCTTAAGTGATGTCAAATACCATTTCTATATTGTCTTATGAACATTTCATTTCATTGCAGCTGATACTGGTCTGTACATCTCTGTATTTTCTATCACTGAGCATCTGAAATGTCCAACTCATTTCCCCGTGTTGCTTTGAGTCCACTGGAGAATTTATATCACTGCTGTACCAGTTATTTAGAAATTCTGGATACCAGTCCTCTGGACACTAGCTAATCTGGAGATTGTCATGCTGTGTTTCCAGGACTTAGACTCTGACTCAGAGACTGAAACAGCAGAACCTGCTGAACAGTGGAGACAGCATCACCCACTCCAGAGACAGAACAAGGGGCAGTGCCAGCCCCAGCAGAGACCCCTGCTCTTTCTGATACGGAAGATAATTTACTGATGCCCACCTTCGCTCAGGGTAGGCACCAAAGGGAACACCTATGCCAATCTCAGTAAATTTATAACAACAATTAATCGAGCACCAACTATGCTGATCTCTGAGCCTATAAAAGCTGAGCCATGCCCCTCCAGAACTTGTCGGTGATTAACTGACCAGTTTTCCTGCCATGCCTCTGCCTGTTTTTTCTGCCATGCCTCTGCCTGTTTCTCCTGCAATGCCTCTGATGTGATTATATTGACTGTCTTCGGTTTACAGATATTGCTGGGACTGTTGTTTGCTTCATATTTGTGCAAGACTGTTTTCTTACTGGAGTAAAATAAGGAATCACTTTCTTGCAAGAACTGCTTGCTGTGTGACTCTAATCTTTATCAGGTGCACTTTGGCTGACTGTCCAGACAGAGAGTATACAGCTCCTCAGAAAAGAGAGCATCCAGCCACAGGTCCTTGGCTGGAGCAGCTGGTGAGATGCTCTCCTGTAATTCCAACTGCAACTGCTGTACCCTCTCAGGGAGCGAAGAGCAGCCAGCATCTGTGGGATGTAATCCCTTCCCCTATTTCAATAATCCTTTTCCTTGTGTGTCCTTTCTTTTTAGATTGAAAGCCTGAGGGCAAGGAATGGTGAAATTAATGATTTTTAAACTACCCTAGGAGCCTTCTGGTGTAATGGGTGGAGTATATAATGTTACTGCAGTTCCTAAGCTGCACTTGGGGGATATTTAGATATCATTTTGATATCAATAATTTGGCCTTCTTTACCTATTCCTCTCCACGTGCCTGCGAGGCCCCCGGACAAGCTCGCAGACAGCCATGGCCACTAACCGCTGTAATAGTCCGCACAATACAGGCAGGCCAGAAATAGCCATCCCGCCGTTTCAGGAGACCTCAAAGGCAAGTACTCTATTATGTATGCATGCTACTTACAAAGAACTCCCTGCCCTGAGCAGGCAACTTGACAAGCCAAATACTCAACTATCAAGCATTGCGTATCTGCATACTGGCTACTCTATTGTCAATTCAGACCTAACTCAATCATGCTAAATTCTGACCTTTCAGAGGCTTTGTCTCCAGCCCGACACTCTTTGTCTTCCCCAATAGCCTGTGGTCACATTTCTTCCTATAAAAACCCCTGACCTGGAGAGATACTTTGGATTGCTCCCGACTTCCATCCTGTCTTGCCGCCGCTTTGCTTGGCGAGCCTTCCCCTCAGTCCCACGTACTGAGACTCCATTTCTACGAACTCAATCTTCGGACTACCCGGGCTTCAGGACAGGTGTAGTATTGCCCAAACCAACAATTCCTCTAAAAATCCCTCTATCTCACTCCAACCTTTATTTTCTATAGTAATCTGTGTGAGTGTGTTGCATACATTGTTTGTCTGTATTTTGATAAAGATCACAATTATTCTTATACTTCGGTTTGCTCCTTGACTTGGCCTGACCCCGTAGACATTGGGTAAAAGATTCCGCTGCATTGCCCTGCCTCTTGCATTGCTAGCTTGTGCTCTTTGCTAATTTCCCCAGGTAACAATAAATACTCTAAATAAACAGGTGGTGGATTAAGGCAGATGTTCTTCTTTAAGGATACGTTTTGAGAAACTGTACTTAATATAGTACAGTCGGTGGCTCGCCCCATAATACCTGTTTTGGCGGATTATTGCACCTTTTCCTATAGAAAAACAAAGTCCAAATAGGGGCTGCCAACAAAAGAGACTGCCTTCTGTGTCATGGCCAGGGTGGAGGCTAGAGCCACAGCGAGGAACAGGTGGTTTTAGAAAAAGGAAGCGTGACAATTTCCCTCATGGTCATCGCAGAGAAGAAAAGATATCCTTAATTCTTCTTCAGCTGTGCTCATGGCCTTCAAGGCCCTTTTCTCACGGGGTGCAGAAATCATGCCGCTACGATCCAGGCGGGTTTTCTCTTAATGCCCACTAACACGGACTGAAATTTTAGGAGCATTCTCACGGCTCCATAGAGAAAAGACTTAGGCAGCATCAATGCATTCACACAATATTACCATGGCCACTCCCATACGTGTCCTTTCCCCATCCTGTCTGGCAGTGATTGGCTGTGCTCAATTTTTAAAAGAAACACTCTGAGCGTCATCATGGACGTCAGTACGCACGCGTGTCCTCTTACATCCTCCAACAAACCCCCCCCCCGTCCCGCACCTTTCTTTGGAGCCGCCGTGGAGACATTTCCCCCCTCTGTCTTTCTGCTTGCTTTCTGCTGTTTTGTGTATGGAGCACGAGCTGCTGACGAACATTGCTGGGGTGCTAATTTCAGCCTTGATAGCCGCACTCGAAAGCACTGGGGGCGGTCTTGTCGCTTCTGCTGGCCACGCCTAAATCCTTCCCTCTCTTCATCCCCCGCACGAATCAGTACGCACCGTCGCTTTTTCACGAAAGGACGAGCGCGCATTGGAGGAAAAAAACCACATTTCTTCTGGTTTTTAAAAAGGGCGCGCGAATGCTGGATGGTGGCTCCCCTGCGCGGATTGAGGTGAGAATCAAAAAAATTAAATGCGACCCGGTTCTCTCTAAGGTGAAAAAGGCCCCTGTTCGAGGTCGACCTGGGAAGATTTAATTACCCCGTGAGAAAAGGGCCCAAATCATTTCAGGTGGAGCTTGATACCAGACATGATACACATGAAAGGCTGGTGAAACTTAGTCGTGACAGAACTATTGAAAGTAAAAGAACCATATTCTTATTGCATAGGATTACTAGTGCTTCCAACAGAGAAGAAATACTAATAGAATCTGAGGCCACATTAGATATTGTGAGACAGAAGATAAAGCAAGTAGCACAAGAATTGATGGGAGAGGATATGTATCAGTATCACAGAGCCATCTCTCCAGGTCTTCAGGAATATGTGGAAGCGGTTTCATTCCAGTGTTTTATCAAAACTCGATCATTAGTTAGCATAGAGGAGATCAACAGGCAGCTGGTATTTACGGAAGATAAAGATAAAGAAACAAAGCCATCTTCTGATTGTAACAGTAAGGAAGAACACACCTGGAATCTCAAGGTGACTCCTGTGGATTACCTTCTAGGAGTGGCTGATCTTACTGGAGAGCTGATGCGGACGTGTATTAACAGTGTTGGTAATGGTGACATAGACACCCCATTTGAGTTGAGCCAGTTCCTGGGTCAGATTTATGATGGCTTTTCTTACATAGGCAACACTGGACCTTAACGAAGTTTCTAAAAAATTGTACACATTGAAACAGGGTCTAGCTAAAGTGGAGAATGAAAGTCAGGGGGTCTGAAATACCAAAGCATGTGCAAGCTGATGTTTTCTCCACCAAAACAGAAATAATTGACCAAGAAGATGGGCTTTCCTAGAACACTTGTAAACCTCATGACACAAAATG
Source organism: Ctenosaura bakeri (assembly GCA_948474755.1). NCBI lineage: Eukaryota > Metazoa > Chordata > Lepidosauria > Squamata > Iguanidae > Ctenosaura > Ctenosaura bakeri. Next base: position 695,136 of record CAOLHI010000199.1, on the reverse strand, counting down.
AACTATTAGAAGATATAGTACAGTCACGAGTGTGGCATAACTCATAATTTGTTGAAATATATCTTGTATACAGTTTACAGCTTGTTTTGCTCATTGGCAAATGGAACATTGAGGTGCTCAAAAATGGGAAACACTGGTGAAGGTTGTAGATCCAGAATTTTTTTCATCCATACTTGCCAGGTGTAAGTGTACGTCTTAGTAAAGGATTTTGAATCCTGTGTTACTTTAAGTCTGTATTTATACTTACGTAACAAAAGAGGATTAAACTGTTATAGTTTTCAGTTCCTGTTTTGACTTCAAACCATGGAATTGTATTTCGGTTGCGAGAATATAATAAGAAACTTACGCCCATAGCTCAGTCCTGTAGAATCCTGAGAAATATAGTTTGGTGGTGAACTTTTTTATTTATTTTAAAACTAGTGTATATACCCGGCGTTGCCCAGGATTTTATTTTCTCATAGGTAATACTTATTAGAAAGATTTGAGATCCTGTGTCTCTAATTCCCCAAACTGTCTTGTCCAGTACTTGTAACTTTCCCCCACATTCCCCTATCCAATCTGTATTCAGAGTTATTAACATACAGAGGTTGGATTCCTGAGGGAATACACTGCCCTCCTCCTTGCTGCTAGGCCTCATCTCCATAGCAACCAGCCTATTCAAGGCAGGCACATTTGACTGAGGCCAAAGAGCTCTCTGGCTGAGAATTCTAAAGGCCCCTCCCGAAACTGCAAAACCCCAGGACTCCATAGGATGTTGAAAGTGGAGCCATAGCGCTATAACAGCCTAGTGCGGAAAGATCTTTAGTTTAGTGATCTTCTTAAAAGTCTCTACTGGACAAACCTTATGCTCATGTGCTGCACAAAATTACAGATCCCTGGATGTGACAGAATGGAGCCAGTTAAAGAATTAAACTGCTATAAAGGTGCATCATGGATACACCAAGGACATGGCCTCTTCGCTATGCCTTTCTGACTCTTTCTTTAGAAGGGCCATACTTAATGGAACCTGTCATTCGATCTCAGGCTCTCAGAGGACAAGTGACTGTGTAAAAAGTCCCATGCTATCCACCCTCTCCTTTTCATGTCGAGCCAAGTCATGCTGGGTTGCTCTTTGCAACCAAAGCTGCCTATTGTAAGACGATGTTGCAGTATTATTAACAGAAGGATATGATACCTGCTTGTGTAATCTGAGTAGCCCAATCACATTTTCTAAAATGAATAGTAATGAAACCAAAACGAATCATCTGACCCGTGTCGTGCGGAGACAGGGAAGTGTACTTCTGTTTCATTTTTGGCTATTCAATGCTTATCACAATGACACTATTATTTCTTGAAATAATCATGTCATAACAGGCTGAACCGCATCAGATCAGATTATTCACATGACATAAGGACTATCTGGCTAGCAAATGCAGGGTTTTTGATGCTGGTGGTGTCCAGACTGCATTCTATTCCAGGAACTCATTTCTTTTTTTGTGGGAGACAGAAAGACCCTGCTTAGAACATGGGCAATGACTGGAATTTTGCAGCATTGTTTACAGCCATAGAATCATAGCGTGGGAAGAGACCCCAAGGGTCATCAAGTCCAACCCCCTGCCATGCTGGAATACAGATTCAAAGCATTCCCAACAGGTGGTCATCTTGCCTCTGTTCAAAAACCTTCAAAGAAGGAGGCTCCACCACACTCACAGGCAGCATATTCCACTGCTCTTACCATCAGGAAGTTGTTTCTTTCTTTTTTCCTGATGTTTCCTAGTCCTAGTCTCTGGATCAGCAGAAAACAGGATTGCTCCATCTTCAATATGACATCCCTTGAAATATTTAAACATGGCTATCATGTCACCTCTTAATCGTCTCTTCTTCAGGCTAAATGTATCCAGCTCACCAAGTCTCTTTTCATAGGGCATGTTTTCGAGGCCTCCTGTAATTTTGGTCACCCCCCTTTGGACATGTTCTAGCTTATCGATATCCTTTCTGAACTGTGGTGCCCAGAACTGCACATAGTATTCCAGATGAGGTCTGACCAAAGCAGAATAGAGTGGTACTATTACTTTCCTCGATCTAGACACTATGCTTCTATTGATGCAGCCCAGAGTTGCATTGTTGTTTTTTTTAGCTGCTGTACAAGCTGTGCTTGCGTCACAGTGACCTGCTTCCTGGGGCACTTGCTGGCTGGTGTTTTAATTTTTGTATTCTGTGGTTTTTAACTACAGTAGAGTCTCAATTATCCGACATAAAGCTGGAGCAAGTCCAGAGGAGGGCAACCAAAATGGTGAGAGGCCTGGAAGCCATGCCCTATGAGGATAGACTTAGAGAGCTAGGGATGTTTAGTCTGCAGAAGAGAAGGTTAAGAGGGGACATGATAGCCATGTTTAAATATGTGAAGAGATGTCATGTTGAGGAGGGAGTGGGCTTGTTTTCTACCGCTCCAGAGACCAGGACAAGGAGCAATGGATTCAAGCTACAGGAAAGGAGATTCCACCTGAACCTCAGGAAGAACTTCCGGACAGTCAGGGCTGTCCGGCAGTGGAATCTGTTGCCTCGGAGTGTAGTGGAGTCTCCTTCCTTGGAGGTTTTTAAGCAAAGGCTTGATGGCCATCTGTCGGGATTGATTTGAGGGTGTTCCTGCATGGCAGGGGGTTGGACTGGATGGCCTGTGTGGTCTCTTCCAACTCTGAATTTCTATGATTCTATAAACGGGCGGGCTGATAGTTGGATAGCCGAAAATGTCGGATAATCCGGAGGGTCTAAGAAAAGCCTTGAAATCACTATGAATTGCAAACGTATTGAAGTTTTATTGCAGTAACAGTAAAAGTAACATTGCAGTAACGTTGCAGGAACAACATTGTAATGTATAAAAAGTTCAGTCCTCTGAAAATTTAAAGAAACCAGTGATCCTTTTCTGCTTTCCCGAAGATTGCCGTTTCTTCGCAGCCAAGTCTCGCCATCTTTGCAGCATCATAATGTCGACCCCCGTAGCTTCTTCTTGTTGCTCGATGTGCTTCATTGCGATTTCTAGAGCCCTAACCCCATCGCCATGCGAGATTGTGAGAGGTTCAACAGATGATGGGGGTGTGTTTGGGGGCCTGACTGTGCCCGTCGCCTTCCCCGTTGCCATGCTTTGGCCCTTGTTTTGGGGCCTGGAGGTACTCGCCCTGTTCGCTGCCGCCGCTGCCGCCGCCGCGCTTGGGGCCGTGTTTTGGGGCGAGGCTTCCCTCGCCCTTCTCTCCTTGCCCGTTGCGGAAATGCCTATAGCCACGCCCCCAAGCAGCCGCGACGTCGGATAATCCGGAATGTCGGATTACCGCAGGACGGATACTCGAGACTCTACTGTATGTCTTTTTAATTCTTGTAGGCTGCTTTGAGTCTCAGCCTGGGGGAAAAACCGGGTATAAATAACATAACAACAACAACAATAAAAACAAACAATAGTAATTTTGCAAATAGGCAAAATGAAAAACAACCTTCCTGCCAATGTTGAGCTCTCCTATTTAAAAACGGTTCTGAGGTTCCTGGTGGCACCAAACTTACAAAGCTGGGCTGAGGAATGAAAATGCAATAGAAAGAGCCAGTTTCCTCTTCTCCAATCTTTTGGCAAACTTGATGATAGTCACAGCTGTGGGCATGTCCCCTGCCATCTGTGGCTTTGTTGCACACAAGCTTCCCTTCCACATGCTTAGAGGTTACCCTAAGTTCCCTCACAGATTCTTGAGCAGGGGCTTTACTTGTTTGGAGCCTCCCCTCCTGGGGGAGGATGAACGCCAGAAGTCCTGAGACCTCTCTCCCAACAACAGTCCAAGTTCTGGATTGCTCCCACAGTCATTGTTTGGGTCTGGGCAGGCAGTCATGCCCTTCGTTCCTTCCTTCCTTTGTGGCACAAAGAGGGAGGAATGCCATGAGCACTGCTTCCAGTAGCCAGAGGAGGGATAGGTTGGGGCATGGCTTGGCTCTGCAAATACCCTGTACATGGCCAGAGGTACTCATTTTTTCATTGTCGTTGTGTGCCTTCAAATTGTTTCTGACTTGACTTGCCCAAGTGTGTTTCCATGGCTGAGCAGAGACCCAAATCCTCATCTCCAGAGTCATGCCCCATGCTCAAACCACTACACAACACTGGCTTTCTGAAAGCTCAAGACAAAGAAAACAGCAGTGGTTTGGCTCCGGTCTGAACCAGATTAATAGGCAGCCCTGGTTATCTCTCCTACATCTGCCTTGCAACTGCAGTTCAGTTTCTCCAAGTGATGACTGGCAGCTTCTTTATCAGTGGTGCAGGAAACCCACTCCAGATTTTAGTTAGACCTTCTAAAATTGCTATCCAAGGTTCTGAACCTATTTGGAGGGAAAGGTGACTCCTTTAAAATCTAGAAGAACTTTAGGTGACTCCTTTAGGTGACTCCTTTTCAAGTCTAGAAGAAAACCAAGGCGACTCCTTTAAAGTCTAGAAGAAAACCAAGAGGAGATTCACTGTACCTCTGACCTAAAAATTCCAGGGTCAGTGTGACAGTTTGCTCTGTATGATTTAGCATCATGTTTATGAGCCTCCAGCTTGTGCTGCGGTCTTTTGGCATGGCTTTCACTACCATTTTCAGCTAACAATGGCTTCTTGTTCCAAACATGTCAAACAATCTTAATTGTTATCATTACTTGCTTGGCATTCAAAGCAGCTTAAAACAGCAGAGAAAGATATAACATACCAATTGAAAAGAACAAAGATACAAAACAGACTAGTATAATTTTGCAAGACCCAGTCCCCTTAATTAATCATGTTAATCATAACATGGTTGAGGGAAACAAGCTGGGACCGGAACCCCTTGGAGCCTGCATCTCCACTGTAGCCATTTCCGCACTAGACTGTTATAGCGCTCTGATTCCACTTTCACCATCCTGTGGAATCCTGGGGTTTGCAGTTTCGGGAGGGGCCGCCTGGCCCCTCCCGAAACTGCAAACCCCAGGATTCCACAGGATGGTGAAAGTGGAATCAGAGCGCTATAACAGTCTAGTGCGGAAATGGACTGTAAGTGGAGCACTGAATCCAACTGGTGGGAGGTTAATCTCAACTTTAAAGGCACTGTCCAGGATGTAGAAGTCTTTCACTAAAACAAGACCCTCCGCTTTGATAGTTCTTTAAAATTGCTTTAAACCAAAATGAAACTGACAACCAATGATTACTAAGACCCCAGCCAACACTGTGTTGAACCCATGATTTGAAACTATTGTCTTTCCTTAAATTATAGAGAATTTTTTTTAAAAAAAATTTTTTTTAAATATGAACAAGGCATCCAAAATCATGTTTGGACATCAGACACTAGAAGATCTATCTAACATATTGTATTTTGCTCTCTCCAACAGTAGCAAAAATAACCCCCTTGTTTTCTTGAACAAGTAAAGTCCAAAAATTGTATGAGAGACCTTGTCAGGGTTCAACTCCCTGCCTGTGCCTTTCTGCCAGCAAAGGAAGGACAGCAATAGTACTTACTCAAGAGATGGAGGCAGTGAGTGGTGTCCAATGCGAGCAAACAAGGAGAAACGCTGAGCCAAGCCAAAGTCAAGGTCAAATACAAAAGGTCCAGAACACTGAAGGTCAGTCCAAAAGGGTCAAGAGAGCTGGAACACAAGGGTCATGGGCGTGAGTAGCGATTTGCTAGAAGCAAACAGCAAGGCATGCCAACTGACTTATGTGCTGACGAAAACAGGTGTTAACTCGTCATTGTTCTGTTTACTCAATCTTGCCCGAACGGCTTCCTTCTGAGCTGTCGTTTCTGAGCTTCGTTCCTATCTCCTCCGTGATTGCAGGCTGGGAAGCAAAGGTGGATCTCATTCATAGAATCATAGAATCATAGAATCATAGAAATGTAGAGTTGGAAGAGACCACAGGGGCCATCCAGTCCAACCCCCCGCCAAGCAGGAACACCCTCAACACACTCCCGACAGATGGCCATCAAGCCTCTGCTTAAAAACCTCCAAGGAAGGAGACTCCACTACACTCTGAGGCAGCAGATTCCACTGCTGGACAACCCTGACTGTCAGGAAGTTCTTCCTGAGTTTCAGGTGGAATCTCCTTTCCTGCAGCTTGAATCCATTGCTCCTTGTCCTGGTCTCTGGAGCAGCAGAAAACAAGCCCTCTCCTTCCTCTACATGGCATCCCTTCAAATATTTAAACATGGCTATCATGTCCCCTCTCAACCTTCTCTTCTGTAAACTAAACATCCCCAGCTCTCTAAGTCTATCCCCATAGGGCATGGTTTCCAGGCCTCTCACCATTTTGGTTGCCCTCCTCTGGACTTGCTCCAGCTTGTCAATATCCTTCTTGAATTGGGGTGCCCAGAACTGGACACAGTATTCAAGATGGGGTCTAACCAAAGCAGAGTAGAGTGGTACCAGTACCTCCCTCGATCTAGACACCATACTCCTATTGATGCAGCCGAGAATTGCATTGGCTTTCTTGGCTGCCGCATCACACTGCTGACTCATGTTCAGCTTTCCTCTAAACCATTGCTGGTCCCCTCTCCCACTGGCACTGGTTGCAGCAACTTTTATCTCAGCATGTTTTTCAGCTGATGGGGGTGTTGTCCCCTTGCAAAACCCTGTCTCGGTGTCTACAACTTTGATATAAAATTAATCTAACCCATCAGAGAGGTCACTCGAATGTGCATGTAGGCAATAACGGTCGTATGGTCGAAAGAACCACATCAGGCCAGTAAAATCCCCAGTCATGTAGCAACACGGGACCTCATGTGATAACCCATGGTGGACAAAAGGCCTTTAACCTTTAAAGGGTCTACTTGAAGGGAGTAAAAGTGTTCCCGGAAAATTGGGCACTGGAAGCAATGAAACCTTATCAGATCCATCTCCAGATACTCACACCACAGCCTCAAAGCGAAGGAAGATCCTGTTATTTAGATGACACTTTGTTGTCTTCCGAGAAATGCCAGGTGTGCAGGTGTTTTTCCTATTCTGTCTCTGTTTGTGTTCCCTGGGAAAGGATTTGCCTTCAAAGTAAATTTTTCCTACAAATAGTCCCTGTTTTTGGGCTAGTTAGGCAGGAGAGATCGAGGCAAGGAGAGGAAGGCAATGCAATGAGTGTGATGCCTCCCGGTCTTACCAACTGACCGGCCCCCCTCCCTCCTCAGCATCTCTTCGCTGAGCTGATGCTTGATTGCTGCTTCCCAGACCAAAGGACTTCAGGAGGAGGTGCAGTATTACCCAAGCTGCGAATCCCTCAACGATCTCTCTATCTTATTTCCACTCTTTATTTCTGTTAGCTCTTGGATGCGTGTGTGTGCGTGCGCGCGCGCATGTGTGCGAATTATTACTATTCAATAAAGTCATTCATTGGACCTTTGTGTGTGATTTCTGACTGAGCCTGATCCCGTAAACATTGGGTTAAAGATCCTTAATTACCCTGCCCTCTTTGCATTTCTAAAGCAGTGCTCTCAGCTAATTTTCCCCACAGGAGACAATTTTGACAGGCGCTGGGAATCCCCCTAAGGAACCCCCAGCAAGCAGGGTAACGGGTGTTTCCAAGACAGTTTGGTCTATCACTGGCTCTGTTTCTGGCACAACCAATCGCTCATTGACCTCAGAGCCATTGTCTATCACAAGAACAACAAACTGTTTTCTAACACATTTCTCAAAACATGTCACCGTTTTTCATCTCATAGCAGCACATTCAGTTGAAACTTTAATACAGAGCTTTTCAAACTGTGTGTTGCAAGACATTAGTGTGTCAGCTTCAGTATGCAGGTGTGTCACGCAAAGTGTGTCATGGAGGGACTGTCTCTCCTGCTGCCACGGTGGGCCAGACCTGGGTGAAGGGGCTGCCACCACCGCCCTGGGCCGAGGAAGACCCCATAACGGCAGCGAGCCGGGCTCCGGTGGAGAGGCTGCCTCCACTTACTGAATTACTGAATTACAATCACAACTATGGTTTGCCCTGTAGGGAAAACACATTAACTTCAGCTTGAATGTATGAATCTTTTTATTTTGATAGGCCTTTGACTTTTAATTGGCTCTGCAGAGGTGTTTTTAAATGGGGAGTGTCCCACTTTGATCTTTATCTTAAACATTACAATTCTAGAACAAGAGAGAAAGGGTAATTAAAGAATGGGAAAGAGAAGAGAGCCATTGTGGTGTGGTCATTTGAGCATGGGACTATTTTTTTTTATTTATTTATTTGTATCCCGCCTCTCCATATGGATCGAGGCAGTGAACAACTTACAAATAGCATGCATTTCGAAACATTTCTATACATGCCCCCAACAAGCCGGGTACTCATTTTACCGACCTGCGAAAGGATGGAAGGCTGAGTCAACCTTGGAGCCCAGCAGGATCGAACTCACAACCTTGTGGCTGCAGTACTGGCATTTAACCACTGTGCCACCAGGGCTCCTGGTGGTGACTTGTGAGAGCAAGGTTGATTCCCACTCAGCTGTGGACACCTTCCAGATGATCTCGTGGAAGTCACATTGTTATTGCAGTTCAGGCCTACCCAGAGATAGCACTCGATATCATTTTGATATCAAACCATTCGGCCTTCCTCTGCCACCCCGCTCCACGTGTTTGCAAGGCCTCCAGACAAGCATGTAAACAGGTGCGGCCGGTAATTGCTGGACATCCCGTTCTCCCCCAGGCAGGCCGGACAGAGCCGGTTCGTCGCTTCAGGGACCTCTCTGGCAAACACTCTTTTGCTTATGCGCGATACTAACAAAGGCTCCCTGCCCTGAGCAGGTAGCCGCACAAAGCTGTACTAAGCCCTCCGTGTTTGCATACCGGCTACACTATTGTTGATTAGGCTTTAAGCCAATCATGCTAAACTCTGACCTTTCCAAAGCTTTGTCCCGCTCCTAAATCGCGTCGTTTTCACCGAGTAAGGTATGGCCTGCAGTCACAATTCACCCTATAAAAGCCTCCAATCCCGAGACCTTCCTCGGATTGCTCCTGAGTTCCAGACCGCCTTGCTGCTGCTGTGCTTGGAGAGCCGTCCCCTCAGTCCCACATACTGAGACTCCATATCCACGAACTCAATCTTCATATCTCTCCAGGACTACGAGACAGGTGTCGTATCACCCATTTCTCTCCGAAAATCCCTATTTCCAATTCTTTAGTTAGCTGCGTGCCTGTGTTCTCTTTTACATTTGTCCATGCTTAATAAAATATCATTTTTGCCATTTTAAACGATCTGACTGCTTAACTGACCTGACCCCGTAGACGCTGGGTTGCAGGATCCTGCTAAGTTAACCTGTCTCTCGCTAGCCTTAGTGAGTGCTCCAACTAATTTTCCCCAAAATTGTGTTATTGTGTTTTGGTTATTTGGGCGCCTCTTCCGGGACCCCCAGAGATCAGGGTAGCAACATTCTCTCAGTCTCAGAGGAAGTGCCAAGACCTCCAACAAATCTTAGCACGAAAAGCCCGTGATAGATTTGCCTTAGGGTCAGAATTGCTTTAAGGTTCTTGTAGGCCCTAGGCACTCTTGTATTCGACTCCTCACCTTGCTTCTTTGCACCACTAGGGATGTTTTCGTAGCCCTAAAATCCTGTTTTTGTAGGCCTTAACATTTTTGTAGACCCCAGGCACTGTGCCCAGATTACCTAATGAATAAGATAGCCCTGCTTACTGTTACCATAAGCTGGAAACAACAGAAAGGGCCCACAACAAAGATCAGATAATTGACCATGTTCTGCAAAGGTGTGCTTGGCCATAATCCAGCCCAGAAATGCAGTCCCCTGGTGTGGTGTTTAGTTTCTGGTAGATAAGACCTAGCCTGTGACAAAGGACTGCTTCCATCAGTCAAGGGATGTGAGCTAACTTGCCTTTCCCTTGGGTTTTATTTGCTGTATCTCACTTAACATCTCATGTGGTCAAGACACCACTGTTTTGGCACCTCTCACTATGTCTCATTTTAACAGACCCTGGAGCCTGAGTTTTCCTGGGAAGTGAGTGTGAGAGCCCGGGATTCATTACATTTGATTATAAGATAGTCTTTCCAGAGAAGTTTGCTTTGCCCCATTAAGTGGCTTTCAACCCATGGTTTAGGTGTGGCTGTTTTAACAGATCTTCAAGAGAAGCTAAGAGCTACTTACCATTTCCTCTACCACTGGCATAACAGTAATGTTTTTTTTAATTTTTTGTGTTGAGTATTTTTTTGTCCGATCTAGTTAATTAAGCCACCACTAGTTTTGGCTTTGACGCTGCTTCGTCTCTTGGTCGTTGTTCTTAAGTCAAGGCTCCATTACATCTCTTTGAAGATATTTTTTGGGAGTGGATGGAGTCTTTTTTTTAAAAAAAAAAGAAGGAAATGAATTTCTTTATTAAAGAAATCCAGTTATTTCCAAAGACATAGATAAGCAGATAATGTGTCCCCACGCTCTTAGCCAAAGAGCTTGTTTGGAATGCCACGCTTAAATGAGTAATGAGAATTTTATTAATATTTTAATTCATTTGTGCATTAGTTTTAAAATAGCATCGAGGATTTGAAGAGTTTCCTGAGAAGAAGAAGAAGAATGTTGCCTTAGGTGGTAGGTAGGATGAGATACCTTTTCTGAGCAAGTTTTTAGCTACTTTGAGGTAATGACCTCATACTTGGTAGAAATTTAATTTATCCATCAGTCATTAATCATTAAAATACATTAATCATTCAGACACACCCTTCGTAATTCTGTACATATTTGGAGGATTTTTTCATTTAAATACATATTTCATTTAAATACATATTTCAGTTCTGTGCTGAAGTTCATTTCCAGCTTCATATGTGGATACCTTAGTGTATATGTATGTGGGTGCTGTAATAAGTCTTTGAGATGGGATAGGGGAGGCTGGTTCTGTGATTATAGGATATGGCCATGGGAGGAGTGAGCCCACCGTTTGGGAGAGTGAGGCAGTTGCATCAGGCGTCAGATTTTTAGGGTCTGGAAGCCAGAATCATAGAGTCGGAAGGGACCACAAGGGCCATCCAGTCCAATTACCTGCCATGCAGGAATAGAAAACTACAGCACTCCCGAAAGACATCCATCCAACCTCTGTTAAAAGACCTCCAAATCTGGACAGTCCACCATCAACCAAGACAACCCGAGGCAAGCTGTTGGTAACTTCCTAGTTAGATTACGGCAATGCTCGCTACCCGGGGATGCCCTTGAAAGTGAATCAGAAACTGCAGCTAATGCAAAATGCAGAAGCTGTACTTTGGACTTGGAGTTGCAAGTTTGAGGAACAATGTTCTGCCTCTGGGGCCCTCCAGGGACCACAAAGGATACCAAAACTGCCCCAAAATGATAAGAAGAGAATTGGAGGTAGCTGGAAATCCCAGTTTGGAAAAATGTGTTAAAAGATCACAGGGAATCTTTGCAATCTATTTAAAAGATGACTCATCACTCTCGGGGGAGTTTCTCATATGGAAGTTCACATTTTTTTGACCAGGAGAAGAGTGGTCTAGGTCCACTGGGTGGAGTGAGGGCCATTAAAGTCACTTCTGGGGCCCACGTATGATCCCAGGATTCCACTTTGCCTACCCTGCTACATACCATGACTTGGATGGATTGGGGGGAAGGTGGCATTTGTTGCTATTTCAGGCAGGAAGATAACTTGGGGCAGACCCAGGCACTGGAAAGAGTAGGGGTTAAGCTTCATCAGAGACCCTATCACACTATACCAAAACAGCACTGTGATTCCACTTTAACTTCCTTGGTTCCATCATATGGTATCTGGGAGTTTCTAGGCCCTTTTCGCACTTTACCTCATCGCGGCAGTGGGGGGCGGCGCTTGCGCGAGCAGCTCATGACAGCTGCTCACGACAGCCCTTTCTGCCTCCCACATCGCCTTCCTTGTAGCGTGACCGTGGCACTCGCGCCCCTTCCTTCCTTCCGCAGTGCAGTCTGGGAGCTGTAGGCTGCGCGAGGGGAAGGAAGCGTGGCCGCCCTTGCTCGCCGAAGCACCGCGCACAGGTAACTGCGTGAGGGCGCCGCGAGCATTGCGTGAGTGCGCAGTATTTTCGGCTTAAAGCCGAAAATCAAAACATGCGCACGCGCCCTGCTTTAGCGTCGTGAATGTCACATGAGTGGGAGTGCGTCATACGGAGCAACGCTCCCATTCGCGCGATGCAAAAATAAAGCATGCGAAAAGGGCGCTAGTCTAGAGAGTGGTATTTAGGATTCTCAGACAGAGTGCTCTAGTGCCTCAGCAGACTTTGAGCCCCAGAAATCCATAGAATGCAGCCATGGCAATTAAAGTGGAATCACAGTGTTATATTTGAGCAGTGTGAAAGGGTCCCCATCTAAAGAGAGGCAGAATTAAGGTCCTAAGTGACAGGTGGGGAGCAAGCTTTGCTGGTGCACAGGGCAAACTGCTTGGACTGTAAAATATGGTAGAAATGCTTAAAATACCAAAACAAGACTAAACAGACGACCACATTCAAATCTTTTCTAACGCCCCTAATTTGCAGCTCCTCTGATTAGTATTTGCCCAGGCCTGCGTGAACAAGTTACTCAGCTAAGACTGCAATCCAGCAGCAGGCATCCCGTCCCCAGGTTCAGTTCAGTGCAATTTATTTTTGAGTCAGAGTATGCAGAATTTCACAGTAGACCTTTGACTGATACGAAGGTTGCAGATTCAGGATTTTCATATCTTTTTGTGCCGTGTTTATTTTTTCAGGACCCTAAATGCAATGTTATTTTAAAGGAAGACATAAAGAGTATGGAAGAGCCAGGGGCACAACTACTGTATGAGGCTGCTAGAACTCCAAGATCATCTGGAGAGGCCCTTCTCCCTGTCCCACTGCCTTCCCAGGCTTGTTTGGTAGGAACAAAGGAGAGGGCTTTTGACGCCATTTCCGCACTACACTCTTATAGCGCAATTATTCCACTTTCAACATCCTATGGAATCCTGTTGGTAATGAAAATTAATGACATAGAATAAGCATAAGTTGAATGTAGCAATGTTAAAAGTAATAGTGTGATAAACTTTTAAAGTAACTCTTAAATAGAAATAACGTATAAATGGGATGTAAACACAAACTCAACTGGAAAAAAGATGCTCGGAAGCGGGGGGCGGCAGTATTTTTCTGTGTAAAATTTCAATAAAAATATATATAAAAAAGAAAGAAAGAGAGACTGCACAAAGAGAGTTATTTGGAAAGATGTTTTATTCTAAAGTAGGCAATGTAGTGACAAATGTATCACCGTACATGAAGGCTCCTTCCTTCAGGCATTTCCTTAGGAGTTACGAGTTGCAGACAAACTTGCATCATTTCAGCCAGAGCTTTAAACGAAACAGAAAAACCCTAATGCGACTAAGAAGGAACATTCCTGTCTACTCACATTGTAATCCAAATGCTGGAATGATGTTGGAGGAAGGGAAGCTGGGAGTTTGGAACTGGCCCGACCTGCAACTGAGCTTTTCAATATTCTTTGTTCTTCCCTTTTGTTCTTCTCCTGCCTCATGGTCCCCTGAGGCCTTTGAAAACTTCTTGCCCAAAGTTCTCACCTTTCTCCCCCTGATTGGGCAATTGTCTCTCTGTGATGCTGATCCCCAATAAAATCTAACCTCAACCCAGAACCTCACTAACACCTTGTTTAACTGGAGAGAGAACTATCTTCCTTTGGCAATTTTGTCTGGATGATGGGAATCCCCATTATCACAAGAGTGTTTAGGCTATCTGAAAAAAAAAATGACTTCTTATCATGGTATTTTTGGGGGGCTGTGTGTGTATGACATGCCTAAGATCACCCAATGGGTTTTCATGGCAAAGCAGGGAATCATAGAATCATAGAGTTGGAAGAGACCTCAGGGGCCATCGAGTCCAACCCCCTGCTATGCAGGAACACCCATCAAAGCATTCCCAACAGATGGCCATCCAGGCTCTGCTTAAAAACTTTCAAAGAAGGAGATTCCACCACACTCCATGGAGGCAGCAGATTCCACTGCCGGACAGCTCTGACCATCATGAAGTTCTTCCTGAGGTTCAGGTGGAATCTCCTTTCCTGCAGCTTGCATCCATTGCTCCTTGCCCTAGTCTCTGGAGCGGTAAAGAACAAGCCTGCTCCCTCCTCAACACGACCCATTTGGAATCAAACTCTGGTCTCCAGGTCATAGTCCAATGCTCAGGCCTATTACACCACGCTGCCTCTCAGAAAAGATGACAATCTTTGGTAAAAGAGAAAGCCGTTGGAAAGAGGGAGACTATACTATAAGTGGATTGACTCTGTCCCAGAACCCACAGCCCTGAACCTGCAGAACAGCTGTTGATAATAGGGTGCCTTGGAGATCTCTCATTCATAGGGTGACCATAAGTCAAAGTCAGCTTCATGACAAATAACAACAAATACATACACACACAGATGGTTTTTGTGCTTTTAATCTGTACTGGTTTTAGTAATGTCTAAACTGCCTTGAGTCCCACCCAGTATTGGGGAAACTAGCAGGATATAATTGTATAAAATGCCAATAAAATCACAATGACCATCACCATCCCATAGCCACTGCTCCAGTTGGACCTTCCTGCTCCATTTCCAGTGGCCGCACTGACGGACAAGATGGCTGTGGCTGTCACGCTCAGGGGAGGGTCTTTCTTCTTGTCCCTGGGGAGAAACTTGTAAATTCCCCAGGAAGCAAAGAGGTGAGTGACTCTATCCTGGAAGGGAAATGCTCACAGATTCCCGAACAAATCCACACCCTTTCCAGGATGCTTTCTCTGGTATTAGTCTGTGCAGGAAGCTGATTCAATATTGTCACCTTGACATGCTTTTATTTTACATCAAGGACTTGCAATAGTTGCCCCCACCCTGCCATAAATCTCTGTTAAAAGCATAGGTGAGGGTTAAGTGAGACAGAACAGTCTGTCAGCCTGATTACTGCGTGGCACATCAGAAACAGAGGCCCAATGAGGAAGTAATTTGAATTTTTTGGAACAAGGAACCTCTAGAAGCTGGGGAACAGATGGGAAATTTACTCCTGAGTCCTTCCACATCAAACTTTTCCCCAGAAACAAATTAATACGTGCTAGCATCTGTTATTACTATCATTATAGAATAGGAAAGATTTTGTTTAACTGGATCTACCTCTGCAGCAGAGTACATGAAATTACGGGCTAAATCATCTACCTGAATTTGATGCAATTAACAGACTTTGTGCCTCTTAAGAGATACACTTTAAATCTTATGCTGGTACAGAATGAACACAGACATGGGTTATATTTTGCCAAATTTAAGACCTAGGAGTTTAAATAGCGTGTTTATAAAGCAAAAAAGGATAAAGCAGAAAGCTTTTGAGTATTGCAGAATGTGCGTGTCTTACTAAGAACCTTGGCGTTGGCTAATGAGAAGACAGGAACGGTGAGATGACCTATAATGAAGCAAAGAAAGGCAGTGTGTTAGAAGAGGGTATCTTTGCTCTCCAATAGGCTAGTTTTGCTGAATATATTCCTCCTATTCTGATTGCAATGGACGCTGCTAGAGAAGGTAATCCCCAGGGATATTCTCTCCCTTGGATGCCTGTATGTTTCCCCACAGATGGAATTTGGGTTAGGACTCCAACATATTCTTTAAAGATATTGAGTTCTCTTAAGAGTAAATATAGAGATTCCTGAAAAGGAAATGCAGATGCCATAAAGCTTCATGAAAGAGTAACATCTTACCTGTAATATAATGTAATAATGTGGATGCCTTGCGTGCAATATAATATAATGAAATTGATATGCCTTGGCATTGGAAAGTTTACATTTCTCCATAAGGAGAGTGTATTTGTTTGTATACTTATGCCTACATATCTAATATATAAAAGTCAAAGTTTGTGAATTTGTCTTTGTCAGGCAGGCAAAGACCTCATATGATTGGCTGTGTGAGGCGAGAAGACCTCATAGGATTGGCTGCCTGTGAAGATTCCATGGAATCCTGGGTTTAGAGAATCATAGAATCATAGAAGAGTTGGAATAGACCCCTAGGGCCATCGAGTCCAGCCCCCTGCAATGCAGGAACACCCATCAAAGCACTCCCAACAGATGGCCATCCAGCCTCTGCTTAAAAACCTCCAAAGAAGGAGGAGACTCCACCACACTCCAATGAGGCAGCATATTCTACTGCCGGACAGCTCTGACCGTCAGGAAGTTCTTACTGAGGTTCAAGTGGAATCTCCTTTCCTGCACCTTGAATCCATTGCTCCTTGTCTTAGTTTCTGGAGCAGCAGAAAACAATCCCACTCCCTCCTCGACATGACATCCCTTCAAATATTTAAACATGGCTATCATGTCCCCTCTTAATCTTCTCTTCTGCAGACTAAACATCCCCAGCTCCCTAAGCCGTTCTTCATAGGACATGGCTTCCAGTCCCTTCACTGTTTTGGTTGCCCTCCTCTGGACATGTTCCTGCTTGTTGATATCCTTCTTGAGTTAAGGTGCCCAGAACTGGACACAGTATTCCAAATGTGGCCTAACCAATGCAGAATAGAGTGGTACCATTACCTTCCTTGATCTAGACACCATACTCCTATTGATGCAACCAAGAATCACGTTGGCTTTCTTGGCTGCCACATCACACTGCTGACTCATGTTCAGCTTGTGATCTACCAAGACTCCTAGATCCCTTTCACACGTACTGCTATCCAGCCTTGCGTCCCCCATCCTATATTTGTGCATTCTATTTTTTCTGCCTAAGTGTAGGACTTTACATTTCTCTCCGTTGAAATTCATTTTCTTAGCCCAGCTCTCCAATCTATCCAGGTCTTTTTGAATTTTGACCCTGTCCTCTGGGGTATTAGCAACCCCTCCCAATTTGGTGTCACCTGCAAATTTGATAAACATGCCCTCGACTCCTTCATCCAAGTCATTGATGAAGATGTTGATTAGCACTGGGCCTAGGACAGAACCCTGTGGCACCTCACTAGTCACTTCTCTCCAGGATGAAAAGCAGCCATTCGTCATCACCCTTTGGGTTCGGTCGATCAACCAGTTACCAATCCACCTAACAGTAGCCCCGTCCAGCCCACATTTTAGTAGCTTCTTTGTAAGAATGTCATGGGGAACTTTGTCAAAGGCCTTAGTGAAGTCAAGATAGGCTACATCTACAGCATTCCCTTCATCTATCAAGCTTGTAACTCTATCATAAAAAGAGATAAGATTACTCTGGCATGACTTATTTCTGAGAAATCCATATTGACTTTTAGTGATTACAGCATTGCTTTTTAAGTAAATTACAAACTGACTGTTTAATGATCTGCTCTAGGATCTTTCCTGGTATTGATGTCAGGCTGACTGGGCGATAATTATCTGGGTCCTCTTTTTTCTCCTTCTTGAAGATGGGAATGACATGTGCCCTCCTCCGGTCTGCTGGGACTTCTCCTGTTCTCCAAGAGTTCTCGAAGATTACTGCAAGTGGTTCAGAAATGACTTATGCCAGTTCTTTTAATATCCTTGGATGTAATTCTTCTGGCCCTGGAGACTTGAATTCATCTAGTTTAGTCAGATATTCCTGTACTACTTGTCTACTTATTCTGTGCTGCATTTCCCCCCCTTCCTCACTTGCTCCCCACCCCCCAGGTTGAATACTTCTATCCTTTTGGGAGAAAACTGAGGCAAAGAAGGTATTGGGTAGTTCTGCCTTCTATCTTTCCCCCGTTATTAATTGGTCATCTGTACTGGTTTTAGTAATGTCTAAACTGCCTTGAGTCCCACCCAGTATTGGGGAAACTAGCAGGATATAATTGTATAAAACGCAGAGATCCTATCATTTCCTTGGTTTTCCTTTTGCAGCAGACATATCTAAAAAAGCCCTTTTTATTGTTTTCAATGTCTCTGGCAAGCCTGAGTTCATTTTGCACTTTAGCTTTTCTGACCTTCTCCCTACATATTGTGGCTATTTGCTTGAATTCCTCTTTGGTGGTTTCACCATTCTTCCATTTCCTGTACATCTTTCTTTTAACATGTAGATCAGCTGAGAGTTCTTTTGTCAACCATTCCGGGTTTCTTTAGACACCTGCCATTTTTCCTCCTTATTGACACAGTTTTCAGTTGTGCCTTCAGTATCTCACTTTTAAGAAACTCCCATCCATCATGAACTTTTAGTATTCTTGACCATGGGATTTCAGCAAGTAAGTCCCTACGTTTACAGAAATCAACTTTGTTAAAGTTTATAAGGCGTGTCTGGCTACATGTGGTTTCTCCTTCCCACTGAATGACAAACTCCAAAAGAGCATGGTCACTCCCTCCTAAGGATCCCACCACCCCAACCTCATCAACTAGGTCATCCCTGTTGGTCAGGATCAGATCTAAAATAGCCGATCCCCTTGTTGTCTTTTCCACCTTCTGGACCATGAAATTGTCTGCAAGGCAAGCAAGGAACTGGTTGGACCTTGCGGTCTTGGCTGAGTTTGACTGCCAACAAATACCATATCAGGATAATTGAAATCTCCCATTGACATTGCATCTCTCCTTTTTGAATGTGTGGTCATCTGCTCCAGGAAGGTCTCATCCAAGTCCTCAGGCTGGCCCGGAGGCCTGTAGCAAACCCCCACAATCACATCCCTATTGTTTCTCACTCCCTTAATTCTTACCCAGATGCTCTTGACTTGGCTTCCCAGATTTAAGTCATGGATCTCTTCACAGGTGAAAACATCCTTGACATATAAGGCTATCCCTCCTCCTTTCTTATTTGGTCTATTTCTGTGAAATAGGTTATACCCCCTATTCCTACATTCCCATCATGAGATTCATCCCTCCAGGTTTCAGTGATGCCTTTTAAATCACATTTATTTTGTTGTACTAAGAGTTGGAGTTCATCTTTCTTATTTCCCATGCTCTGTGCATTAGTGTAGAGACACTTAAGACCATGTGCCCTTCCTGGAAGTCCTGTACTTAAGTTACTTTCCCTCCCCCTGTTGGTCTCTAGTTCTACTTGGCCTATCTTGGCCCTATCTATATCATCTGGGCTGTTTTTCGCAACACTCCCTGAATCCTTGCCCAAAATAATACTGTCCCTCTCCCCAGTCAAAACTCAGTTTAAAGACCTCCTGAGAGGGGTCTTTAGAATTCTCAGCCAGAGAGCTCAGGCCGGTTGCTATGGAGATGAGGCCTAGCAGCAAGGGTGAGGCCAGTGTATTCCCTCAGAAACCAAACCTCTGTATGTTAGCAACTCTGAATTCAGATTGGATTGGGGAATATGGGGAAAAGTTACCGGTACCGGAGAAGACAGTTTGGGGAATTAGAGGCACAGGATCTCAAATCTGTGTATCTCAACCACATCTAATTCCTAAGGTAAGGTATTTCTAATAAGTGTTACCTATGAGAAAATAAAATCCGGGGCAACAGCGGGTAAATACGCTACTGAAATAGACTAAAAGACTAACAGGAAACCTGCTCATTCTCCTATGTAAATATCTTGAAATTCCAAGACTCAAGAATGCTTAAGTGGAGTGTTAATGCTAATGCTGCCTGTTTGGATATTACCATAATTCATTAGGTAGGAGTCCAGCCAACCAGAAATCGAGAAAGGGGACTTCCAGACAAATGCAGATTAGCTGACAAATAGCAAGGGGAAAAAACTCCTCAGTCCCTCTGCCTAAAGAGATAGGTATGGGGAACCATACCTGTTTCAATGCAACAAGGATGAGTTGGCTGTAGTCTACAGGATCTGTTGTAAAATATGTGATGCTATTCTTGTAATTCCAGTAACACTAAAGACTAGGGGAGTAGACTTTTTTTTGTCTCATTTCCCAAAATCTCATCAGTCACTCCTGCATTTAATCTTGTGAACAATTAATGCCTGAATATGCATATTTTCTATGCTGTTTATCATTTTTGCTATCTGTTTATTGTACTCTTGAATAATAATGCTAGATGGTTCTACAGATATCATACAGTACCAAAAATACAAATTAATGGGTCTGAGAGCAAGTATGAACTGTCTCTAGAAGCCAAGATGAATAAACTGAGACTATTGTACCTTGGACTCATCATGAGAAGACATGAATGAGTGGAAAAGATGATAATGCAGGTAAAAGTGGAAGGCATTTGGAAAAGAGGAAGACCACATTAAAGCAGAATTGATTTAATCTTGGAAGCCACACTCATGGCTTGCAAAGAGATTCTGTGAGTTATCATTGGGGAAAAAATGAGTTAAGCAGATGCTTCAAGGGAATCCAAATTAAATACTTTCTTGGCTCTATCCAGCTCCAAGTATTTTCAACCATTACATAAAACAGACTTTGAAGGAACAGAGTAAAAATTTCCAGGATCTAGAATGGTTCATTTGGCCTTTTGAGATAGAGGCAGACAAGTGAGTAAATGAGTAGGTGTTTTAATCAGAAAAAGCCAATTCTGACATAGTCCTTGTTGAGCTGGGGGGAAAAAAAGAAGAATCGATGAATCACAGAGGCAGTTGACAGATTGGCAACAAAACAGCCAAGGCAACTTTCCAATGGGAGGGCAAACCTAAATAATCTGCTAGGAATTGTAGTATCATCATATCTTCTGTGCATAACAGAGGAACCACTGAAGAGTAACCATTGCTTGCAAAAGATTTCAGTAGCCACCAAACATCTTTAGCATATTTTTTCAGTGAAGACAGGTCACTCATCTGGTGAGAATTATCACTCTTCACTATGGGAAGTGTTTTCATTATGAGAATTTAATGAGCAATGGTGAATTTTTGCAATGGCTCCTATCTAAAGGTGCAACAGAGCTGAAGTCCCTGCTTAACCTCTTGCATTCCAGGAAAAGAGATTTCAGATTTCATCTGATTATAATGTATCATATAAAATGCTTGACTTTATAAGCATTTAAACACACCTCTCCATATCACTTGCTGGAGAGCACCAGATGAACTGGTGGACCTCACATGGCCAAATGGTTGGCCACTGTGTAGAGAGAAGGCTGGAGAAGGTAGGCCTTTGGTCTGAAAAACTACACTGAAGCCGGATGCCATGAGTTACAAGTACCACAATTACCTATAAATAAGAGCGCAGCAAAATTATATTGTAAAAGTTTGACAATACTCAAAATCCTAACTTCTCAGTTTAACTTATGCGATGATTGCA
This sequence comes from Ctenosaura bakeri, assembly GCA_948474755.1. Taxonomy (NCBI): domain Eukaryota; kingdom Metazoa; phylum Chordata; class Lepidosauria; order Squamata; family Iguanidae; genus Ctenosaura; species Ctenosaura bakeri. Next base: position 674,124 of record CAOLHI010000199.1, on the reverse strand, counting down.
CAATGTGACACCATTAATGAATTGCAACATTGTACAACCAAATATGCATGTGTCCTTGTATGTGCAATGTGCATCACATGTGAAACTTCTGGAACCTTGAAGAGAAAGCAGATGTTCCACAGTAGATTAAAAAAAATACCTAACTGCTTCCACAGGTGAACTTATGCATGTGTAAGAAATTTCTTGATAGTAAAAGCAATTCAGCAATGGCTGAATCCAACTGTCTAGAGAGGTGGTGGGGGTCTCCTTTTCAGGACATCTTCAAAGAGATGTTCTTCTTGCCTATGGAGACTCACTCAGGACCACTGGTGTGTATGTGCACTGCTTGTAAAGTGATCTAAGACAGGGGAAAAGGCACTAAGCCAGCTGAGAGACGTTGCAAGCAGCTTTGCATGCTGTCGGTCCCAAGAGAGCCTCCATAAGTCCTTCATGCTCCCTATTGTACAGGACATGGGTTCCCCTTTTCAATTAATCCCATTTTCTGACACTGCTCTGGTCCCTAACCTGTCAGATAAGTGGGGGAAGCCTGTATCCTTTCTAGTTAACTATTTAAAGTTACTTTTTAGGGACAGTTTAAGGCAGGGAATCATGTAGCTCTCAGATGCTGTTGGAATTCAAGTCCCAAGCAGTCCTGGCCAGTAAGGCCAAAGGAACTCCAGGAGTCTCAGTACAACAATATCTGGAGACCTGCACAGTTCTCACTCCTGGTTTAAAGCATTTGCAGAAGTATTTTGACTGGAATTCTCTTAAGGGTTTGGGGGGATTTTTTGGCCATTCTATTACTGAAAAATAGATTCAGTTTTCTTAAGGAACAGAAAATAATAGGAAAGTAATGAGCAATGCAGTCAAACTATTAAATGAATTGCTTTTTCAGCATATCCACTATTACTTACCAGTGGCATCTGAGGACTCCAGATTTTACTCAGAACTTTAAAGGAGTTCCCAAAGTGCTGGAACTTTTGTGAGACAGGCTTAGTTTGGACTACTATAAGACACACTACATGGGCCTGCCTTTGAAGAGTGTTTGGAAACTTCAGAAACTTGGTCCAAAGAGCTGCAGCAAAATTGTTAAATGGGGCTGGCTACACGGAGCACCCAACTCCCTTGGAGCTCCTTGCTGCCAGTCTTTTTCCAGGCAGAAACCAAAGTGCTGGTGATGACCTATAAAGTCCTATATGGCTCAGGGCCAGCCTGTCTGGAAAACCGTATCTTCCCATGTGAGCCTGCCTAGGCCCTGAGATCATCAGGAGACACCCTTCTTTCAGTCCCACTGTTCTCACAAGCACATTTGGTGGGGACATGAGAGAGGGTCTTCTTAGTGGCTGCCCCTAGGCTCTGGAACTCACATTCCAGGCATACAGAAAGACTCCCACCTTTGCTGTCCTTCCATTGGCAAGCAAACTCCTTTTTCTTCCAATAACCTTTTAAAACAGAAAGTTTTTAAAGAATGGGATGAGGGTGCTGTATTGCTTTGAACGGATTCCTTTTAATTGCTTTTTATCTTTCTAATTGCATTTTATCTTTTTAAGTGTTCACATTCTGTGTTGATATTATGAACAGTTTAATTCAATTTTAATGTTCATTTTTTGGTATGTTTTTAGCCATACCATTCTTTTTTAAATGAAAGCTGCATTGAGTTCCAATTTTGGGACAAAAGCAGGATATAAATACTGTCAGCTCACCACATTTGCTGGGGTTAGGGGCTCAGGACCCCCACAGAAGTGGAAATATTGCAAATATCAAAGCGGGGGGCTGAGGCATAGTGGGCAGGGTGGGCACGCAGAGTCCAAACCAGGGAAAAGGGAAAAGAGAGAGAAAAGGGTGGGTCAGTGTGGTGCCCCTATACTTCCTCTCACCAGTTTCTTTCCTTGGGTGTGTGCAGAGCACTGGGAGAGGGTTTGTGGTGCTGAAAAACTGGGGTGCAACTTGTCCCTTAGCTGGCCCGGAAGTGGCCAGTGGTTGAGGAGGAGGACTGGGGGCAGGTTTTTAAAAGGCTGAACAGCCTGGCTGGAGCCATTGACAGAGAAAGTTCCTCAGAAAAGAGGCAATTGAAGTGGGGGGGGCAGAGGTTAGAGAAACTCGCAAATAATCAAACCTATGAATGTTAAACCTGCAAATGTGGAGGTCTGACTGTAAATATAATAGGTTCAGCACTTTGGATAGCTCCTTTAGATTAAACCAGAAAACACTGACTGCCCTATCTAAGGCCCTTTTCGCATGGCATTTTCCATGTGAAAGGGCCCCTCGAGCGTCGCGCAAATGTGAGGAGTGGTCCACACGACGCACTCACATTTGCATGATGCTCCAGGGCCTGGCAGGCACCATTCGCACACTTTTTCATTTTTGGCTTTAAGCCGAAAATGGTGCATAGTCATGCATTGCTCCCAGGCCCCTTGCGCACTTACCTTGTGTGCAGAGCCTTGGGAGCTGGGCCAGTCGCGCTTCCTGTCTCAGTGCAGCCTGGGAAGGTCCCAGGCTGAACTGCAAAAGGAAGAGGGGGGGTCTCATCGCAAGCAGGAAGCTCATGCGGAGCTGAAGAAACCTGGATGCGAGGGCCTCTCATAAGGGGCTGCTCGCACGAGCCCTGCACCCCAGCACTGAGAAAAGATAGGATACGGAAAGGGCCGAAGTATCAGCAGCAACTGCTGTCAGCTCTATAGATCTGGAGAGACTGAAGAATAAGTCAGACACTTTCTACAAGCAAAGCACAGACCCACAGGCAGTGGTGGCTAGTGGTTCCTATGTCAGTGGAGCAGTGAATCCACTCTGGATTTTAGCTTGAAGTTTAATTGAATTATCCTGAATCTATTGGGGGTTGTAGAGAGTTGGGCCTCTACCACTAGGCAAATAGGTTTGGGTTCTTGTTAGCCACATGGCCAAATGTTAGCGAGTGGACCTAGTACTGCTCACTGGTGGCCAGGAGCACCTTTGCCCAGCTTTGGCTAGCGTAACAGGAGTGTGTTTCCCTGGGAAAGGCAGATCTGGCTACAATAGTTCACAGCTTAATTACTTCCAAATTAGACCACTGTAATGTACTCTATGCAGGGCTGCCATTGAAAAGGATTTGGAAGATGCAGCTAGTCAAAAACTCAACAAACAGAGTGCTGTTTTGTGTGCATTTTATAGAACACAAGGTCTTACAAGAACTGCACTGGCTTCCAAGTTCGTAGAATCAAAGAGTTGGAAGAGACCCCAGGGGCCATCTAGTCCAACCCCCTGCTATGCAGGAACACACGTCAAAGTATTCCCAACAGATGGCCATCCAGCCTCTGCTTAAAAACCTCCAAGGAAGGAGGAGACTCCACCACACTCCCAGGCAGCACATTCCACTGCTGGACAGCTCTGACTGTCAAGAAGTTCTTCCTGAGATTCAAGTGGAATCTCCTTTCCTGCAGCTTGAATCCATTGCTCCTCATCCTAGTCTCTGGAGCAAGAGAAAACAAACTCACTCACTCCTCAACATGACATCCCTTCAAATATTTAAACATGGCTATCATGTCCCCTCTTAACCTTCTCTTCTGCAGACTAAGCATCTCCAGCTCCCTAAGCCATTCTTCATAGGGCATGGCTTCCAGGCCCTTCACCATTTTGGTCGCCCTCCTCTGGACACGTTCCAGTTTGTCGACCTCCTTCTTGAATTGAGGGGCCCAGAACTGGACACAGTATTCCAAGTGAGTCCTAACCAATGCAGAATAGAGTGGTACCATTACCTTCCTTGATCTAGACACCATACTCCTCTGGATGCAACCAAGAATCACGTTGGCTTTCTTGGCTGCCACATCACACTGCTGAGTCATGTTCAGCTTGTGATCTACCAAGACTCCTAGATCCCTTTCACACGTACTTTATCCAGGCACACGTCCCCCATGTTGGAATTGACAAGACTTACAACTTTAGTCATTATGGGGTTAATTGGTCTATTGGTATTATAGAGGACCTTCACCTGCTACTGTTATTGGAAGCAGTTGTAAAGGCTCTATAAGAGTAGCATTCTCTTAGTGAACACTCACTTCCTGATTTGCTGTTGCTGCAGGTTGTATCATATCCTGCTTCATTGTGGTATTGTATTATATTTTGATGTATTTGTATTTTAACCTGCTAAACTTGCTCATGTTCTCCTTTAACCTTTTGTACATCAAGAACCTATATGCTATTTTTTTTATCTTTTAACTACAATATATAAAAGATGATTTCTCTTTCCCTATTTTGTCTTCTGAATTTCCTTTTTTTTTTTTTTACAACACCCCATCCTATATTTGTGCCTTCCATTTTTTCTGCCTAAGTGCAGGACCATACATTTCTCTCTGTTGAAGAGAAATTCAAGGTGCTGATGTTGACTTTGTTGTTGTTATTGTTGTGTGCCTTCAAGTTGTTTCTGACTTATGGCGACCCTAACGGGAACATATCATAGGGTTTTCTGGGGCTGAGAATGTGTGACACGCCCAAGGTCACTCAGTGAGTTTCCATGGCCAAGTGGGGAACTGAACCCTGGTCTCCAGAGTCATACTCCAAAGCTCAAAACCATTACACCATGCTGCCTCTCATTGTTGACCTACAAAGCTCTAAACAGGTTGGGGCCAGGAGATAGATAGATAGATAGATAGATAGATAGATAGATAGATAGATAGATATTTGTATCCCACCTCTCCACATGGATTGAGGCGGCGAACAAAATGAAATACATTATACATTACAAATAGCATGTATTTCTATACCGCTTATCAGCGGTTTACAATGTGCTTTTAGCTAATTGCCCCCAACAAGCTAGGTACTCATTTTACCGACCTGCGGAAGGATGGAAGGCTGAGTCAACCTGGAGCCCGGCAGGATCAAACTCACAACCTTGTGGCTGCAGTACTGGCATTTAACCACTGCGCCACCAGGGCTCATATCCCTCTCTCCTCTCACAGGATGTGTTATAGTGGTTTGAGCCTTGGACTAGACTGGAGAACAGGGTTAAGAAACTCACAGGGTGACCTTGGGCAAGTCACACTCTCTCACACTCAGAGGAAGGCAAAGGCAAATGACCTCTGAACAAATCTTGCCAAGAAAACCCTTTAGGGTTGCTGTAAGTCAGAGATGTCTTGAAGGTACATAACAACAACAAGCACACTCCCATATCTACCTGCACAAAATCTGAGATCCTTACAGGAGGCCCTGTTGTGTGTCCCCGCACCTTGCAAGGGGAGTCTAGTATGCGCACATGTGACAGGTCTTTGCTTCTCCCAGATTGATGGGACCGTTCCCAATCTGACCGGGCACCCTGTCTTTACCACACAGCTCTACCTCCCACCGCTCATAACCCCATTTTTGTGTAAAAGGGTGAGGGTTTCCAATGCTTATTTATAAACACTTAATAATTTTATGGTAATGTGTTCTCTGTGTTAACTTATCACTGTAGACAACTCAGGCTGATTCAGCATTGACAAAGATAAACTATAACATTTATGAAGATAACAATAAGAATAAAGTAGTGTGTTAGATTTCAAATATGGCACACTTTTTAGACAAGATAACATGTCCAGAAACAGTTCGATCATATCTTTAGATTTCCATGAAAAGCACAATTATCATACAATGGCCCTTTGGCTAAACTCTCACCAAATGCTCAACCCCCCAATCTAGAGCCATTTCCGCACTAGCCTGTTATAGCGTGATGATTCCACTTTCAACATCCTCTGGAATCCTGAGGTTTGCAGCCGGCCCCTCCTGAAACTGCAAACCCCAGGATTCCAGAGGATGTTGAAAGTGGAATCATCGCGCTATAACACTCTAGTGCGGAAATGGCCCTGTCACACTCGAGATCCTGCTAGGGCTCAATTACTTTTCTCCTTCTCATTAGGCTGCCACTGAGAACTAAACCTCCCCAAATAGTCACACTCTCTGATTGAATAAGGGATTCTTTTTCCTAGCTCCTTGCTAGGCTCTTCCTGAAGGAATAAAAATATCCACAGCTATTTGGCTTTATATAGATCAGCCACAAACCCCTCCCACGTACTAGTGGGTTGGGGTTCTCTTCGGAGGTGCTATTCTGTTTGCCTAGCAATCTTCTTTGAAGCCACACCAGCACTCCAAATAGCCCAACCCTCAGAACTCCGTCAGAACACATAACAGAACTTTCGCTATAGCAGTGCCCCACCGTGGGACTCCTTGCAAAAGAATGTCGGACTGGCAACATCTGCTTCAAGCTTCCATCCCACAGCTAAAAACAGCACCGTTCCACATGGCTTTTGACGTATGAAACTGCTCTGTTTTGTTTGTCTTAAAATTATATATTGGGATTGTTTTAGACTGTTTTTTTTTAGTGTGCATTTTAATGAGTTTTTAGATTTTTAAATTTAGTTTAAATCTTAAAAATGTTTCAATCTCTGTAGCGTTTTATTGTTTCTATTCATTGTGCAATGCTTGGGGAGATCTTGTGGGCTGGGAGGAAATATGTCAATATCTTAAGTTAAAAAAAAAGTAAGGGTTAATTTATATGAGTTATTATGTTTGATCATTTTTGACGTTAAATGTTGAGGCTGGGAAAAGATATGAAGGGTGGGAATGGATCAGGGGAGTGAATTTTCCTGTTATTAAGCTGCTTGCCCAGTTCTCATAGCTAATGCAGAGGAGGAAACGGGTCATGCTTGCACACTTTGATTTTCTTTGCTTGCTTCTGTACTATAGAACTGTTTCCATTTGGTCTTGCCCCAGAAGGGTCCCCCCAGTCCAGGAGCCCCATTTAGATAGCAATGGGAAATTTAGATAGCAATGGGAAATTTAGGTGTTGGCTGGGGATAGCCTGGGTAGAATTAACTTGGGGTTAATCCCTTCCCCATTGGGTGTGAGGAGATGCTGGACCTCATCAGCAAAAGGGCTTTTCTGCTACTATTTCCTGTATCATTTACTACCAATAACATACTCTAACAGCAATGTGTGTCACTGCTGGACTCCAAATGAACTCTTAGGGAAGCCTGAAAGTACCCCCAGTTCTGGCACAGAATGGGGAGGAAGAATGGAGTTCACTGTCTTGAAGGATTCCTTTAATGTTGGTGTTAAAACTGTCCTATTGTGGGATCTCCCATTCATTAGAGGACCTCCCGTGGAAGGCTTGCGCAGGTATGTCCACACTCAGCTCTTTCACTGCTGTGATTAATACAGAACCAAAGAAGCACTTGTAAGAAATAGATCACTGCTGACAAACCTAATTCTTTCTCCCGTGCTTTTAAAAATCTGACTCAAAAGACTACGGGAATTGTTATTAACTGCCTCAGGTCAACCTTGACCTATAGGGACTCTATGAATGAGAGAGCTCCGAGTCACCCTGTCCTTATCTGCCCTGTTCTGCTCTTGCAAATTCAGGAATGCATCTTCTTTGATTGAGTCTATACATCTGGAATGCAGTCTTTCTCTCTTCCTACTTCCTTCTATCTTGCCAAGCATTGTTTGTCTTTTCTAGTGAATCGTGTTTTCTCATGATATGATCAACAGTCTCCGTTTAGTCATCTTGGCTTCTAGGGAGACTTCAGGCTTGATTTGCTCTTGGACCCATTCATTTGTCTTGTAAGCTGTCCAGCTGAAGTCTTCTCCAGCAATTTCAAATGACGTGGTTTTCTTATCAGCTTTCTTCACAGTCTAGCTTTCACACTCATACATAGGAATGGGAAATATAATGGCATGGACGATCCTAACTTTAATATTCAATGATATATTTTTACACTTCAGGATCCTTCATGGCTGCCCTTCCAAGTTCTAATCTTCTTCTGATTTCTTGACTGCAGTCTCCATTCTGATTAATGACTGAGCCAAGGAATGGAAAATCTTAAACTATTTCAACGTCTTCATCATCTACTATATTTATGTAAATCATCTGTGGTCATTATTTTTGTTTTCTTCGTGTTCAACTGTAAACCTGCCTTTGCATTTTCTGCCTTGACGTTCTTCAGTAATCCTTCCAAGTCTTTGCTGTTTTCTGCTAGTAGTATTGTTACCCTGACTTCTGGGGGTCCCTTGGGGGACACCTTGATTTGCTCAAAAATACAAAGGTTGGGGAGACTTGCAGAGCACTGGCAATAGCAAAATGGGGCACAGAGTAACCAAGCAGAATCTTTTACCCAATTTTTACGGGGTCAAACCAAGCGAAAAGCCAGACAAATATACTAATAAATGGTTTTTATTAATGAAAATATTCTCACGCACCAACGCACTCACTCAGTCATGCACACAAGGCCTATAGAGAAGGAAAAGAGGTGCAAATTGACAGGGGATTCAGTGGAGAGGGTGTAAAGGTGGTGATACTGCAGCTATCCCAAAGTCTTCAGTCTGGGAAGTGGCAAGAAGAATGGAACTCAATGAAGAGAAGCGGCTGGGGGGGTCAGAGTGCCAGTCTGCTAGCGTGGCAGGGAGTTCTCCGAAAAGACCCTCAAAAACTGGGACTGCTTATAGAGCAGAACGTACCTCAAGGTCAAGCCCTCTCCCTGGAAGAACAATGGCCAAAATAAAGCAAGAAATGTCAAACAATGGCAACTTGGTAGTTTGCATGATTGGTTTATGCAGATGGGTCTCGCTGTATAGGGTTTACTAACATCGGAGTTGCTCAACCTGGGGAAAACCCAATAATCCACTCAAGTTGGCTATTCCTTGGCTGAGGACCCTTTGTCCGTCCAGACGTGTTTAGCCTGAGGACTCCTAGGAGAACGTGACTGGGAATTTTCCTGGCCTGACCTAGTTTCGGTCATTCGACCTTTTTGTCCACGTATCCACTCAAGCAACCTCTCTGGCATGGCGGGCATCTTTGATAGGGTATGCCAATGGGGTAACAGTATGGTGTCATCTGTATATCTTAAATTGTTGTTGTCTCTTCCTCCAGTTTTCATGCCTCCTTCCTCCAAGACTAATCCTGCTATATGTATATGTTCAGCATGCAAATTAAATAGATAGGGTGACAAAATGCAACCTTGCCAGTTGGAAACCATTCTATTTCTCCATATTCTGTTCTAACAGTAACCTTTTGTCTTGCATAGAGCTTATACATCAGGACAATCAAATATTATGGCACACCCATTTCTTTAAAAGCAATCCATTACACAATCAAAGGCTTTGCTATAATCTATGAATTACAGGCTGATTTTCTTTTGGAATTCTTTGGTGCACTCCCTTAGCCAACACATGTTTGCAATATGATCCCTAGTGCCCTTCCCTTTCTTGAACCCAGCTTGGACATTTGACATTTCTCACTCCATATATGGCAGAAGTCTTTGTTGTAAAATTTTGGGCATGACTTTGCTTGCATGGGAAATTAATGCCATGGCCCTATTGTTACTGCACTCCTTGGCATCCATTTTCTTGGGGAATTGGAATGTATATGGAGTGTTTTCAATCTGTGGACCATTGTTTTGTTTTCCATATTACTGACAGATTTTACTTAGAACTAGAATAGAATTTCTCTCTGTAGCCTGAGGCAGGTCTACTGGTATGGCATCTGTTCCTGGTGATTTATTTCTCCCAAGTGCTCTGAATGTACCTTTCACTTCACTTTCTGAAATTGGTGGTTCATCTTCATATGGTTCTTCCTTGAATGAAGCTGTCAATCTTTTATCTCTTTCATATAGTTCTTCCATGTATTGTTTTCATCATTTTTTAAAAATTTCTGCTTAGTCATGTAACGTGTTCTCTTACTGGTCATAGAACGCCCCCATTCCTGGTTTAAATTTCCTTTTGATTTCTTGGATCTTGTAGAAAAGGTTTCTCGTTCTTCCTTTTTTGTTGTCATCTTCTATTTCTCTGAATTGTTATAGTAGTTCTCCTTGTCCCTATGCATAAGTAGTTGAACAGTTGTGTTCAGGTTTCTGACTCTGTTACTGCTACCTTTTACTTTCGTTTCTCGTCTGCAGGAATACTTATCTTGATTTCCTGAATGTATTTATGGCAAAGGTCTCTAAGATATTTCAGATGCCAAACAGATTAAAATATAGGCTAGACGATGACTACAATCTTTAATTTTGGGCTCAGTGATCTCTTCAGAATTAATGACTTAAGAAGGTATCCTTATCATTTGGGTACATGACATGAAGATGATAAATATAGGACTGCCTGACACATCAATGGAGAGGATGAAGTGGAAAAAAGAGTGCTCAGTTCCACATTTAGAAACAACAAAATTATCTGATGTGATAATAGTCTCGGGATGACAGAAAACCATAACATGAGTCAGGGGCTTGATGAAGCCTCCAAAAATGAAAATGCTAGCATAGTTTCAGGTTGCATTATTGTTCTGATGTTTTAAACTCCAAAAAATTAATAATTTCATTACATTCTTTATTAGTAAGATCTAGGAGCAGCAGGACTGTTTGTGGACGCTAGTTTGAAGGATGCAGATGAATTGAGGTAACTCACCTGGTTACCAGTAAAGTGAACACACCCTGTGAGGAAATGTTGTGTGAAACAGGTAAATATTTGGCCTAGAAAAGTACAGTATTGAGATGGAGTGGAGGACGATAATTGCATTGCTGAATACAGGAAGGCAGATGTGTTCTTTGCTGCCCCCAGAGGGCAGAATTGGATCAAGTTACAGAAAGGATATTCCGGCTGGATATGAGGAGCATTTTATATGAAGAGAAATGTTTTGAATGATTAATATTGCTTGACCAATTACATATGGACCAGTGTGCTCTACTTTATTGGAAATCTTCAAGGAATGGCTAGAAAGTTATCTGTCATACTAATTCTTAGTTACATTTACACTTTGCTCCTCCCCATGAGCTCAAAGTTTCTTCTACTGTATCATAATGCTTTCTTCACACACACTCAGGGGCAAGTTTGACCCATCCCAAAATGTGGGACAACGTACAGGCTACCTGGGTACAGGCTACCTGCGTACAGGGTTCTTCTCTCCACACATTCATGTGAGAGACAGATTGGAGAGCTGGGCCAAAGCTAAGAAAATGAATTTCAACAGAGAGAAATGTAGGGTCCTGCACTTGGGCAGAAAAAATGAAAGTCACAAGTATAGAATGGGGAACATCTGTCTGGATAGCAGTACATGTGAAAAGGATCTAGGAGTCTTGGTAGATCACAAGCTGAACGTGAGTCAGCAGTGTGACGCGGCAGCCAAGAAAGCCAATGCAATTCTCGGCTGCATCAATAGGAGTATGGTGTCTACATCGAGGGAGGTAATGGTACCACTCTATTCTGCATTGGTTAGGCCTCACTTGGAATCCTGTGTCCAGTTCTGGGCACCTCAATTCAAGAAGGATGTTGACAAGCTGGAACATGTCCAGAAGAGGGTGACCAAAATGGTGAAGGATCTGGAAGCCATGAAGCCCTATGAAGAACGGCTTAGGGAGCTGGATATGTTAAGTCTGCAGAAGAGAAGGTTAAGAGGGGACATGATAGCCATGTTTAAATATTTGAAGGGACGTCATGTTGAGGAGGGAGCAGGCTTGTTCTCTACCGCTCCAGAGACCAGGACAAGGAGCAAGGGATTCAAGGTGCAGGAAAGGAGATTCCACTTGAACCTCAGAAAGAACTTCCTGACGGTCAGGGCTGTCCGGCAGTGGAATCTGCTGCCTCCATGGAGTGTGGTGGAGTCTTCTCCTTTGGAGGTTTTTAAGCAGAGGCTGGATGGCCATCTGTTGGGAATGCTTTGATGGGTGTTCCTGCATAGCAGGGGGTTGGACTCAGTGGCCCCTGGAGTCTCTTCCAATGCTATGATTCTATATAACTATATAAATATTTTCTTCAAGTCATTCCGATTTATGGTGACCCCAAGGTGAACCTATTATAGGGTTTTCTTGGAAAGATTTGTTCAGAGAAGGTCTGCCCTTAGCATCCTCTGAGGCTAAGAGACTGCAGTTTGCGCAAAGTCACCCAGCGGGTTTCCATGGCCAAGTGGGGATTTCAACCCTGGCCATTGTCCAATGCTCAAGGCACTACACCATACTCTCGAACCATTGTTCAGAAGAGGGATTTTCAATAGGTGATGCTTGTGACCTGGATGTGCAACCATCAACACCTGCTGAAACTCCCCCTTATTCACAGCTATCCAAGGGACAGGAACCTTCTCCAGCTTTCAGTCAAGCTATCCTAAGTGTATACATTCACACAGGCAGAAACCCTCTGACAAAGCAGCTCCTTTTTACAAAGTGTTTAAAGCCCTCGTGCTTTGTCTAGCTGCAATTTTTTTAGCAGCATGGATATGGGGAGGATGATATAGGAGTGCTGGAGAAGCACAGACTTGGAATAAGGCTTAAGCTGGAGAAAAAATAGTATCTACTCTAGGCTACTTTGGCTCCATGTACCTCCCTGCAACAAGAAAGGTAAACAGCCACCGCCTCCAGAGTCTCTTAGTGGACATGCATGAACGGCAAAACAAGAAAGTGGGAAAGCAGATAACACATACCTGCCTCACATGCTACCTCCAGCATGTTAAATAAGCATAGACCCACCCACTACAATGGAAATCCTAAAAAAAGGAGAAGCTGGTGAGAGAAAATATCACCCTGGATTAATTTTGGAAGAACCTTTCAATGGTCTCCGTATGTGCCACTATCTTCAAGTTGCCAGTCCACTTATGAATTCCTATGAATTTTGTAGGGTGTTCTTCGGCACATAATATTTAAGAGGTGGTTTTGCCAGTTCCTTCCTCTGAAAAACAGCCTATGGTACCTGGTCTTCATTGGCAGTCTCCCACCCGTGTCCTAACCAGGGCTGACTCTGCTTAGCTTCCAAGATCAGAGAGGATCTGGTGCTTTTAAAGTACTTGGGCTAAGTGGTCTCTGGAACAGCGGTTCTTGGTGTATTCCTGCACAGAAGGTTGGTTGGATTGGGTGGCTCTTGTGGTCTCTTCCAACTCCGTGATCCTCAACCTGGGGTCTGCAAAGCCCTGCTGCCAGATACCAACAGCAGTGGTAGCCAGAGGGATGCAGCCGCGGTGTGTGCGCAGGTGCAAAACGGTTTGGGCACACACACACATGCTTGCTGCTGTGTCCCTTTTGTCAGGGATGTGGCAGCAGGGAGTGTGGACACCAGAGGACAAGGCAACAGAGGACAATGTGAACATGCCGAAACTGCAAACAAGGGAGCCCTGGTGGCGCAGTGGTTAAATGCCAGTACGGCAGCCACAAGGTTGTAAGTTCGATCCTGCCGAGCTCCAGGTTGACTCAGCCCTCCATCCTTCTGCAGGTCGGTAAAATGAGTACCCAGCTTGTTGGGGGCAATTAGCTAAAATACATTGTAAACCGCTTAGATAAGCGGTATAGAAATAAATGCTATAAGGGAGCAGTTTCGGCACCTGCGTCGCTCCAGCTGACATCCCTGACCAAGGATCTGAATCCCCCCTCAGCCATGGAAAGCCATTGGGTGACCTCAGGCAAGTCACATTCTCTCAGCCTCAGAGGAAGGCAAAGGCCACATATCTTGCCAAGAAAACATCCATGCTACGTTCACCGTAGGTTCACCATAAGTCAGTTTTCAAAGAGGAGAGGCATGACAGCTAGAAAGAACCTCCCCCGTCATCAGCAGCACCTGTGTGCCTTCAAGTCACTTCCAACTTAGGGCAATCCTAAAGTTTTCTTTAGGATGGTGTTTTCTTGGCAAGAGTTGTTGCTTTTGCCTTTCAAGGAGCAATGGATTCAAGCTGCAGGAAAGGAGATTCCACCTGAACCTCAGGAGGAACCTCCTGACAGTCAGGGCTGTCCGGCAGTGGAATCTGCTGCCTCGGAGTGTGGTGGAGTCTCCTCCTTTGGAGGTTTTTAAGGAGAGGCTGGATGGCCATCTGTCAAAGGGAGTGCTTTGAGGGTGTTCCTGCATGGCAGAAGGGGGTTGGACTGGATGGCCCCTGGGGTCTCTTCCAACTCTACATTTCTATGATTCTATGAGTCTGTGATTCCCTGAGGCTGTGATTTGCCTGAGTGTCTGAGAGGGGATTTCAATCCTAGTCCCTAGAAGCCTCTCATACATAAATATTTGAATAATTAAATCTAAATTTAAGTATTTAAATCTTGGCCATTTCCGCACTAGCCGGCCGGCCCCGTCCCGAAACTGCAAACCCCAGGATTCCAGAGGATGTTGAAAGTGGAATCATCGCGCTATAATAGGCTAGTGCGGAAATGGTTCTTGAGTTACCTCTTGGTGGTCCCCAGCAACAAAATACATTTCCAGGGGGCCCCTGTTAAAGAAAAGGTTAAGAACCACTGCTCTAGAAGATTCAAACCATTTTTGCTTGCAAGCCCTAACTGACCTGGCTGCTTGATTTCACAGGAGGCATCTCTGTCGGCTGTTTGCCCTAATCAATGAAATGAATGAATGAACCTTAGGCCTAGGGTTCCTTCTGAACAAGTCTGCCGGAAACATATTAATTGGCTCTTCTTTTTGGGGCACGGGACCTTACCCCTATTCTGGGGACCACCAAGAGGTAACTCAAGAACCATTTCCGCACTAGCCTGTTATAGCGCGATGATTCCACTTTCAGCCTCCTATTCTTCCCAGGTTCTGCTTTTGGGATCAGCATCTCTGGTCTGGAAGGCATGCCCAGAAACACATCATCTTGCTTAGCTGACCGATGCCTACACACACACACACACACACACACACTTGAGTGAGGTCCTGGAACTGTAAAAAGCTTTATGACATTGGGAACTGTTGCTCCTTAAGCCAGCTCTGCGCAGGAGCGATTAGGCTTGAGACAGAGCTTCGTGCCCCTCTCCTTATAACGAAGTGGTTGGCGCGGCCGAGACGAGCGCCAGCGTGGCGTAGCGGTTGGGGCGCTGGACTAAAGAGCCTGGAGGGCCCGGTTCGATTCCCGCCGGCGCGCTAAAGAAACCTCCCCATAGGATAGGTTCGCCTTAAGGTGACCAGACATAAAGGACAGGGCGAGTGAGCCTGAAGGAGGGCGAGCGAGCCTGACGGATGGCCAGGAGAGCGGCGCGGGGTTGTCTTTTCCGAGCCCTCCCCGCTTCTCCTCGGACTCTCTCGGGGCCGGGCTCCCGCGGTGATGAAAAGCGGGGATTTCGGCGAACGGGAGCCGCCAGGGGGGATTCTCGGCCCACGCGCACGCCCTCGGATAAGGGTGGGGTTTGAGCCACCCCGCCAATATAAGTCCCCGAGAGCGCCGCCGAGGGAGGCAGGAACGCCGCGACGGACAAGCCGGCGGCCGGGAGTGGCCAAAGGTGAGGGCGAGGCGCCCGGGGCGGACGGCCTGGGAGGGAGCCCTCCTCCCCGGGCGGGGCCCCGGCCTGCCGAAGGGAGAGAGCGGGGGGGCGGGGCGTGTCGCCGTCTCTCTCTCTCTGGGCGCGCGAGGTCCTCTGAGGGCCGCTCGCGCTGGGGTGGGGAAGGCGCGCTGAGGGGGCGGCCATTTTGGGGTCGGAGAGGCCGGGGCGGCCTGAGGGGGAGCGCGTGGGCGCCCCTTGGTGGGCTTTCATGGGAGGAGGGGGACGCTCGCCGCCGGCTGCGTGTGTGTCCGCGAGAGGGTGGGCACGCCTGGAGGGCGCCTGATGTGTCCGCACTGTACCGTTACCACAGTTTGATACGTTTTGGCTGTCGTGTCTTTTCCGCTACGATTCCACCTTCAGCCTCCTATGGAATCCCGGGCCATTTCCGCACTAGACTGTTATAGCGCTATGATTCCACTTTCAGCCTCCTAGGGAATCCCCCTCCCGAAACTGCAAGCCCCAGGATTCCCTAGGAGGTTGAAAGTGGAATCATAGCGCTATAACAGTCTAGTGCGGAAATGGCCTCAGTCTGTGGAATCCTGGGATATGCAGCTTAGCCAGTACTAGTCCACTGGCCTGAAGTACAGCACTATATCTCTCTGTGTGTATGTGTGTGTGTGTCTGTGTATCTGGATCTTTGTCCATATTTTTATGTCTGTGTATCTTCTATATCTGTATCTTTCTAATAGCGACTTCCGAGTACCAAACCCTAAATTCCAACATATGCTGGTATGGAGCCGTGGCAGTTAATGTGGCATCAAAAGGAGGTAACTGTGCAACTGTGTAAGTAGACTCCTATTTCCGCACCAGACTGTTATAGCGCTTTTTTTCCACTTTCAACCTGCTGTGGAATCCTGGCCAGCCCCTCCCTAAACTGCAAACCCCAGGATTCCATAGGAGGTTGAAAGTGGAATCATAGCGCTATAACAGTCTGGTGCGGAAATGGTCCTACTAGTCCTAACAGGTGTGGTCTTTTGCGCACTCCAGGATGCTACAGCGCTTTCAAAGGACATCTCCCCCAAAGCCCTTGAGCTGTGTGTGGTTGGTGACATGGGAGCAAAGGTGCTACAGTGATATGACTTTTGGATACCATGTGAACTGCCCCGGCTTGTCCTTGCAGAATCCTAGGATTTGTAGCTTGCTGAGGCGCTTTGAATTCTCAGCCAGAGAGTTCTAGTACTGTAGTTTGGGGGAGTGGGCTAGAGTTGGCTAGCTGAAAGTTGTGAGTTCCCCACCAAACTGCAAATTCCAGGATTCCATGGGAGAGCACCATGGCAATTAAAGTGCTATCGAACTGTTAATGATTGTGTGGCAAGGACGTGCTTTTGGGCAGGGTGAATGTATCTCCACTACTTACTAATAGCAATTTGATATGACTTTTAATGGTCGTGACTCCATGCTACAGACTTCTACATTGGTGGGTTGCTGAGAATTTTCTTCTTTGGGAGCTATGGTCCACTAATTTGATTTGGATGTCCCAAGGATACTCTGAGAAGAAGAATGGGGATTAAATCAGGATGCCTTGATTTGAGGATCACTAGAGTTCAGCAGTACTTTGGCAAACTGCACATCCCGAAAGCTGGTATGATGGAAGCATGGCAATTAAAGTGTCGTGAAGCTGCTATAGAGTAAGGAAACTTTATCTGCACTGCTCAATTATACTAGTTTTGTGCAACTGTAATTATCACTCCATCCTAAACCCTGTGGTGTAGTGGTTTGATTGTCAGTCTCCAGTTTTGCAGTGACTTGTGTGTCAATATATTTATTTATTTATTTTTATTTATTTATTTGTATCCCGCCTCTCCATATGGATCGAGGCGGCGAACAACTTACAAATAGCATGTATTTCGAAACATTTCTATACATGCCCCCAACAAGCTGGGTATATGGGAAAAAGAAAAGCATTGCTGAAGGCAAATGAGTTTATGAATAGAACTGTAGTTTCCAAGTCAAGGGAAGTAATAGTCCCAACCATGTTCTGCAAACAGGGCTCCTCTGGAGCACTGCATTCAGTTCTGGTGCCTCATTTTAAGAATATAGATGAGTCTGAGTGGGCCCAGAGAAGGTATAAAGAAGTGTGGAAAATCGCCATTAATGATAAGTTAACATGGAGAATTAAG
The DNA here is from genome assembly GCA_948474755.1 of Ctenosaura bakeri. Lineage (NCBI taxonomy): Eukaryota > Metazoa > Chordata > Lepidosauria > Squamata > Iguanidae > Ctenosaura > Ctenosaura bakeri. The sequence continues at coordinate 656,813 of CAOLHI010000199.1, read as the reverse complement.
GTCATAAAAGGAAGCATGAAAGGGAGTAATTTTGAAGGAATATGGAAGATATTTGTGGAAAAGGTGCTAGTAAAAGAGGAAGGTGTCAGACCTTCATAAGAAGAGTTACAATTTTAGAAGGTGGAGTAATTTGAGGCATAATTGACTCTGGGGATGGGGTACACTCAGCAATACTAATAGGTTAAATTTAGTTTGAAAACGATAGAAATAAGAATGAAATTACTAATAGTATATTTTTAAAATGTTAAGTATGGGAATAGATAACAAAAATGGTATAATGAGAATGCGATTTAGATATCATGCAGGCATGGATGTATGTTCTAACACACTTGAAATGCAAGTACATTATATTATAGATGGAGTCTCAGGAAAAGGTGATTTAGAATGGTTAGAGATAGAAGATATGAATATTGAGATGAAATTGGAAAATATATTTTTTAGGAATATTTCAAAGAAAGAAATAGAAAAGATAGAAAATCCCTTTATAAAAAATATAATAGAAATATGGAAGAAAAACAAAAGAAAATTGTTACCGATTATGTCAACATTAACTCCGATAGTAATGATGGAAAAATTTCCAATAAATTTAAGAGAAATAATAGAAAAAGAAATAAAAAAAACAAAAAATATTTAATTAAAAGATTGGATGAAAATAATGATTAATAAAGATAGAATGAAAGAGAGATTGCAGGAAACCAAAATATCTTGGTTGAATTATATACAATTAGAGCAATGGACAAAGAGTATGAAAAGATATGTTAAAGATTTTAAAGAATATACTAAATTTGAACAAATTATTATTCAAAGAGAAAATATGCAAGAAAATGAAATATTAAAGGGTATTACAAGTGAAATATACAAAATATTGGCAAAAGAACAAGAAGAGGATTATCTTAGAAAAATGTGGGAGGAAGAGACATCGCAAAATATAGATATACAAGAATGGAGAAAAATTTGGAAACAACGTCATTTAAAAAAATTATCTATAAGAATAAAAGAGAATTATTATAAAATAGTTTGGAAATGGTATTTGACTCCAGTAAAATTAAACCAGATAGATAAGAAATATTCAAGATTATGCTGGAGAGGATTTCAAGAAATCGGTACATATATGCATATGTCGTGGAACTGTAATAAGATAAGGGAATTTTGTCTAAAGATTTTTAAAGAGATAAATGAGATAACAGGAGTTGAGGTACCAGTATGTCCAAATATAGGGTTGCTGTCTATTTATAATGAGGTGGAGTGTACCCAGGTAACAAAGGAACTAATGACAAATTTGTTAACTGCAGCGAGGTTAATAATAGCAAAAAAATGGAAAACAAATGAAAAACTTCAAATAGAGGAATGGTATAAAGAAGTGTGGAATATTGCAATCAATGATAAATTAACATGTAGAATTAGATTTATGAAAGGTTTAGTAAAAGGGAATGATTTTGAAGAAATTTGGAAAATATTTTTGGAAAAAGCTTTGATAAGAGATGGTAAAGTTACCCTTTCACAAGAAGAATGGCAATTTTGGAAAATGGATTAAATAAAAAGTTGGCTCTGGGGGGTGGGTTACCCTTTGTTGTGATAATAATGTGGTGTTTTGTTTAAATTGGAGTTGAGTTGTTTAATTTTGTAAAACAAAACAAAACAAAACAAAAAAAATGAAAAAAATGAAAAATAAGTTAAAATATAATCGGCTTTGGGGTTAATATGTTATGTAACAAGATTATATTTAGTGATAGTATTAGATTAAATTTAAGGGAAAAATATAGAATTAAGAATGATATTACTATAATAATAATAATGAGAATAAGAATTAGAGATAGGTAATAAAAATATATAAGTAATCGGATATAGAATAAGCTGAATAAGTTTTTGATTGTAATTATATAGGAGAGAAATAATAATGTAAGTTTTTTTGGTTGAAATCTTTTTGTTTTATTATTAGTTGTACCACATGGTGTTTTATTTTTGTGCTTGTGTTATGTTAATAAAATAATAATAAAAAAAATGAAATGCAAGTGCATATATAGCTTTGTCAGAATAACCCAAGCCATAGTATTTCTATTTTCTGTGTATTCTTGTGAAAGCTGGATGGTGAAGATAACTGATAGGAAAGAAATCAAAGAGCCCTATGAATACCATGGACCACCAAAAAGACAAATAATTGGATCTTAGAGCCAATCAAGCCTGAATGCTCACTAGAAGCCAAGATGACTAAACTGAGGCTATCATACTTTGGACATGTCATAAGACAATGTGACTAAGACTTTGGAAAGGCAGCCATGAAGGAGCTCAGGTGTAAAGATCTATCCTTAGATATCTGTTGGGAATTAGAGTTTCCTAGGGTATTAGTCCCTTTTGGGAAAAATATGAAAACTAAAACTGTTAGGAATCCACTTTCTTTTAGTAGAGTAACAGATAAGCGTGCCTCATCTCACTTTGCTTCTTTGCCATGGAAACCAAACCAGGACTCTTTCTTAAAAAGGACCTGGTTCCCCCTTGCTGTTGTGGTTCACACATTATAAAGAGAAGCTTTGAAATCTGGCATATAGTAGGCACCAGGAATTTGTAAAGTCCCTATCCTGTTAGGACCACATTTTATCTGCAAAAGGATTGTTCCTCTTGCCCTGTGCAATCACCTCTTGCCCATTTGCAAGGTAAATAGGAAAATGTACATTTGTTTTAAGATACACACACAACTTTCTGAGAGTAAAGTGGTGACTTGTAGTATGGCTGTCAATAAAAAGCCCATTGTGATGTTGACTTTCAGTAGTCTGGAGTCGTTTTTCATTAATCAGACCAACATTAATATAAGTTGGAGATTAGTGTTTAGAGTTAAAAGTTGCTTTCTTAAAGTTGCCTTTCTTGAAATGCTGGTCAGCTCTAGGCTTTGCTTTGTTAATTTTTATCCCATTTGTTCTGGGCAAAGAGGAGGCTTTGATATGCAAATCCCTTTCAACAAGATGGCCCGATAGCCCTTATTTTAAAGTTGGATTTCATTAAATTCTGTCCATTTCAACAAACGCATCTTGCAAAGTCACATCTCCCTTAACTTACAAATCATTAATTATTGGAGTGCAATATTTTGGAAGGCTAGCCAAACCAATCCAAGTTTCACAGGGTTCTCCCAGATTCTCCCAGAAGTTCTCCCAGATTTGAAGATTCTCCCAGAATCTCCCAGAAGTTGAAGTCCAGACAGGGTGGATGTGAAAGTATTAGTGTGTTCATTCAAAAACTGAGGGTTGGACAATGTTGTATTCACAAGCCTCATTATAAGAGCAGCTTGATTGGTGCTAGTTGGAAGATCAAATAATTTCTTTAGTTTATCCCATATTTCTTTTGCACCTGTCAAATTTTGGATGTGCTAAACTGATGGAATCCACTGCTATGTATTTAAGCTGCTGCCTTATCATCATCCAGATCAAATTGTTTTGTGGTTCATCTGCCTCTGGGGTCACTATCCTTTTACAGTATTAAATAATCCCATTGTAGTTAATTGCCTTTGGATATTCCATGACCAATTTTATAATTACTCCCATTTAACTTTTCAGTACAAGCTTCTCCCATGACAGATTAGGGACTGGAGCATAGTCAGAAAATGCAATTGGTTGAAAGGCTGAACCCGTGTACTGTAATGTAGCGAGCATGAAGGACTTATGGAAGCTCATTTGGGACTGACTGTGCACATACTGCTTGCATTTTCTCTCAGCACCTTTCCTTCCCTCTCAGCTAGCTTTGCAAGCAGTGCATGTGTGCAAGAGGCTCCAAGTGAGCCTCTGATGAAAGAGTGGGACCCCCATTGAATTAATGGAACTCATCCTTAATTTTGAAGCATCTAAAAAGTTGAGTTGTCAGATAACAGGGCATCAAAAGGTAAAGTCTTCCTGTAATAAGAAATGGGCTAGGATTAGCTGTGGCCATTCTCCTTCAATCTCCAATTGTTTAACCAAGTGGACAAGACACTTGGGCAGCATCAGAGAAAGTATGTACAAAAAACTGACTCTGGGCACCAATAACTGATGAAAAATGTGAAAGCTAAACCTGTTAGGAATTAGCTTTCTTTTATCAGAGTAGCAAATTATGCCTCAATCTCATGTTGCCTCTCTGAACCAAAACTGACTCACACAAGGCAGGCAGTTTCAGGTTACAAACATAGAAAAAGTTTACTAGTGACCTTATGTTTGACATATGCATGGAAACCTACCTCCTAATTAACTAATGGAAAGATTAGATACAGGTAAGAGTTTCATTCTTGACACTGTTTTATTGATGGAGAAGCAAAGCATGGCTGAAGGAGAGGAGAGGAATGGGAGTCAAAATCAGAAAGAGACTGAGACTGAGAAAGGGGGAAGCTTTATATGGGACTATCCTAGCCCACCTGTCTAGTTACCTTGATACAGAAAAAGTATTTATGACCATGCTTTTTGATGGATAGGAAGAGCAAATGGGGAGGCTTTAGATGAGAAAAAAACAGAAGGGTTTCATATGCGGGAAATTCTGTCCTATCTAAACCCCAGTTGCTCTAGCAGCAGCAGAAGGGGTGAGAGAGAATGCTGGAATTCTCCCACTATATCAGATTCGGAATTGTCCATGTCATAGGCCATTTCCGCACTAGCCTGTTATAGCATGATGATTCCACTTGCAACATCCTCTGGAATCCCGGGGTTTGCAGAAACTCTGGAATCCTGGGGTTTGCAGGATTCCAGAGGATGTTGAAAGTGGAATCATCGCTCTATAACAGGCTAGTGTGGAATTCCAGAGGATGTTGAAAGTGGAATCATCACTCTATAACAGGCTAGTGCGGAAATGGCCATAGTATTTCTGACTTCTTTGTATGGGTGTAAAGGGTGGAAATAAAGAAAGCTGACTGGTAGAAAACTGACTAAAGGAAGTAGGGAGGAGGGATGCAGGATATGAATAAATAAATACGATGATGTATAATGATGTATGAACAGTAATTATGGTTTCATTTTATTTATTTAAATAAATACATTTATGTCATATGAACCCAGAGTGATGTATAATCAAATCAGATGACACATAGGGCCTTTCTGCACTACACTGTTATAGTGCTATTATTTCACTTTCAACATCCTGTGGAATTTTGGGATTTGTAGTTTACTGAAGTCAAAGAGCTCTCTGACTAAACTGCAAAGCCCAGATTCCATAGGATGTTGAAAGTGAGAATAATAACACTATTAACCGTGTAGTACAGAAAGGCCTATAATGATGTATAAACAGCAATAATGATTTCATTTTACTCATTCAAATATTTATATTTACTTCATATGAACCCAGAGTGATGTACACTCAAATCAGTTTAACATATCTTAAGAATATAAAGTAGTAGGAAACAGTATGTACAAGCTAAAGCATGTTAAATGATTTGACAAGTTAAAACAAAGTAATTAAAATCAGTTAAACCAGTTTAAATCCCTGTACAGGTTTGGATGAAATCAGTTAAGCCTCAAAGGCTTTAGTAAAAAGCCATGTTTTGACTTGGTGCTGGAACGAGCCAATGTTGGCTCAGTTGGGTCTCTGATCTGGTTCTTCCTTCTTTTCTACAGTATCACACTGCCTGTGGAGACACAAGGAGAAAAAAATTCCCTAAGTTTAAGGAATCTCTATGGTTGAAGACCGAATAAAAGATTGAACAAAAGACTTAAAATTTTCAGGATCATGCCATCCTACTGCAAGCTGAAGTCTTCCATGAGAAGTCTGTCTAAGGTAATAATGCTTGCTACTTCCTTTTGCTGTCCCACTGATGGGTTTCTAAACCTAAATAGTCCTGAATGTAGGAGCAGGCAAATTGTATGGGCTGCCTTTGCCTCCACAGGGCCATTTTGCAAATCCTGGGGTTTGCAGAAGTCAAAAAATGGCCTCTAAGGGTTATGGAGTGCATATCTACTATGTTTGAAAGCCCCATGAGCCCCGAAGGGGTGATAAAAAGCACTTTGGAAAATTTTCAAAACAAATTTTTTGCCCCCCAAAATGCCCTCATGGGAGCATTTCCACCACATTTTGGGAGCAGTGGGCTAGGCCGGTTTACAACCCAAAAAAGCATTTTTGAAACAGGAAGTGACTTCTGTTCTTCTGTTCTATTCTATTCTATTCTGTTCTATGAGCCCTGATGGCGCAGTGGTTAAATGCCAGTACTGCAGCCGCAAGGTTGTGAGTTCGATCCTGCCGGGCTCCAGGTTGACTCAGCCTTCCATCCTTCCGCAGGTCGGTAAAATGAGTACCCAGCTTGTTGGGGGCAATTAGCTAAAACACATTGTAAACCGCTTAGAGAGCACTTAGCTGATAAGCGGTATAGAAATACATGCTATTTGTAATGTATAATGTATTTCATTTTGTTCGCCGCCTCGATCCATGTGGAGAGGCGGGATACAAATAAATAAATATTATTATTAAACATATATATTCATTTGCTGATGTTAAAAGAAGGCCTCTTCTGGGCCAGGAAGCCTCCAAAACATAGGGAAAATGCCCCCGTATCCCCTAAAGGGCATTTGAAGGCAAAAGAAGGATTGATTTTCTTTTGCAGGTGTGGTGCGGGGTGCAATCCTCCAAGGTCTCCTGGGGGCCAGTGGGGCCTCCTAACTTCCACAGTTGCCCTTCCCTGGTGTAGATGAAAGAGACAGAAACTTTCCATGCTCTCTCAGAGCAAGGTACCATCTGTGACCCCACCCTAAGAAGATGTAAGAGGCACAGTCTTATGGGAAGCATCCACATTATCAGATAAAGAGCCAGCCTTGACACTATTAAACCTAGAGTCTGAAGTGACTGAAATATATCACTGCTAGCAAAAACTAGAGAAATGGCAGAGATAAACTTTTAGGCAGAAACTGAAATGTCAACTCTCCTGTACCCCAGAAAAGGCATGAGGCTGGAGATAAGACTTAAATCAATCAGAAAGGAATTTACCGCAGGAACACACATGAAGGGACCCATGCCTATGGAACTGTTTGCATAGCATGAAGGGAAGAGGGACAGACTTTATTGGCTGCTTGCAGACTTTGTAGATTCATAACAAAACCAAAACAGGCACTGTTTAATCACTCATGTGCTAAATCTAAACAATAGCTAAGAAGTAAATCTAAACAATAGTTAAGAAGTTCTCTACTAAGAAGTAAAGAAAGTTTCCTAGTGAAAAATTCCCGGAGACCAGCAGTCTAGCACAAATCTTATCAGCCAAAGTACAGTCGCGTGATGTTCTCAGAAAACCTTGGCTTCTCCTGTTTCCTTCGCATGCCTTATCACTTGCTCAGCACATTCCGGAGTTAAAGAGGGGTCATTAAAATTTTGTCCAGGGGTTATGCAGGAGAATATTTCAGTGGATGTTTGTGCCACAGGCTGTGAGCATCCCATAATTGGGCCCAATTGGTATGACTTTATTGAATTCTCAAAGAAATATGTAATTAATCATTCAGGATCCTGGTTAGATTTGGGAAGAACCCAACAAGGCAAGCATGGCTATTGGTAGCTAAGAAGTCAGGCTGAGGCTTTAAGGCATACCCTACAAAACTGCATCACTGCGTAAGATGGAGAAACTGAGGCAGATTGGTGGGAGAAGGGCGCTAATGAAAGTGAGGGCTGTAGCTGCCATGGCTTTCCAAGGTAACCAGTGGGAGTGTATTCCTAACTCTTTCACAGTGCATAACTATGGCACTATGATCCCACTTTATTTTCAGCAGTTGCTCCTACGGAATCCTTGGATTTGCAGGTCAGGGAAGGGTACTAAAGAGCTCTAGTACCTCACAGAACTATAAACCCCAGGATCCCATATAGTGCAGCCTATGGAACCATAAAGCTATAACAGTGTGATGTGAAAGGGCTCAGCAAGTTGTCTCTTTCCTGCTGGAAACAATAAAAGCTTTCTTGCTGGAAAAAATAAAAGCTTGGCTTTCTGGCAAAAAACTGGTCTGCCTCCCTGCTGATTTGGAGATGGGACCAGCTTTTAATCCCACCCACCACCCCCCGCCTCCGCTCCCATTCTAACACAAACGAAGGAAGGTCAGGAAACTTTGGAAGATCCCAGTGCTTGGTTTTCTACACCATTCCTCCTAAACCCACTGCAGGCTGTGCTGCTCCCTCTCACTGAAACCAAGGCCATTTCTGCACTAGGCTGTTATAGTGCTATTATTCCACTTTCAACATCCAATGGAATCCTGGGGTTTGCAGTTTAGGGAGGGATTTAGAATTCTCAGCCAGAGAGCTCTTTGGCATCAGTGAACTACAAACCCCAGAATTCTATAGGATGTTGAAAGTGGAATAATAGCACTATAACAGTGTAGTACGGAAATGGCCAAAAAGTGGCTAGTAGTCTACCTCCATTTCATACCCTTGCCTTATTTTTCACTTTAAAGAAAAATCAGAAATAAGACATGACATACAAAGTCTCTATGCCTTGATTTGAAGGACAGTCATGTGTCCTGGAGCAGAAATCTTCATGTTTTCACGCACACATATACGTGAACACACTAAAAATAGGGGTGAGATACAATGCAGAAACTAATGGAGGACAGCATACAGTTGGCCCTCCATATCTGTGGATTCTGTATCCATGGATTCAACCTACCACAGCTTGAAAATACAACTCCCCTGAAAAAAATCCAAAAAGTAAACTTTGATTTTGCTATTTTAATTAAGAGATGCCATTTTACTACACGATTGTACATAATGGGACTTGAGCATCCACAAATTTTGTTATTGCTGAAAACAAACCCTACTAGGTACTGAGGGCCCACTGTATTCATCATCATCATCATTTCTAAATCTCAATTAAAAACTTTATTTTCTGAAGCTTTTGGAATTTTCATTTAATGTTCCTTTATAATCTTATATATTTTGATTATATATATTTTTCAGTTTCCTTTATATTATATTGTATTTTTGTATTTTATCTGAGTAATTTGTTTTACAATTGGCTGTGTAGTTTTATACAAAACATTTCTATTATATTTTTAAATTATTCCTTCCTTCCTTGTGTGTGTGTGTGTGTGTGTCTGTATGCATATATTTTAGATGATGTATATTTTTATAGGACCCTTTATTTTTGGTTTTTCTACGTGTAAAGCACTATGTACGTCGACGATGCTATAGAAATAAAAAACAGCAATACTATTGGACACCCCTCAAAGCGAATGTGCATACCAGTAACAAGAAAAGAGATGCCACAGAAGCATCTTTTTTACTGTATGAATTGTCTTGACAGTGGAATGGACTCTCTGGTCATTTCTGCACCACACTGTTATAGTGCTACTATTCCACTTCCAACATCCTGTGGAATTCTGGGGTTTGTAGTTTGAGGCCAAAGAGCTCTTTGGCTGAGAATTCTAAATACCTCTCCCTGAACTGCAAACCGGAGGATACCATAGGATGTTGGAAGTGGAATAATTACACTATAACAGTGTAGTGTGGAAATGGACTCTTGTCTTTGGAGGCCTTTAAACAGAGTTGGATTGGCATCTTTCAAGAGTGCTTTAGTTATCTATTCCTGCATGGCCAGGGGTTAAATGAGATGGCCCTTGTGGTTCCTTCCATCTCTTAAGGGTCTAGGGCCATTTCCGTACTAGACTGTTAATAGCGCTATGATTCCACTTTCAACATCCTATGGAATCCTGTGGTTTGCAGTTTCTGCAAACGGCAAACCACAGGATTCCATAGGATGTTGAAAGTGGAATCATAGCGCTATTAACAGTCTAGTGCGGAAATGGCCTATGATTCTAAACTGCAAAAGATCAAATCCTGTTTCGAGAAACAGTCTGTTATATATAACTGCAGCTTTATGGGTCTTGCATCTTCCCAATGAATGCCACACTCTGACTGCTATGTGAGGCTGTCAGATTGACTTAATCTGACCTGATGCTTGAGACGTTTCAGAAGAAATCTCGAGAGGTGCACTCTGCAACCTTCCTGGGACATGTGCTCCAGCACAAAACTGGTCACGTAGGGCAAAATACATTCAAAGAGTCTGTATCTACTTTTTTAAAAAACAAATGGAACCCAAACAAGAACATCATTGAAATTTTGACCAGGGGTTATGCAGGAGAATATTACAGTGGATGTTTGTGCCACAGGCTGTGAGCATCCCATAATTTGGCCCAATTGGTATAACTTTATTGAATTCTCAAAGAAATATGTAATTAATCATTCAGGATCCTGGTTAGATTTGGGAAGAACCAACCAAACAAAAATTCTGTTTCTCATTCCTTCTTTGAGGAACATTTCACAGTGGGGTATTTTCAAAGAAATTTAAATAGGCGGTTAATTTCTATTTTGTTTCTGGGTTTGCCTGTTATTTCATAAGAAAACCACAAAAGAAATGTTTTAAAAATTCAAAGAAAGGAAATTAAACGAATGCTTAAACAAAGGCTTTTTATAAATTCCAAGAATGTTGTATTGGATGAATAACAGTCAGTAGTCTAAAGGAAATATGAACTGTCTGAAAATTGTTACCAGCTTATGGAAATAAAGAAGTTTGACTGGGCCTTATGCAATCACACCGTCCACTTAGTTAGCCAGCTGTTGGGTTCTAAGGTTTGGATTAAAATTTGGAAAAATTATTTCTTTGGACTAGAACTCCCAGCCAGTAGGGCTGCTAGCCCCAAGAAGTAACTTCTCCATGCTCAGTCTTGCTATATGGAGTCCTTTGAACAGAAGGAGATGCTAGGCATTGAGACAGATGCTGATATAGGTGCTTTACCAATTGAATAGCACTGTGTTATAATTAACATATGATGTTGCCTTATACTGGGTTTGACACGATTCATCTTCTCCATATTTTTTTTATATAATTTTATTAAGTTTCACAAATAAAAGAAAATCATCTTAAGTTGTATTTTTACATGAAATGTTTTTGTTCTTCCACTCTGATCTAGTTTTCATTTTCTGAAATTCTATTCACTTATAGAATTTATGCATCACAATTCTATGTTCATCTTACATGCTTGATCTTGCATTTCTCTCGTCCACTCCTGTTATGTTACAGTTATCCCTCTTTTATTTCAACCATAATTCAGACATTTTCACTTGGCAGTTCCCAACTATTACCCATTACAATTTGCCATTCTACTTTTATCTGGTCATCCAATTTCCCCTTTAATCTCTGAGAGACAATATCTGCATTTCTATTTACAATAAATGTCCCCCACCATTGTTCAATTGTGGATATTTGCTGAGACTTCCACATTTTGGCATATTCTATTCGGGCTGTCGTTATCATATACAGTATTAATCTCCAATGTCTCTTAATACTAGTATTCTCAAGAACATTTGTCATGTTTTAACAGATAAAATTCAGGTCTTTGTTACGAATTGAACCTTCAGTATTTCACACATCTTTTTATGTATTTCACTCCAATATTTCTTTGCCTTTGGACATGACCACCACATATGAAATATTGTTCCCACCTCTTTCTGACATTTCCAACACATTCCCGTGCCTGTACTGTAAATCTTTTTTAACTTATCTGGTGTCATATACCATCTATGAAACAATTTGAAATAGTTCTATTTAAGATTCTGAGCCGTTGTAAATTTTTGTGTCCTTCTCCAGCTCTGTTCCCATTCGTCTAATTGAATTGAATGTCCAATATTCTGCGCCCACAAAATCATTGTAGATTTCACAGTCTCCTCATCTTCTCTATATTGATCAGAAGCCTATTTGTGTCTTAAGCACATTTAAGTTCCCCTTTGGAAGCGGTTGAATGATCAACAGGACATCCACATTGAGTTTAAGGTTGCAGAAATGTAGTTGCACATATGGTTTCATTGCACATTAAGTGCAGATGTGAAGCGTTCATTGATACACAAATGCATAATGTCTGTGGATACCCAAGCACATTTAGACGTGCCTTGGTTGCACATTTTTCTCTCTAGGATCAGTTGTGCAATGCTGCCATGCAACACAAGGACTGCATATCACAATTAATATGTAACTAGGCATGTGGAAATTCATGGTGTACAGCACCAATGCAGGATCCCTGCTGCTATCTCTGACTGAATAGGGAGCTCTTCAAGATCTGTCTTTATTATCTCTGCTCAAAAGTCCAAGAAATACTACTCACCTTTTCCTGCTGCCTGTGAACTGTTACCCTGGAATAATGGAACTGAGCCTTTCCGTGTAATTTATAGATTTCTAGAGAAAATGCTTCATAATTTCCTCATTCACCTTCTGCATCTTTTGTGTTTCCTTGCGGCTATGTTAAAACAGGAAGTAAACAGGCCAGCAGCTCTTGAACTTAGTCACAGAATTACTGATAAGTGACCCTATATTAGAGGCGAGAACAAGGGTGTTAAAGAGGGTTCATTGAGTTGCTGCTTTAATGAGTTAATCACTTTGGTTATGCATGTGAAAACGTTGCTTCAAAGAAGGAACAGAAGAGCTCTGCTACTGGCAGATGACCTTTTTTAGAGGTTTTCCAGAGGTCCTTGGAATTGGGATGGTAAATCTTTTCAGCAGACAATACAGTGTGCTCTCCTGGTAGATCTCTGAATGGTTTGTAGAGTCTCTCCCAAGGGTTTCTCTCTCTGAAGAGTTTGAAAATTAGAAGCAAAAATGCAAATTAATGTGCTGCAGCCTACCTTTCAAGTTAACCTCTTCTCTCTCCAATTCAGTGCTCTTGACTTATAAAAATAGGAGTATCAGTTCATTTCAATCTGATTGCTGTGTACTTTTCTACCTGAAACCTATTGGTTAGTCCCAACTTACATACACAAATGTTACTAACAGTGGCTGGCATTCTGTTGGTTAGTTCCAACTAGAATAAACCCATTGAATCCATTGTTGAATAGTGAGCCATAGGTTAATCCCAGTGATTCAGTGGGTCTACTCTAGTCAGGAGTAACAACAGGATTTAAGCCATTTCCACACTAGAATCCAAACATTTTACTTCCATAAAGGCTCATGGAGGGGCACTATGTAGTGCCTTGAGGCCCCTCCCTAAACTGCAAACCCCAGGATTCCATAGGATGTTGAAAGTAGAATAATAACACTATAACTGTCTAGTGCAGAAATAGCCTTAGACTACTGTCTGGCAGCTTGGGGGAGGTGGAGAGGGGGTTAAAAAGGAAGCAAAGCATACCTGCTGTGGTTTCATGTACGCTCATGCCAAGAAATGTACGTCACACAAACCTGAGAGGAGAAACACAGAAAGTGTTGCCCAGCAGGGCCCTTTAAGATTGCCCTTCATGGCCCTGTATGGAAGGAACATATTTAGAATCTTTCCCATTCATTGTAACCTTTTTTCATTAACTTCTCCTCCAGTATGCTGGACCGGTGTCTATTGTATATTATGCTACAATATAAAATTATTATATGATGATATTTAGGTCCTTTCAGAAAGGATTTTTAGGGTGGAAGACCAGTGCTCCTCCATGAGCCTTTATGGAAGGAAAATGTTTGGATTCTTTTTTGGGGTGTTTGTTGGTGTTGGGTCCCTTCAAGTCATTTCCAACTACGCAGACCGTAAGGCAAGGCTATCATGAAGTTTTCTTGGCAAGATTCATTCAGAGGGGGTTTGCCTTTGCCTTCCTCTGAGACTGAAAGAGTATGACTTGCCCAAAGTCACCCAGTGGGGCAGGAACTTGAACCCTGGTCTTGGAAGTTGTAGTCCAATGCTCCAATCACTGCACCGCACTGGTTTTCACTTGCCCTTTAAGAAAATAGGTTCTTTAGCCTGGTGAATGCAAAGCTTGGAAAAGTTTCTTTTTTGGACTACAGCTTCCAGAGTCTCTCAGGGGATATATCTAAACTTGGCAAAATAATGTCATCATTTCATTTAATTAACTGTATTATTTTAAATTAAAATAAATAAAGAATTGCTAACTTGTACTCTGCTTTTCCTTTCAGTGGGTGGCTGGCGGCAGTCTCCTCCTGCTCCTGCTATGTGTGCCTCAATACTTGTCTAATCCTACTTATGAATGGAAAGATCAGCACACCAATGAGAGACTTGTGTGTGAGCAGTGCCCTCCAGGAACCTGCGTGTCACAGCATTGCACAAGGGACAGTCGGACGGTTTGCAAACCGTGTCCCAAACTGCACTACACAGAATACTGGAACTACCTCGACAACTGTCTCTATTGCAACACCTTCTGCAACATCTTGGAAGAGGAGGCCCAGCCATGCAACAGCACCCAGAACCGGGTGTGCCAGTGCAAGCCAGGCTATCACTCAGAGCTGGACTTCTGTATAAAGCACTCCAAGTGTCCCCCAGGAAGCGGGGTTGTTCAGCTTGGTATGTATTGCAGCCAGACAACAATAAGGCTCTAACTTTCCCTATCTGGGGTAGTCCCAGTTTATTTACTTTGGGGATTGTCTTGTCAAAAGTGTGTCTGTTTGAGTTGTTGAGTTGAGCTGATGCGGTTGTTTTTTAAGGTCCTACTGTTCCCTCCCTGAAGCCTGTCAAAAGCTAATTCTCTGTCACGTGGATGGATGTACCTTGTCTTCTGTGGACACGTGTGAAACTCACACATGGGGACATTCAGGTCCTGAACTGCCCGGGTGACCTTTTCAGATGCTGAGGACTGTTCTGAAGAGTTGGTGACAGAGGTTTATCTGCTGTACTTGGGGATGGTATAAGAGGAGTGTAACTACGATATAGAGAGCCAGTGTGCTTTAGTGGTTTGAGCATGGGACTACGACCTTAACAACCAGGGTTTGATTCCCCACTCAGCCATGGAAACCCACTGGATGACCTTGGGTGTGTCACACACTCTCAGCCCCAGAAAACCCTGCCATAGGCTTGCCTTAGGCTCTCCATAGGTCAGAAATGACTTGAAGGCACACCACCACCATGACAAACTGCTATACAGAAGGGTGTGTAGCAGTTTGGTACCACTTCAGCCGCTCTAATCCTGTGGAATTTTGGTATTTTAAGTTTGGGGGAATTTTTCTACCTGAACTAAAGTGTTAGACAGAAAATCCTAAGCACCTCTTAGAAACTGTGAATCTCAAATATCCACAGAGTGAAACAGTTAAAGAGGTCTCAAATTGTTATAATTGTGTTGTGTGCATTGCACGTTGCATGACAAGGATGAATTTCACTTACTCTGGAGTAAAGGAATACAGCACACTGACTAAACGAGTGGTTCTTAACCTTTTCTTTACTGGGACCCTCCTGTAAATATAATTCCTTGCTGGGGACCTCCAAGACTTAACTCAGTATGTAAATATTTAAATTTAAATATTCAAATATTTATTTACATATTCAAATATTTCTTTATTAAAGGTTCTGGGTACTAGTATTCAAATCCTTGCTCAGACACTGGGTGACCTTGGGCAAGTCACATGCTCTCAGACTCAGAGGAAGGCAATCGCAAACCCCCTCTGAACAAATCTTGCCCAAAAAATCCTGTGATAAGTTCTCCTTAGGGTTGCCATAAGTCAGAAGTGACTGGAAGGCATACAGCAACAAAGTGCCATCATGTCTCTGAAAACTGACTTATGGTGACCCTAAGGCAAACCTATCATGAAGGTTCTCTTGGCAAGATTTGTTGCCTTTGTCTTTCTCTTGAGGCTGAGAGAGTGTGACTTGCCTGAGATCATTCAGTGGGTTTCCGTGGTTGAGTGGGAACTCAAACCCTTGTCTCCAGAGTCATAGTTTGGGTGCACACACGCACTTGCTGCCATTTCCCTTTCGTCAGTAGCTGGAGGGTATGGGCGCTGAAACTGCTTTCTTGTTGAAACTGCTCCAGCAGCGTCTGCCTTTCCCACCCACTGCCACATCCCTGTTGCTGCTGCTGCTGGTGTCAGTCTCCAGAAGGAGGGCTTTGCAGACCCCCTGTGAGGGCTCTGCGGACCTCCCAGGGGTCTTAGATCCCAGCTTTACAACCACAGGACCAAGGTTTTCAACAGTTCACAAACTGAGACGTCCAGACAGTACAAGAACAATTGATACAAGAACAAAGGTAAAAAACATATTCCTGTCCTCATCTATGCAGTGTTAGGGGTGGTGCAAGTTGCTAAAATACCTGTTGCTGGCAGGGACTGTTCAGTACCTGGGAGGGTGGAAGTTATCATCTGCTGTTAACAGTGATTAATTACTGTTTCTTTGTACAGTTTTAGATCTCCAACACGGGTATGTTTCTGAGATTCAGAGGGAAGCAGAGCTTAATATGTGCCAGGGCTCACTTAGGTTCAGCCAAGTGTCTTTTCTCATGCCTGGTCTTCAAAGTGGAGTGGATGAATAAGGCTAGCTAAATGTGTTCCTGAGCACCACACAGTGCATTTTCCTCATCTTTGTGTAATTACTGAGAGAACCTCTTTGCACAGGGAAAGGACTTTCCCTTTAGAATTCTTGATTTCCAGACATCTCAAGCCCAGTTATTCTGGGTCAACAGCAGGATGAATGGAGATCTTAACCTCCAGGGCTTTAACAGACCTGGCAAAAACATTGGAGCTCATTTGTAATTTTAAAAGAAGTGAAAGTAGTAAACCCACTGTCTGTCAAATTGTGGATTTTGCAAGAAAACTGGAGTGATGCCTAGGTCTCCTTGTTCTGTTTATCCTTCCTCTGGTCCTGAAACCCTGCCCAATGTGCAGACAACAAGATTCCAGCACTCATGCAAACTTTCATTTAAAAGAAAAGCAATTGACTAATAGAACACTTGGAATTTTGGAGACAAGTTGGTGACAGCTTTTCTGATGTAACAGCCAGAGAAGAATCCATTCATCAGTGAATTAGGCAAAGAATTATAGGAACAGACCATAAATATATCACTTAATAGGACTCTTCTGTTTGTGGTTCTCTAAGGACTTGAGCAGGGAAATATTTCCAATTCCTATTGTGAATATGAGTCATGTATTTAAGACTTTTGTTCCAACCCTCAAGTCCTTGCAAGATATTTTCAAATCAAGTCTCAAGGCTAGTAGCCGGCTTTTTTTTAAAAAAAAAGGAGGAGGCGGCGGCGGGTGTGGGTGTGTGTGAAGTTTCAGTAACTAGAAAATCCAGGAGATGTGCACAGAGTTAATAAAATTTAATTACCATAGATAAGTTCAACAAGGCTTTATTTAAACAATCAAATGTATCAAGATTACATTTTAGAAAAACTATCTTTTTCCCCACAAGGTTGACCCCCAGCCCACTGTGGCAAAGTTTCGTAACGATTCCATCTTCACTAAATACCTGCTCAACTGGTGCTTAACTGGCTGGACCCATAAACATACTCAGAGCAGACTTACTTAGTAATGTTAGCTCTTTGCAGAGCTTTTCCCAAAATCCTAACAGATTAATTGGACCACGCTCAGTACCCTGAGTTACAAGGTTACTATAAAAACGCATCTCAGTATCAAAATCAACTTGGCTGGATTTTCATTATTTGGTTTAGAATTAGTAAAAAGAAAAGAAGCACAGGCTTTCTTGCAGGGAAGTACTTTGTGTTTAGTTTCTTCACTGGTTGAAGGCAGAGACCAAGAGCAGCAAGTTGCTTACTAAAAATATACAAGGCGTGAGTCGAATCAAGTCAGTGCATCATTTATGGCCAAGTTGAATCCCAGGCCATTTCCGCACTTGCCTGTTACAGCGCGATAATTCCACTTGCAACATCCTCTGGAATCCTGGGGTTTGCAGTTTTGGGAGGGGCCGGCTGGCTCCTCCTGAAACTGCAAGCCCCAGGATTCCAGAGGATGTTGGAAGTGGAACCATCGCGCTATAACAGGCTAGTGCGGAAATGGCCCGAGTCAAGTCATCAAGTCATTGAAGTGACTTGGGTCTGAGTCAATCAACTCGAGTCTACATCGCTGCTGAACACACTGAGATCCAGGGCATTTTAAAATGTATAAAGTGCTGAGAAAATTCCCCACTGGCCCTCAGTAATTTCCCCAGAGTGGTCCCATCATACCCCCTGAAGTGCTCTTTTAATTCTGGTCAGCTGTTCTCAGGTTTGGAAGTTTGAGGAAACCAGAATGCCAATTCAAATGCTGTTTTGTTTTTTGTTTTTTTACGCAGTCATTAACTGTTCAAAATCCACAATCCAGGTCATTTCCAATCAAAAATAAACTCTCTAGTTGCCTCGGAAGACTAGTTCTTTCATCAGTGGGATACTTGTTTGTTGAATGTCTCCAGGTAGCCTGTAAACTTATGTTCCTTTGAAAGGAAAGGTTATGGAGTTCCTGGCAGCTGTATTCTGGCCTCTAAATTGTTACGTAGCTTTGCGCCACAGTTTCTTGATGGGAAGGGAAGGAAGTAGACTCTCAGAGCCTCTTTTGGGTTTTCTGGGACTGAGTGCCGGCATTCCATTCCTATTGCAGGTTCAGCACTGCATGTTCTTCCAAAGTGCATGGCTATGTGTGTGAGTCATGTCTATAGATTGGGAGGTGAAACGGTTCCAAAATGACATTCACTTTCACAACTGTGACAGCATTTCCTGTCACTTTTACTTTTCTTTTTGGCTGGGGAATTCCCTTGGCATGCTGCCCCTGTCAGTGAAAGCAGATGTTCTGTATTTCCTTCCTGCCCATCCTCTCTGTTTTGGATATTTGTAGTTCATATTCTTCCCTGGCCATGACTCTTCCTTGGCTCAACCTCTCACATCCTGGATGTTTCCTTTTCTGAGCATTTAGATTGTTTTGGATGATAGCCATGCAGTTCTTAGATCTGATGAAAGCTTTCTGCCCTACTTGATAGTAATTTCTGGTAAGGTTCTTCAAGGTAAAGAAGAGAGCACTGGAGACTTTGAAGAATCATTGTTATAGTTTCTTACATGTGGATTGAGACAGGGAACAATAGATTAAAATATAGCAATAAATAAACACATAACAGTTACAAACTTGAACATCAATTAAAAATATATAATAAGTTGAAAGAGCATAATGGAAGTTGAAAAATAAATTGAAAAGGCATACATGCATATTAATTTCGTAATTTAAAAACCCAGTTTAAAAACTGTCTGGAACAAATTAGTACTGTATTTAATGTGGTTTTAAACAGAGGCAGGCTATCCATCTGTCAGGTCTCTTTTAACAGGTCATTCCACAGTTTGATGGCAGCTGATGAAAAAGTCCTCCATTTAACAGTTGCCAGCCTGATTGTGGCTGACAGATGTAAGTGTGCTCTCCAGAAGTGTTCTTGTGTAGAGGTTGGATTATATGGGAGAAAGTGATCCCATCCAAACCATGCAGGGCCTTAAAGGTAACGAACAACATTTTGTACTTCGCCTGCAAACTAAGGGGCAGCTAGTGGTGTGATTTTAGTACAGATATAATAGGATCACGCCTAGCCGCACCAGTAATTAATCTGCTTGCCATGTTTTGTACTAATTTGAGCTTCCATAATTAGTACAAAGATAGTTCAGTGTACAGTGCATTGTAGAAATCCAGCCTGGAACTTACCAGTGTGTGTACTACCATCTTTAGGTCCTCCAGCTCTAGGAAAGGGCCAAGTTCCTATATGGTCTACATGCTGAACTCCAGCCCCAGGACTCATCATATCATAGAATTATAGAGATGGAAGGGAGCTCAAGGGCCATTGAGTCCAAACCTCTTCTGCACAGTAATACGCAGCTAAAGCACTCTTCAGAGGTGGCCATCCAACTTCTATTCAGTGACCTCCAAAGGAGTGCATCACTCTCAAAGGCAAGCTATTCCACTGTTGTACATCTCTTAGGGTCAAGATTTCCTTCCTAATGTTTAGGTAGTATCTCTTTTCTCAATATTTGAATGCATTGGATTGTCTTCTAGTCTGGAGTAACAGAAATCAAGCTTGCTTCATTTTCTGCATGACAGCCCTTTGGATATTTAAAGATAGCTATCGTAGCGTCTCCCAGTCTTCTCCAAGCTAAGCATAGCCAGCTCCACAAACCATTCTTCATAAGGCTTGATTTCCAGACCTTTGGTAATCTTAGTAGCATTTCTCTGGACATGTTCCAGCTCATCAACATCATTCTTGAACTGTGATGCCCAGAGCTGAACACAGTATTCCAGTATCATTTTGATAACGCCTTCCCAAAGGTCATTCCATGGCTGTTGGGGAGTGAGGAAGATCAGAGAAATGTCCAGCTATGTCTCCATAGTCATAACCAGACACAAACCAAGGACATCTTCTGCTTAGATCCTGTGGGGTCCTCAGAGGTCTCGGCAGAAGAGATGAAATGGCCATTGGGAGTGGCTGTTGAGCAATGCAGTGAGTTCTGGCAGGGGCTTTGGTTCTTGTGAAAGGAGGAAGGGAATACCAATCTGTGCAATGACCTTAAAAATACAGTAGGTCCTCCACATTTGTGTGGGATATGAACACAAATCTCTCGCAAATGTCAAATAATTGCGAATAGGGTGCCCCCCCTACAGACTTATACCCAGCCTGTACACCCACCCAGGTGAGGGCAGGGAGGAAGGGAACTGGTGATCAGTGTCCCTGGGCCTTCGTGCTGCCCGCGCGGGCCATGCCTGTACCAGCAGCGGTGGTGAGGTGGCGCAAGAAGTGCAGGGAACTGACGATCAGCTTCCGTGGGCCTTCATGCCGCCCACACAGGCCGCATCTGTACCGGGGGTGAGGCAATGAGAGGAGTGCAGGGAGCTGGTGGTTGGCCTCCTTGGACCTTCATGCTACCCGCATGGGGCGTGCCCGCACCAGGTGAATGTGGGGTGGGAATGGGATGGGAGTGAGAGAATGGGGGGACAAGGAGGCACCTCGCGAATAATCAATCTCGTGAAAATGAAACCTGCGAATGTGGAGGGAGAACTGTACACACACAGGTGTAAGGTGGACTTATACTTGCCTACACTCACTGGATGCTCGGCAATGTCTAACAAGGCCTTATTCAGAGGCCCAGAAAAAGGTACACAGGCCAACAATGCTAGCATTCTGTATCTAACAACCTCAGATCAGTTGTGTTTATGAAGTGCTGATCAGTCTTCTAAACTTTCTTTGGAGGTGGCTATAAGAATTAGACTCTGCAAGTGTCAGTTCATTTTATGGTGCTCTGCATCAATATGAAAACCACAGTTCCTAGAACTCCTCAAAGAAAGCCATGGCAGCCAATGCAGATTAAGGTTGGAGCTAGCCGTGACATTGGAATATATGTTTTAACTTTCCACAATTTTCACCTGTAGCTGGAATGTTTGTTTGCTGATTAAAAAAAAAGGAGGAAAATGGAGTCGAGCAGAACCCTTAAGCCTGGCCAATTTATTTCGTAGCAAGCTTTCGGGATCTCCAGTCTACTTCTTTAGGTGCATACTGATATTCTTTCCTCATTGTTGTGCCTTGCAGGAAACCCGCAGCAGGACACGATATGCACAGAATGTCCTCAGGGGACCTTCTCCTCTGTTTCCAGCATGGACCCATGCCAGCCACATCAGGACTGTTCTGCACAAGGCTTGGAGGTCAATGTTCCCGGCAACCAGTTCCATGATACCTTCTGCACTGCTTGTAATATCAGCAGAGCCAATGATACCTCTGATGGATTAGGAGATGGGTCAGGTAAGGAGTGTCATCAGAGTCATGGAGACTCACATAGCCCTTACACATTCAAACCCAAAACAAAACAAGTCTTGCAGTTGTGGCAGGCCTTCAGTGAAATCCTGGGCATTGCAGTTGGCCTTCCACATTTGCAGGTTTGACTTTAATGGATTTGATTATTTGCAAGTTTCGTCAAACCATGCTTCCCCCAGATGCTTCTCCGAAGGAAACCTTCCTTCTTCTTCGTGGTCTCTGTGCCTCACACATTAGGAGCTTTCGCGCCTGCGCGGTAGCGTTCGGAAACTTCTAGAGCTTGTTAGCTTGGCGGGAACCCCTCCCCCACGCTGGCACTGCGCATGCTCCTCCCGCCGAGCAACGGTCTCTCCTCAGTTCTTTTTCGTCTGCCATCGCGTACGGAAGGTTCTTTGGCTTGTTCCTCGCTATTCGTTTGCTTGGTTGTTTTTCTTCACGGTTTTTGGAATATTTCGGACTGTTTCTCGACCTCTCTCTCGGACTTCCCTCGGACTTGGTAAATTCGGACTTTCCAGTCGGGCCACACAGCCCTGTAAAAAACTGCCTCTGGCCTTCCTCTTTCTCCTTCACTAGCCACTACCCAGCCAGCTAAGGATGGCTGGTGTCTTGCTTTCTCAGCACCACAAACTTTCTCCCAATGTCCCCTATATGCCCAAGACAGGAGATGGGTGAGAGAGAGGAAGTATATGGCCACCAGGTCAATCCACCCGCTTTCTATATCCTTTCCCTGACCTGATTTGGACCCTGGGTTCTTCCCTTGCCCCATCCCTTGGCCACGTTCCCACAGGCAGACACACACAATTTTGATATTTGCAGTTTTTCCACTTTTACAAGGATCCTGTGTCCTAATCCTAGTGAACATAGAGGGCTGACTGTAATTCTGTGTTTTCTTGAAGAGTTGTGGACTCTTATTTTCAGTTTCCGAGTCCCTTGTTTTGAGGGCGCTGACAGTAAAATGAGTCCTATTTCTTACTGGGGTGATTATTTGTGTCTGGAGTGGACCACTTCAGCCACTAGGGGCTTACATAACTGCATTCTTTATAGGACCCCCCCATCCTTGCTCGTTCACAACTGGCGTTTCAGAGGGAAGAATTCTAGTCTAGCCATCTTTCTGACATGCTACTTTTCTGTCTATGGGAAGTGTGTGAGTATGGGATATTCCATCACAGCAGCCCCCACCTGCAAGTGGTCCAGCTGAGGTGTAGTTTTACCATCTCAATGAGGACTAGCCCTATGCATTGACGTTGCTGCTGTTGTGTGCCTTCAAACCATTTCTGACTTGGGGTGACCCTATGCTTGCAAGTGCTTTAAGTTGGCAGAGCAGCTGTGGTCAGGCTGGCCTCTCTAGAGTAGCGGTTCTTAACCTTTTCTTCGTCAGGGTTGGCAGGATTTGACTCCTCTGAGCATGAGAAGAGTGCAATCTGTGAAGCAAGGCTTTGCTGCAGCAGAGGGTTCCAGTGAAGCAGAAAGAATTCCAGAAGCTCATTAAGTAGGACTTAGAGGCAGAATTTATTGCCGCACTCTAAGATAAGGCTTGGCAAAACATACCAGCATTCCAGCAATTAGACAAAGAGGAATAACACGAGATAACGGAGAACAGTAGAGCAGCATCTCCCCTTACAATTAGTATACTGTCAACGGCATGACAGGTCCAGCTAGGCGGATCTAACTGGCAAGTGGTCAAGGCAAACATCAGCCTTTTTATGCTTTCTTGTCACCCTGAAACAAGTGGGGTGACCCAATCAGTGCTGTGGTGTGTGACCTTCTCTAATACACAAGTCGCAGCCTAAACAATCCTGCTGTGCTTGCACCTGGCTATCTGGCCACATCGCCTCTTCCCTCTGCCGTCCGCTCAGAGGAAACCTTGCTTGCCCGGCAACAACCTTGACATTCTTTACCACAGGCTCTCTTTAAATATCTTTTGCACCCATGGACTATGAAGACTTAACTCAAGATTTAAAGCCAAAAAAATGCATCAAATACTTATTTAAAGTTACCAAAAATCTTCAAATTTGGAGAGAGGAGAGAAATAAGTAAATGCACACACTCCAATTATAATATTGTTATTGGAATGATTCTGTGCAAATTCATCTTTCTTCCTTTGTCTTTTCTTTCTCTTTCTGTTTTAACAGCAAAAGCTCATAATATTTCTGCAAGTTTTTGCAGACCTCAGGGGTCCGTGGACCCCAGGTAAAGAACCACTGCTTCTAGGTAGAGGCAGATATAAAATCTTCCCTTTGCTGTGCCCCTTTTGGTTCTTGAGAGGCTACGATGTGGCTTTTCTTGTATTGATGCTGAATTGTGGGGACCAGCGGGGCAGCTGTTTTAAATCTCAAACGCACCAGGTCCTGTAGTTAGCGCCGTTATCAGGCAGCACTTAAAGCTAAGTCTGAGAGGCTGATCCATTTTGAAACTAGCTTAATATGTATTTTGTATTTTCCCTCCTAATAATTGGGTTTTCTTATTGTTTGACATTTCCCTCTTTTTGTAAAACACTCTGAGAATCATTTGTGGGTTGAAGTAGGGGGTATAGCAAATGCTCAAAATTTTAAAATCAGCATCACTGACATTGACCCAGATCCAGTTTGACTGCTGTGTACACTAGAAGGCTGGTTGACCAAGGCTGCTCCTTTTCCAAGGGGTGCAACTGCAGTTAGATGCCACGCAAGCAGATCTTCACAATTAGTCAGTGGTGGTTCTTAAGTCATTGAGATGGCTTTAATCTGTACCTAGAATTCAGCACCTTGGATAGCTCCTTCAGTCTTCAAAATAGGCTCAGCACCTTAGAAAGCACCTTTAATGTTTGATCTAAAACCTGGTGTGGATCCACTGCTCTGCTGAAGTGGAAGCCATAGCTGTGATTTGTGGCAGCCTGGCTGCTGTTGCTCAGCTGGGAAAAAAGGAACAGCTTTTCACTCTCCTGGAGGTCTGGGAAGCAAAGCTTGCTCTTTAGTTGCAAGCTGAACAACAGCTTCCAGATGTTGCCCAGGCATTCTTCATTGCTAGCCACTGGTGCTGGGATCACTCGAGAGCTACGAGGGAGTGCACCAAGTGAGCCATTGTATAGCTGGGCAAAGGGCTTTGCATAGTGAGGTCTTATACACCTCTTTCTGCAGCAACCAAAAATGTGTGCCAGAATGAGTCACTTATAACAATCATTCCCCAATTTTTTTCTTCTGGTCTTTTTGGTCTCCAGTTTCCAGAAGCCCCCACCAGCTTGTGCAATGGTCAGGGATTGTCCAAAACATCTAGAGGAGCAGGGTTTGAGAACCTTGGATGTAGAAGGTTCTGCCTATAAAAGGCCCTTTATCAAAGCTGTGGGAAAACGCATCCATTCTTGCATTCCTTACATTGCAGCTCCTTCCCTTCAACCTCCAGCTACATTGGCGGCCTCCATGTTTTTGGTGCAGAGAATCCACAGAGGTGGGCAACTGTAGAAAGGTAGAAAGTGGCATTAGCCTCTTAAGGGACCTTGGGCGCCCTCTGCTGGACCCTCTCCCCCCAGAATAGAACCCCCCTTTTTGCCCTCAGGTGCCCTCTAGGGCACAATAGGGGCATTTCAGTGTGTTTTGGGGTGAGCAGAAGCCTTTTTAAAAAACAAATTTTGGGGGAAAACATTTCATAGAGCGAATAACTAGACCATAGTTACTATCCAATTCTTTACCGATCAAAAACATTTCTGGTGACATTACTAAATTCACTATTATTATTTTTTTTAATCTAAACCAATAACCAATAGACCAATAACCTAGACCAATAATATTTAGCCTTCTTACAAGTCCACCACATATGGAAGAAAGTGGCCTCCTTATCTTGACACCCCCGACAATGATTTGAAACATGGCCCTGGGGAGGGGGCCCTGCATGCAGCCTTGGACTGCATTTTGCCCACCTCTGTTTTAGACCAGCCTTCAAAGATGCTGTCTTATACACACACCCTTATGCTGGGTTTTGATGGTTTCTTCTCCTTATCTTTCTCTAGGAAGTGAGGATTGCCAAGATGCCCTCATTGACTTTGTGCCGTATGAAGTCAAGTCACCCCGGAGACTGCGGCGCTTGAAGCGTCTGCTCAGCAAGAGCCCCCAGTCTCCCAAGATTGAAAAGAAAAGCTCAGAGGAGCTCCAGGTGGAGCTGCACAGCTACCTTCTCCAGCTCAAGAACACAGAGAGGAAGGAAGTGTTGGTGAAGAATATTCTGGCTGCCCTCCAGCGTATGAACCTCCAGCACATACTAAAGAAGATTGAGTCACGTTTCTTGATAGCCTTGTGACATTAACAATGCAATCCTGTACATGCCTCTTCAGGAGTAAGTGCCACTGATTCCAGTGAAATTTACTTCCAAGGACAGTGTATGTATAGGATTGCTACTTAAATGCAACTCTATGAAAACAAGCAGGCAAAGAAAAACCCACACTCACACTTCAGCCGCTTCTGGGTCTCACTGGTTTGTCTTTGATTCCCTTTCTGATTTTGGCTGAAATGAGCTGGGCCCCATTGTTGTTCAGAACTTGGAAAAGTTCCTCTTTGAACTTAACAGTTCCCAGAATTCTGCAGCCATGGAGGATTTGGGGAGCTAAGGGTCAAGATTTTTTTAAAAAGTAGCTTTTTCAAGTTTAACAGCTGTATTTGACTCTCTTTCTCGTCAGCTATGGGAACAATAACATTTATAGTGTAATATATTTTAGGTTGTTACTTGCAAAATGATATTATGTGCACCAGAGAATGTGACATCCTGTCCACAGCATACATGGGCATTAGTGATTTGAGTGGCTGGATATTAGTCCATTTTGGAGACTCTTTTGGTGACATAATAATAATGACAAGGGGATGTTTAATAAGTCCAGAGTACAGCATGGTGTGGTGATTTGAGTGTTGACTGTGACTCTAGAAACCAGGCTTCAAATCTCTGCTCAGCCAAGGAGAGTCACATTGTCTCAGCTTCAGAGGAAGGCAAAGACAAACACCTTCAGAACAAATCCTGCATAGAAGACCCTGTGACAGATTCACCTTAGGGTTGCCATAAGTCAGAAATGATTTGAAGCAGTTCAGTAACAAGAGTACAAATGACGCTGAGGCTTCCATAAGTAAGAAGTAATGAGCTGCTTTTCAAAGGGAAGGTTTTTCTTATGAAAAGTAAGAAAGGAGGAACCCAGTGTGATGGAGTGTGGAGTGGTGTATTGGAGTGGGATTGGGGGGTGGATCCCAATGAGCAACCACTCTTGTCTGTTACTCTGACCTATCTCACAATATTATTACAAGAATAAAATGGGGGGTTATGAATGCCATTTTGACCTGACAGACTGTGAACGTAGCAAATATATAGAGGTGGTTTAAAAAATATTTTTGTCAAATTGTGTTGTTTTTCTTATTGCAAGCCCGGTTTTTTATAGACAGAAATTATTAAAGATAACGCTGCATTTTGTTTGGACCTGGCGCATTCTTGCAACTGCTGTTCATGTTAGCTGGCACCATGTCTTTGGCTGCCATTATTCCTTTTCAGATCTCAGCAGGAAAAGAAAGTTTACAAGTTACAAGAAAAATAGCTTTCATGTGTAGATCTTAAATATACCATATCTTCCCTTCTTTTGCAAAAGATTGCATTGGTCTTCCATGTGTTTGCTGACTGGGCCTCCCCACTTAACTGTTTATATGCTTGCTGTGATATCACAGTAGCTCAGCCAATTATGGCTGTAATTCAGTATGCCCCTCAGCATCAGTTTCCACATGTGGATATACTCTATGGCAGCACTATGCAACCCTCATGCAGAATAGCAATCTTGTGGAATGTACGTCAATGATAGATGCCATTGTGCAATGTAATACACTACTGTAATGCATGGAGCACAACATCACTGGATGTGCAGCTCTGGTTCTGCCAGTATCAGCCAAATACGTCTGTGTGCTATTGTGAATAATTTACTTGCATGTGTCAAGCAGCCTACATGGGTGTAGATCATACCATGCAGGTGGGTGTGTTACTCTACTGGAAAAACCCTATCCTGGGGTCTACAGTTTTGATGTTAAATATGATTCTGTGTGCCTGAAAGGTCGCCTGGATGAGCACATAGGCAGTCACGGTCGAATGACCGAAAACCAATTCAGGCCAGTAAAATCCCCAGTCACATAGCCCCAGGAGACCTGAAGATGTGTAAACCCACAATAAACAAAGAGTCCTCAACCCTGAGAAGTCAACTTGAGGGGATTAGCATGTTTGCCCCAAGTTGAGCAAATATCCTATCAAGCAAGGACCATTTACCTGAAGTCACACCACAACCAGATGCAGGAAGAGATCCTGAGACTTTGGCAACGCCTTGTAATCCCATCACGCAAAGGACGTTACCTTTGGGAAGTTTCTCTTCATTGCAACACCCATTGTTCTCCCTGGGAAAGGATTAGTCCTCCAGGTACTTTCCCCCTCACAAATAGTCCCAGTTTTTGATCGTTTCTTCAGATCGCTCCCAGTCATCCCAGCAGACCATTGCTCTGTCCATTGAGTAATCCCCTCAGCCCTCTCCATGCTGAGCCCCACTTCTCCACTGTTTTTCCCAGACCAAGGACTTCAGGACAAAGTGCAGCATTACCCCAGCTACAACCCATTCAATATTCCCTATCTAGTTTCCTCTCTTTTGCTTCTTAATAGGTCTTGAGTGACTGTGTGAGTGATTGTGTTGCTGCATGAGACTTTCCTTCAATAGAATCATTTATTAGACATCTTCGTTTGGTTTTTGGCTTGGCTTGACCCCGTAAAAACTGGGTAAAAAGACCCCGCTAGGTTACCCTGCCTCTCACATTGCTGTTGCTCATGCTCTGGCTAGTTTCCATTCCCCATCACGTGGAGCACATTGAGGTGTCCCCAACGGGCTCTCAGAAATCAGGATAACAGGTGAATTATTTGCCATTGTGCAACAGGTGCATTCTGTTGACAGCAGGAGAAGCACAGTTGCACATACAGCAATGCTGAAGGTTGCTGATGCACATTGCACAACAGCATCCAAACACTGAAATGCACAGCTCAATGTTCCTATTCTGAATGGCAGCAGAGGTTTAGAGAGGCAGAAGGTATAAATGGGTCTTTTGTTACTGCATTAATACTTGGAAATTTTACATTTTTAGACTGTGGCTCCCCAAATCCACAGCCACCATCAATTCTGGGACCCATAATCCAAAAGAGTTTCCTAAACTTTTCTAAATTAATGAATGGATAAGGAAGAAATGATCACTGATAGCGTAATGGCTCACTTTGTGTTCAATTCCCCTTCAGGACAGTATTTCACAGATGAATACTGGGATATGTGTGGCCAAGCGGCATCAGAGTGTGGTCAAGAGATCAGAAGTTACTAATGAGGAAGAAGAGAAAAGCTAGGAGAGGCTGCAGCAGTTAGCTTTTGCCTAAGCCTGCCGGAAAGGGCAAGCCTCTGCCCCTTCCTTTCCTCTCCCCACTGCTGAGTGCAAACTTTGGACTCAGTTTGCAGCTACTGAAATAAACGGGGGATGAAAAAGGAAAGTTGGAGGAAGAGAGAGAAACTGGGACATTTTAGAAGCAGTTGAAAAAGTGGGAGAGCATAGGATTTATCAGGACTGTCCCTGACAAACTGGGTTAGTTGGAGGGTATACAGTTCAGATCTGTGCCTCAGGGAAGAAAATCTCCCCTCTGAGAGGAAGACTCAAGCTTGCTTCCTGCGCACAGCCCCAACAGAGACCTCAGTGCCACTCAGAAGCTAAGGAAGATGTGTTGTGGGGAGATGGTGGGATGCATTGCGTGTATACACCCCCAGGGCCAGTGAGAGCAAGTTCAGGCTCCAGTGGGAGGGAAAAAAAGATTGAAGTTGGGTGAAGATTGAAGTTGGGTGGACTGCCAAGGTGTTCTCCTGCAGCAAATCTATGTGACTGGTGAGGCTAGTGGTGGGTGAACACAGGCTGGCTAGCTGGCCAGATGAACACCTCTGGGCAAGAGTGGTGGCTTAGGCTGCGTGGGAAAGAGGCTCTTAGCTGTGCATGATGAAGAGGTATCTGAAGAAGGGTATCTTTTCTCATTCCCCTCCCTCCTTGACATGAGCCAGCAGTGTGATGTTGCAGCAAAGAAAGCAAACACTATCTAAGCCTGCATTAATAGAAGCATAATTCCAAGTCAAGGGAAGGAGTAGTCCTACTGTACTGTGCACTGATCAGGCCTTTTCTAGAGTACTGTGATCGGTTCTGGGCACTTTGTTTTAAGAAGGGTATAGACAAACTGGAGCAAGTTCAGAGAAGAGCAGTGAGGATGATCAGAAGTATGGAGAACAAAACAAATGAAGTGAGGTTGAAGGAGGTGGGCACGTTCAGCTTGGTAAAGAGAAGATTGAAGGGTGATGCGATCACACTCTTTATATTTCAAGGGCTGCCTCAAAGAGGAGGGTGTAGGTTTGTTCCCTGGTGTCCCAGAAGGTAGAACTAAGTTTAATAGTTTTAAATTACAGGGGGCTAGATTTTGATTGAATATTAGAAGGAACTTCTGTGAGAGTGGTTTGGCAATGGAACCAATTGGCTAGAGGCGTGGGTGGGGGTCTCCTTCTCTGGATGTCCTCAGAAAGAGGCTGGGCAGCTATGTGCAGGGGATGCTCTAGCTGGAGATCCTGCAGTGCGTAGGGGGGTTGGACCTGATGGCCCACGGGGCCCCTTCCAACTCTACGATTCTCTGACTCCATGCAGTCTGGGAAAAGACTCCAAGATGCTGGCTGGTGTTCTCACAGTATTTCCAGCAGAAACAGATGGGCAGGCAGATATGAAGAGAGTGAGGCAGCCATTTGGTGTAGTGGGTGGAGGCAATGCGGAGGGTCTCCACACCTGGAACAGCCTGGAGGTGAGAGCACTTTCTTCCTTTGCTCCAGTGGCTGGACTGTGCAAAGGCAGCTGTGAGAGCAACTCCTGAGGAGTCCCATTTCCTTTCCTGGCCTGCCTTTGGAGCCCAAAAATCTTTACATGGGATTTCAAATGTACATTGTTATTGTTTCTTTGAGATACACTGATTTTGCAAAAAATAAAAAATTGGCAAATGCTACCACGATCTTGAAAAACTGTGGACTGCTCTTGAAGAAATGGGTGTGTCAGAACATTTGATTGTCTTGATGCCTTACCTGTACTCAGGACAAGAAGCCACTGTGGCTACAGAATACGGTGGACCCTCCATATCTGTGGGGGTTCTGGGAGCAGAACCCTTGTGAAAGTGGAAAAATTGCAAATAACTCCCCAGATACAACCCCCTCCCATTCCCCTCTGGAGCCCACCCCTCCCATTCCCTTGCCTTTGGCCCCAGTGCTCCTGAGGGGAAGAGAAAGGGTAAAGGGTTTAACAGAACTTTCCGCTCAGATGGAAAAGAGTGGAGCACTGAGTTCTGGCGTCCTACTTCTTCTGGTTGCCATCTTGGGAAAGGGGATTCCTCTCAGAGGGGAGGGGTAGGAGCAAAGAGAACACCTGAACAATCGGCAGCCACTACACAGCAGAATGTGCAGCCATGCGGCAGAGAGGACACGCCTCCAGCAGTTGCAGGGGGGCTTTGCTTACCCAAAAGGGAGAAAACATCCATTTTAAACACAAGCCTTACAAGCCTGTGGTGAGGAATGCAAGGAAAGGAGAGGAGAATGGGGTGGGGGGAGGCAAGCACGTGCCTCATGAATAATCAAATTTGCAAAGGCTAAACCCATGAATGTGGAGGGAGGACTGTACAGAGAAATGGAATGGTTTCCAATTGGCAAGATGGTCAGGCAAGGCTGCATTTTATCACCCTATCTGTTTAATGTGTATGATCATAGAATCATAGAATTGTAGAGTTGGAAGAGACCACAGGGGCCATCCAGTCCAACCCCCTGCCATGCAGGAACACCCTCAAAGCGCTCCCGACAGATGGCCATCTAGCCTCTGCTTAAAAACCTCCAAGGAAGGAGACTCCACTACCACTCGAGGCAGCATCTTCCGCTGCCGGACAGCCCTGACTGCCAGGAAGTTCTTCCTGAGGTTCAGGTGGAATCTCCTTTCCTGCAGCTTGAATCCATTGCTCCTTGTCCTGGTCTCTGGAGCAGCAGAAAACAAGCCCACTCCCTCCTCTACATGGCATCCCCTGAAATATTTAAACATGGCTATCATGTCCCCTCTTAACCTTCTCTTCTGCAGACTAAACTTACCCAGTTCTCTAAGTCTATCCTCATAGGGCATGACTTCCAGGCCTCTCACCAATTTGGTCACCCTCCTCTGGACTTGCTCCAGCTTGTCCATGTCCTTCTTGAATTGGGGTGCCCAGAACTGGATACAGTATTCAAGATGGGGTCTAACCAAAGCAGAGTAGAGTGGTACCAGTACCTCCTTCAATCTAGACACCATACTCCTATTGATGCAGCAGAGAATCGCATTGGCTTTCTTGGCTGCT
This sequence comes from Ctenosaura bakeri, assembly GCA_948474755.1. NCBI lineage: Eukaryota > Metazoa > Chordata > Lepidosauria > Squamata > Iguanidae > Ctenosaura > Ctenosaura bakeri. Next base: position 624,993 of record CAOLHI010000199.1, on the reverse strand, counting down.
GCATCACACTGCTGACTCATGTTCAGCTTGTGGTCTATGAAGACTCCTAGATCCCTTTCACACGTACTGCTATCCAGCCACGTGTCCCCCATCCTATATTTCTGTATTCCATTTTTTTCTACCTAAGTGTAGGACCTTACACTTCTCTCTGCTGAATTTCATTTTGTTAGCCTTGGCCCAGGGCTAACACAGGGCTAGCTTCATGTATGATATGATGAACATATCATATGTGAAGCTGGATTAGACTCTGAGGAAGGAGGCATGAGAATTGGAGGAACGAACACCAACCATTTAACATACGCAGATGACACCGCACTCTTAGCAGAAAATAGCAAACATTTGGAATGACTATTGCAGAGAGTCAAGGAAGAAAGTGCAAAAGCATGGTTGTGGTGAACATTAAGAGAACAAAAATAATGACTTAGGATTTATGGATTTATGTAACTTTAAAGTAGATGACAAAGACACTGAAATAATTCATTATTTTCTATACCTTGACTGGTCAAAGGAGACTGTAGTCACATCATTAGAAGACTAGAACTTGGAAGGGCAGCTATAAATTAACTAGATAAGATCTTCAAGTATACATTATACATTAATGTAGAATGTAAGTTCTGTCTATGCCACTGTCTTATACTTTATTATGCATTGTTTATGCTCTTGTCACAAAATTATTAATTCCCTTGTTTCCCCTTCCCTGACTGACTTTTGATAAAAATAAGTTTAATTTAAAAAAAAAAAATCTTCAGGTGTTATGATGTATTTTTGAATACCGAAGTCAGGATTGTTCATGCAGTAGTATTTCCAATTTCTGTGTGTGGTTGTGAAATGTTACCCCACTGGCACACCCTATCCCAGGGACTACAATTTTTATATCAAATATGCTCACCATGCCAGGGAGGTTGCCCAGATGGACACGTAGGCAAAAATGGTCGAATGACCGAGAACTAGGTCAGGCCAGTAAAATCCCCCGTCACATAGCCCAAGGAGACCTCAAGCTGTGCAAACTCACAAACACAAAGGGTCTTCAGCCAAAGAGGAGCCAACTTGAGGGAATCAGTGTGTTTTCCCCAGGTTGAGCACCGGTGGCTCTGGAAAGATCCTACAAGGCGAGGCCAATCTGCATAAATTTACACTACAACCATTGCAACTGAAGATCCTGAAACATTGGCAAACCAAGTTGCCTTTGATGAACAATCTTTCCTTTGCTATGTCTATTGTCCTCCCTGGGAGAGGATTTGCCCTCAAGGTACATTTTGCCCGACAAGTAGTTCTAATTTCTGAGAATTTCTCTGGAGAACTCCCTGCCACGCTAGCAGACCATCACTCTGCTAGTTGAGTAATCCCCTTAGGCTGAGTTGGGCCCTTTTCGCACGGGCTTTCTGTCGCGCGACAGCCCCGTGAGCCTCACGGGAGTGGGAGCGTCGCTCTGCACGACGCACTCCCACTTCCGCCGCGCTCACGGGGCTGCAGCAGCGCGATCGCGAGTTTTTTGATTTTCGCCTCAAAGCGAAAATCACCCGTGCTCGCGCAACGCTCCCGGCGCCCACGCACACTTACCTCCTGTGTGGAGCATCAGGGAGGCGGCCGGGTCACGCTTCCTTCCCTCCACCCCTGCAGAAGGAAGGGGCGGGGCGCTAGCGCAACAGACGCGACAGCCTCCTGCTTCGCGCGAGCGGGGGGGAGACGGGCACGACAGCCTCCTGCTTCGCACGGGGGGGGCGACTCGCGCCAGCCTCCTGCTTCGCCCGGGGGGAGGGCGGCTCGCGTGAGAAGGCTCGTCCGGGAGGCTGCCGCTTCTCCCCTCGTTCCTTCACCTGCAGAAGGAACGAGGGGGAAACAGCAGCCTCCTGGACGAGCCTTCTTGCGCGAGCCGCCCTCCCCGCTCGCGTGAGAAGCCTCAATGCAAAAACGGCCTTGGGCTCTTCGCCTGTCTTTTCCCAGCCGGAGACTTCTGGATTGGTACAGTATTACCCAAAAACCCTTATGTCTCTCTCTCTTCCTTAATTTTCACCTCTTCCTAAATTTCTATAGTCTTGTATGCTTGCGGGAGTGAGTGCAGCTGAGTGATTGTATGGATTTTAACATCTATTGCAATAAAAACCATAAATTTGAACAACTAGCCTGATTCTCTGTGATCCAACTCCATAAAGCTGGGCTCAAGATCCTTAATGACCCTGCCCTCTTTGCGTTGCTACTGCAGTGTTCCTAGCCAATTTTCCCCACAAGTGATCATTTTGACAGGCGTTGGGAATTCCCTAAGAGATGCTCAGCAAGCCGGATAATAGAAAGCTGGACGATGAAGAAAGTAGACAGGAAGGAAATCAACGCATTTGAAATGTGCTGGAGGAGAATTTTGCGGATACTGTGTACTTCCAAACAGACAAATAAATGGGTCTACAACTAAATCAAGCCAGAACGGTCCCTAGAACTCAAGATGACTTTCATATTTTGGACGTGTTATGAGAGCATATGACTCATCAGAAAAAAAAAATAATGCTTGGCAAGGTAAAAGGTAAGGAAAAGAGGAAGACTGCAATGAAGATGGAGGGACTCTGGGAAGTGAGGTCTCTGAATTTGCAGGATCTGAGCAGGACTGTTGGAGGTCTCTCATAAATTGAAGTGGAAGTTGGAGCAAAATTCCTCTTTGGGGGACAATGCCCTCATCTCTCCCTGCCCCCTGGAGCTACACCCCAGCCAAATCCACAGCCTCTGGTCATCCTGGTTGGTGGGTTCAAGGAACTGCAGTTCTGGAAAGTAAATCTTCCAATTTACTTTCTCCAAGATTACTAAACATATACAAGGATTTCTCCGTTTTCAACCGTGCAATGTTTGAAGGTATGATGACATGGGAATATTTTCACCAGAGCTAGTATATCTAGCCTACCGGTAGAGAAACACTTGCGCATATCAAATTGCTGCATCTTCTCTGGAAGCATTTTAGGGACTGCACATGGGTTTCCAGGCAACACTGCTGTTTAAACACAGATATAAATATAGATATATCTTACTATATATAACAAGTCGTTAACCTGTATTTCCGACAGCCATAAAGGTGTGTCACAGGCCTTTGGTTCTGAGTTGGCAGATGCAAACAGCAATGTGTGTTGGCAGGGAATCTTCAGAAGCTTGGCACAAACACCAGGGCAATGCAGGTTAACCAGGCAGTAATTTCCTTGTTCTTAGGATCAATTGAATCCAGATTGTGGCAGACAAACAAAGAATAATCTCATACAAACCACTGTAGTGGTTAAAGAGTGATGTGTCAGCCTGAGATCCTAGATTTGGAAAGAATGTATTTTTCCAACTGAAGGCAAAGGCACAATGCCAAGCAATAACACGTCTAGTATTGGTCTTTCTGCCACGTGTGTAGCTGGCTTTGGCTGGAAATATGTTGCTGTTTCTGGACTTTTGGCTGGAAATATGTTGGTGTATTATACAAGCATCAGTTCCCCCATGGAAGCTGCTTTTTTCCTTTTTCTCCCAATGCACAATGGCCATATTCAGTTTAAGGATGCAGAAGCAATGACTTGTGCAGACTCACAGATGACTGTATGGACGACCAATACAGAAATCAAAGAATCTACATGATTGGAAGCAGAAGGAGAAACAAAACCAGGCCCCATGAAGTAATAGTACCACTCTTTTCTGCTTTGGTCAAACCCCATGTGAAAAACTGTGTCCAGTTCTGGGCACCACAATTCAAGAAGAACATTAGGAAACTGAAATGTGTCCAGAAAAGGACGAACGAAATGGCAAACAGCGTGGAAGCCCTGCCCTATGAGGAGTGGTTTAGGGAGTTGTATATGCTTAGGCTAGAGAAGAGAAGGTTAAGAAGTGGCATAATAGCCATGTTTAAATATTGGAAATCATGGAATCATAGAATCATAGAAATGTAGAGTTGGAAGAGACCCCAGGGGCCATCCAGTCCAACCCCCTGCCATGCAGGAACACCCTCAAAGCACTCCCGACAGATGGCCATCAAGCCTCTGCTTAAAAACCTCCAAGGAAGGAGACTCCACTACACTCCGAGGCAGTGATGTCATGTGGAAGATGGGGCAAGCTTGTTTTCTGCTGCTCTAGAGACTAGGACACAGAGCAGTGGTTGCAAACTACAGGAAAAGAGATTCCACCTAAACTTTAGGAAGAACTTCCTGACAGTAAGAGCAGTTTGACAGCCGAATACCCTGCCTCAGAGTTTGGTGGGGTCTCATTCTTTGGAAGTTTTTTTTTTATATATATATATATATATTTCATTTTATTAAAATTTCACAAGAATAAAACAACATTTCTTACTGTTAATTCAAATGCAATATTTCTTGATTCTTCCTAGACTGATCCTGCTTCCATCTTCAATGTCAATCTGATTAACATTTCCCTTAGCACTGCATAAACCAATAAAGTTTTTAAAGAGAGGTTGGATGATCATTTCTCAGGAATGCTTTGACTGTGTATTCCTGTACGGCAGAGGGCTGGTCTCAATGACCCTTGTGGTTTTTTCTGCAATATTTATTCAAAGGGGGTTAATCATTGCTCTCCTCTGAGGCTGAGACAGTATGATTTACCCAAGGTAATCCATTGGGTTTTCTTAGCCAGGTGGGGATCTGAACCTTGGTTTCCCAAAGTCCTAATTCAGCACTCAAATCCTAATTCCCAAAGTCCTAATTCAGCACTCAAATCCTTATACCACACTGGCTGCCAGATTTACACTGCTAAGTATAAATGATTAGGAACCAGAAAAACTCTGGCTTGAAACCAGGGACATTGACCAGGGAGAAAGCAAAAAGACACAATCTGTAGCCAAAAGAAGCAGCTCAGTGGACTTAAACAGGGTCAGAATCTTGAATGCAACTTGTTGAAAATATGATGTGTCAGAATTATAATAATCCTAATATGTAATATGTAATCTACTACATACAAGTCAAAGTTTGTCTGTTTGTGAATTTGTCTGTTTGTCTGCGTCAGGCAGGCAAAGACCTCACGCGTTTGGCTGTCAGGCAAGAAGACCTCATAGGATTGGCTGGCTGTGAACAATCGATAGAATCCTGGGGCTGGCAGTTTAGGGAGGGGCCTTTAGAATTCTCAGCCAGAGAGCTCTGAATAGGCTGGTTGCTATGGAGATGAGGCCTAGCAGCAAGAAGGAGGAGGGCAGTGTATTCCCTCAGGAACCCAACCTCTGTATGTTGACAACTCTGAATACAGATTGGATTGGGGAATACGGGGATAAGTTTCACATACTGGACCAGGCAATTTGGGGAATTAGAGACACGGGATCCCAAATCTGTGCATTTCAATTGCATCTAACTCCTAAGGTAAGGTAAGGTAAGATAATTCCTAAGGTATTTCTAACAAGTATTACCTATGAGAAAGTAAAATCCTTCGGCAAGGCTGGGTATATATACTAGTAATCAATATAAGGAAACAGGCGACAACAAAAAGCAAGACCTCTTCCACAAGATCCAAGAAATCAAAGGGAAATTTAAGCCAAAAGTGGGGACACTATATGACGAATAGGGGAGCGCGCTATATAGTCAAGAAAAAGAAGGTCAGAGGAAGCAAAACACTGAAGGACTATATAAATGATGACACACTCCTTCAAGGAAGAACTTTTTGATGATGAACTCACAATTTTAGAAGAAGAAGTTGGGGGCTGCTCTCAAAGCACTTGGGGGAAATATATCACCAGAAAGAGATGACATACCAGTAGAACTGTTTCATGTTATAGGGACAGACTCAATCCAAATTCTAACAGAAGTTTGTCAGCAAATATGAAAAACAAAACAACAGTTCACAGACTGGAAATGTTCAATCTACACTTCAATCCCCAAGAAAGAGGACACCAGGCGTTTTCGTATCCATTGGACTATTGCTCTGATGTCCCACACAAGCATAGATTTCACTATATATGGAACAAGAAGTGTCAGATGTCCAACCTGGGACTAGAAAACGAGGGGAGACCCCCAAATTCTATCAGTTGCCACCACCCACTGATATGCTGCTCCCCACAGCTCAGTGACTTAGGCCATTTCTGCACTAGGCTGTCATATTTCCGCACTAGCCTGATATAGCACGATGATTCCACTTTCAACATCCTCTGGAATCCTGGGGTTTGCAGTTTCGGGAACGAACCAGCCGCCCCTCCCGAAACTGCAAACCCCAGGATTCCAGAGGATGTTGAAAGTGGAATCATCGCGCTATAATTGGCTAGTGCGGAAATGATAGTGCTATTATTGCACTTTCAACATCCTATGGAACAGTCTTACGCTTCTCCCATCAAAGCGGGTTGGGATGGTGGAGCAGAAAGGGGCTAGAGAGAGCATAATCTGCCCAAGGTCATCCACTGGGTTTCCATAGCTGAACAGAGATGTGAACCCTGGTCTTATTGTTGAAGTCTAACTGTACAGCACCATAGCACCAAGAAAACCACAATATTGTGTGATAAAGCTGAGACAAAAGCAGGACCAAACTGCAACTATGACATTATAATGGCCTGGTGTAATAAGGACCTGAACGGATTTACAGATGTGGGTTTTGTTTGTGCAACACAAAGAATATCTAGGTCAAATACGGGGAATCAATGGCCCATGCTTCCTGGTTACAACACATCATAACCTTCCAAGGGAATCTTTTTGTATATTTTCTTTTTGTTGTTGAATTATGCTCCAGTTCCATCATAAAAGGCCCCACCAAAGAATCCAGATTTACTGTAAGGAAGAAAACATGTTTGACCTTTCATGAAGCCACAACCAGTCAATGACAATGGGGAAATTCACAGTTTTTCCCAGGCATTCCCAGAATGAATGTTAGAAATACATTTTAATAAGAGGGAAATGAAAAATCTTCCTTTTATTGCATGACTCACATCAGCAGGCAGTACAATTATGAACCTGGCAAAGCCCAGTCTTGGGCTGGGGCCCATTTCTGATACCTCCTTTTCCCCCCAGCACCACCTTAAATTAGTTTTACTGCACTCCAGGTGGAAACAGACCAGGTCCAGAAGCTGCATTTTAGTTTCCCACAATGGACTTTTCTGCACTCGGTTGTGATAGTACTATTATTTGAAAGGCCCCTCCCTAAACTGCAAAGCCCAGGATTTCATGGGATGTTGAAAGTGGAATAATAGTGGAATAATAGTGAAAGTGGAATAATAAAAGGAAGATTTTTCATTTCCTTCTTATTAAAATATATTCCTAACATTCATTCTGGGAATGTCTGGGAAAAACTGTGAATTTCCCCATTGTCATTGACTGGTTGTTGCTTTATGAAAGGTCAAACATGTTTTCTTCCTTGCAGTAAATCTGGATTCTTTGGTGGGGCCTTTTATGATGGAACTGGAGCATACTTCAACAACACAAAGAAATCATACAAAAAAATTCCCTTGAAAGGTTATGATGTGCCATAACCAGGAAGCGTGGACCATTGTTTCCCCATATTTGACATAGATATTCTTTGTGTTGCACAAACAAAACCGACATCTGCAAATCCATTCAGGTCCTTATCACACCAGGCCATGATAATGTCATAGCTCTGGTTTGGTCCTGCTTTTGTCTCAGCTTTATCATGCAATATTGTGGTTTTCTTGATCCTGTGGTGCTGTACAGTTAGACTTCAACATTAAGGCCAGGGTTCACATCCCTGCTCAGCCATGGAAACCCAGTGGGTGACCTTGGGCAGATTATGCTCTCTCTCAGCCCCTTTCTGCTCCACTCTCCCAACCCGCCAGGGAGACGGGAGAAGCATAGGATTGTGACAACATTCTGCATGATGTCATTGCGGTTCCATCCTTCTCCCATCCTCAGGCGGCAAAATCATGTATTAAATCATTGATGGTTTTTTCCCATCAGTGACCGTTTGGGCTCCCCTCCCAGGAGAGCTGATGCTGGGATCTCCACCAAACACCTGCGTGAGCTGGTAAGGTGCGGAAAGGGCTTCAGCCTCAGAGGCAGGCAAAGGCAAACCCCCTCTGAACAAACCTTGCCAAGAAAACCCGATGATGGGTTTGCTTTAGGGTCGGCATAAGCCCAAAATGACTTGAAGGCACACAAGAAAGCGTGAAAGGGCCCTAAGAAAGACCCCAGGGCCACAACAATGTCACCTACAGACTTCTTGGGAGATGTTTCAGAAACGTGGAAGGATGAAGTTCTCTTCCTGAGGCTGGCTGCTGAAGCTACTGCTTGGCAACCCCTCGGTCATCCCCTGGGGACCCAGTAACCATGAGCGGTGGCCCACTGCCACCTGAACAGTAGGTTAATAGCGTAGGTAGGGGAGTGTCACAGTGAATCCGCACTGTCCGTAACAACACACAAGCAGGCATCGTTCGACATTATGCCTTCATGTTTCACTGGAACCTGGATTCCAGGCCAGATTTCCACCTTATTTGTCAGTGATGGGTGATGGGCTCCCTTGTCTTTGGAGCAGGGATTTAAAACCTTGTTTCATCCATTAAAAATGTTGGGCCCTTTTCACACAACGATGGCGTTGTGGCCCTTTCTGCACCTAACCTCTTTCTGGCGTGGGGGTGCGGGGATCATACAAGCAGCCTCTCGCGAGAGGCTCTTGTGTTCCCACTGCTTTGGCTCTGCAGGAGGTGTTGGCCGGCTGGCCGGCAGGCAACATGAGGGCTCTGCCTCTTCCTTCTGCAGTGCAACCGGGTATTTTCCCAAGCTGCACTGGAGGAGGAAGTGCGAGGGCCACGTCTCTGGAGCTCCACACGCAAGGTGAGTGGACGTGGGGTCCCAGAGTGATGCGCGATTGCACACCATTTTCGGCTACAAGCCGAAAATGAAATAGTGTGCGATTGGCGCCTGCCGGCCACAGCAGCATCGCGCAATTGTGGGGACGTCGTCTGAAATGCTCCTTGCAATTGCACGATGCTCTGGAGGCCCTTTCGCATGGCAAATGCTGTGCGAAAAGGGCTTATGATGGCACTTCTACAAGATGTTGTTGTGATCCTGTCCTTCTTGCGTCATCAGCTGACTCGATTGTAGGCTATATCATTGAGGGAGTTTCTTTGTCAATGACACGCACCCCCAGCCATGCAGAAGGGCAAGAAGCGTGATGGAGGTTGCGTGTAACTTGCGGTCCCTTCTGCAGGGACCCGGTTGGGTGCAGAGGGGAGTGTTCCTGTTGCACTCCCTTCTTGCCAAAGGGGCTGTCAGGATTGCGACTGGAGGATGATGGGATCAAGTAACATGCAGAAATGACCTTAAAAAGAAAAGGTCTCCTTCAGCTAAATACTGGTGAGGTAATACTGATCACGCAACCAGAAAGGTGCAGCCGAGATGACCAATGTTCTGGAAACCAAACATTGTGAGAAGCAACTTAGGGAGCTGGGTATGTTCAGCTTGGCAATTGAAAAGGGATAAGATAGCCATTAAAAAAAAAACATCTGAAGGGATGTCATGTAGAAGATGGAGTAACTGTGTTTTCTGCTCCTCCAGAAATTAATGATGATGATGATGATGATGATGATGATGATGATGATGATGATAATAATAATAATAATAATAATAATAATAATAATAATAATAATAAAAAAATTATTTATATCCTGCCTCTCTCAACAGATCAAGGCGGTACTACAACAGTGTAAATTAAATTAAATTAAATTAAAACAGAAACCAATGGATTCCAGGTACAAGAAAAGAGATTTAACCTAAATATTAGCAGAAAAGCTGTTCACCCGTGCAATGGATTGCCTGGTACATTGGCTCTCTTTCTTTAAAGGTATTTAAACAGAGGTTGGATGGGCATCTTTTGGGAATGCTTTAGCTGTGTATCCTGCATGGCCAGGGGTTGAATTAGATAACCATTTTGGTTGTTATAACACTATTTTTCCCTGTGTCATATGATGTGGACATGTTTATTAGTTACCCCTTTTTAACCTGATGCATTGCAGCATATTACTTTTGCACTGGAAAAATTGTTTATATTAGTAGGCATATCTTCTTTTAAAATAACAGGAATTTATGTAACATTATATTCCTGAGATACCTGGACTCCAAGACTTTAAAGTTCAACATTCACCATATATTGTTCAACGATCAGAAGAACTCTCTGCCTTAGCAGCCCATAAACATATTATTTTTCTTTTTACTATATTTTATTAAAAGTACAAAATACATACAAAGAAAACAACAAATTACAACAACAAATAAAGAAATAACAATAAAGAAAAGAAGAAGAATATAGCAAGAACAAATCTTAAATACTAAACACTAAAAATTAGAATCATAGAATCATAGAAATGTAGAGTTGGAAGAGACCCCAGGGGCCATCCAGTCCAATCCTCTGCCATGCAGGAACACCCTCAAAGCACTCCTGACAGATGGCCCTCCAGCCTCTGCTTAAAAACCTCCAAAGAAGGAGACTCCACCACACTCCCAGGCAGCAGATTCCACTGCTGGACAGCCCTGACCGTCAGGAAGTTCTTCCTGAGGTTCAGGTGGAATCTCCTTTCCTGCAGCTTGAATCTATTGCTCCTTGTCCTGGTCTCTGGAGCAGCAGAAAACAAGCCCTCTCCTTCCTCTACATGGCATTAACTAAAGACAGTAAGAATATTTTTTAAAAGGTAGTGTTACCCTGAGAATTGGGGGATCCCATGAGGGGCGCCTGGGTTGCCAATTAAAATACCGAAATTTGGGGAAAATTAGCCTGAACACTGTTTGGTTAGCAAGAGGCAGGGTAACGTTGCGAGATCTTTTACCCAATGTATACAGTGGTGGGTCAGAGAGCAGCTAGACAAGGTTTTCAAAATAATAGACAATTCTTTATTAAAGGCAAAAATACGAAAGACAAGATGTAGACTAAGTAACTTGGAAAGAGAAACGGAGGTTTGTTGGGAAAGGCAATACGACCTGTCTCGTAGTCCTGGAGAGAAGAGGGGTTCCGGGGAAGAAAGCTCAGCGTGGGGCGCTGAGGGGAGTCCCTTAGACAACCGGCAGCAAGGTGGGAGGGCAGCCCAAAGTGATCCGAGGATCAGTTAAAAGTTAGGGGTTTTTATAGGGAAGATTGTGCCTTTCGGCTATGGCAGTCCCAGGGAGAACAAAAGAGGTTTCGGTGCTGGACAAAGGATTTGGAAAGGTCAATTTTAACATGATGGGATGTGCATGTAAAGACAATACTCTGGTTGATGGCACAACATGAAAGAGTAACTTATTTATTTATTTATTTATTTGTATCCCGCCTCTCCATATGGATCGAGGCGGCGAACAACTTACAAATAGCATGTATTTCGATACATTTTTCTATACATGCCCCCAACAAGCTGGGTACTCATTTTACCGACCTGCGAAAGGATGGAAGGCTGAGTCAACCTTGGAGCCCGGCAGGATCGAACTCACAACCTTGTGGCTGCAGTACCGGCATTTAACCACTGCGCCACCAGGTCTCCTTGATTGAAAGCCATGTGGCTATTGTAAGGTTTGCGGCGGGAAGTTCCCTGAAGCTGCGGGCGAGGTTTGAGTTGCTGGCTACAAAGAGGAATGGAATGTAAAACCATTAACGGCCGCTCTCTGTCCGTGCTCGTCTGGAGAACTCACAAACATGTGGGATGAGGTAACTGCGAGCCAGTCCAGTTGAGGCCAAATTATTTGATATCAAAGTGATATCTGGGGGTCCTCACAGGGGGTGCCATATCGGAAGTAACAATAGTTTTTGGCTTTCCTGATTGCAGACTATAGATAATGCTTCTCCCCCACTTTATATCTTTATATCTATCTATCTATCTATCTATCTATCTATCTATCTATCTCATCCATCCATCCATCCATCCATCCATCCATCCATCCTTACAAACACCATTCCAGTGCTAAAGGAAGACAGTGGCCATTTCCATACTTCACTGTTATAGAGCTATTATTCCACTTTCAACCTCCTGTGGAATCCTGGGGTTTGTAGTTTACTGAAGCCCAAGAGCTCTCTGGCTGAGGATTCTAAATGCTCCTCCCTAAACTACAAATTCCAAGATTCCATAGGATGTGGAACAAAAGCACTAAAACAGTGTAGTGCAGAAATGGCCTGATTGTCAAATCCTGCTGTCAATGTCCAACACTCTTTTCCCCCCAAAAAACCATATTAAAGGTTCCCAGTTTTTCATGACCATTGCCACTGACCCCATGGATGAACATATTTTTATAGACTCCAAGAAAATGTTTTTTTTAAATATGCAATATGTTAGTGTATATCACTAGCCCAAATTTTTATTCTATGTTTCCCTCTTTTCTTTTTCTCACTTGCTTTGCAGTTCTATTTTTAAAATAAAATAAAAAAAGAAGTTAAAAAGCTCACTGAGAGTAGAAGGTCCATTCCACTGTGACTCAGAACTCCAAAGAAGTTATCCAAGGTGCTGACCTATTTAGGGAAGAAGGTGGGGATCCTTTAAAGTGCAGAATAACACCTGGAGCGGATGGGCTAGTCTTCCTCCCATTACAGACCATAGGAGATCTCAGCTGCTTGCTCTGCCTTCCTTTGGGGCTAGCACCTGTCACAGGTGTGTCTCTTCTATCTCCGCAACCTTTGTACCTCTGCAACCTCCCATACTGGTGCTATTCTTAGGCCATTTCCGCACTAGCCTGTTATAGTACGATGATTCCACTTTCAACATCCTCTGGAATCCTGGGGTTTGCAGTTACGGGAGGGGCCGGCTGGCCCCTCCTGAAACTGCAAACCCCAGGATTCCAGAGAATGTTGAAAGTGGAATCATCGCGCTATAACAGGCTAGTGCGGAAATGGCCTTAGTGTTGATTATTGTTCGATGGTAATTACTGCAGATGTGTATATATATTGGTCATGGTAACCATATAGCAAGACGAAAAAGGCAATGAAACTTGTCCCAAGCAAAGACAAATTTCAATTATTCAAGTTCTTTTGAAACTCTATAAGGGGATGGAAACACCTTTTCAGGTTTGGTCCTGATAAAAGCTTTGGGATTTTGCCAGCAACGTCATAAATATATCTCAGGAAGATTTTTTTTTTTTTTGAGAAATCATTTCTGAGAAATCTTGCAGAACAGATAGAACAGGTGAGATGCAGAGGACTGGAGGATGAGCAAACATTGTCCCTTGCTTCAAAAAAGGCAAAAAACCAGAAACAAAAAAACAAAAAAAACTACAGACCAGTCAGCCTGATCTCAGTAGCAAGAAAAAATTAGAATGGATTATGCAGGAGTCTGAAATATCTCAGTGACAATGCAGTGATTAGTAGAAGCCAGAATGGGCTTTCAGGAACAAATCTTTTCAAACTACTCTTATATCCTTTATGATTGGGTCACTAGTTTAGTAGATGATGGGAATACTGCGGATCTCATTCGTCTGGATTTCAGCAAAGTGTTTGATAAGGTTACCCACGATACTTAGCAAACTGATTAAATATGGAATAGATGGGAACACCATCAGATGGATCCAGAATTGGTTGGAAAATCATGCTCAAAGAGTTGTCATCAGTGGCTGCAATTCAAACTGGACGTGGGTCTCAAGTGGAGTCCTGCCAGGTTCTGTCCTAGGGCTGACACTCTTCAAAAATTTTTTATCAGTGACCTAGATGGTGGCGGGGAGGGAATCCTTATCCGATTTGCAGATGATACAAAACTGGGAGGGGTACCTAACACACCGAAAGCTAGGAACAGAATTCAAAAGGACTTCGATAAACTAGAAAATTGGACTGAAGTTAATAAAATGAACTTCAACAGAGACAAATGCAAATTCTGCATCCAGGCCATAAATTACAAATGCACAGATATAGGATGGGAGATACTTGGCTTAGCAGTACTGCATGTGAAAAGAAGCTTGGGATTATTCTTGATCATAAGTTGAGCATGAGCCAGCAGTGTGATGCTGCAGCAAAGAAGTCAAGTGCTATCTTAGCCTGCATTGATAGAAGCATAGCTTCTAAATCTTAGGAAGAAATAGTCCCCCTGTTTTCTGTGCTGGTAAGGCTTCATATAGAGTACTGGATTCAGTTTTGGGATACTGACCAGCTGGAGCAGAGAAAGGCAAGGCAGATGAGAAGAGGCATGGAAAACAAAACATATGAGGAGAGGTTGGAGGAGCTGCACATGTTCAGCTTAGTGAAAAGGCTGAGGGATGACATGATTGCACCACAAAGAGGAGGGTGCAAGATTATTCTCTGCTGCCTTGGAAGGTAGAACTAGGTCTGATGGTTTTAACAGAAGAGTAGATTTTGATTTGACATTAGAAGGACGTTCTGGGAAGTGAGAGTGATTCGGCAATAGAGCCAATTGCCTCAAGAGGTGGGTGGTGTCGCCCTCCCTGCACGTCTTCAAAAAGAGGCTAGACAGCTACATGTGGGAGAAGCTGTAGTTCCTGCATTGTGCAATGGGTGGAATCCCATAGCCCATGGGGCTCCTTCAAACTCTACGATTCTCTGAATAATCCACACAACTCAGTGAGTTAGAGTCTGTGCATCAAGTGTAGGATGCAGTTTTGTGGTTGAAGAATACTGTTATCACGGTTATGATATGTCTGGTGAGAGAACTAGATATCCTTTTGATATCAAATAATTTGGCCTTGGCTTGACCTTTCTCTGCCACCCCACTCTACGTGTTTGCAGAGGTCCACCGGACAAGCACGTATTGAGCGCGGCCGTTAATGGTTGTACATTCCAAACCCCATTCAGGCAGGCAACTTAAGCCTCTCCGATGCTTTAGGGAAAAACCTCCCTGCAAACCGGCTTTGCTTGGCGCGAATCCACACAAAGCCACACGGCCAAGAGCGGAGCCATTCCTTTATATCGGGCCATCAACGTACCAGCCACGCTATTGTCATCAGGAGTTAAGCTAATCATGCAAAACCTGACCTTTTCCAACTCCTTTGTCCAATTCCAAATTTCCTTTGTTCTCACCGAGCACAGCATAGCCTGTAGGTAGAATCCACCCTATAAAAAGTCCCCACTTTTGGGACTTCCTTGGATCGCTCCTAAATTCCATCCAGCCTTGCTGCCGCTGTGTTTGGCGAGCTGTCCCCTCAGTTCTCAACAACTGAGTCTGCCTCCCTTCTCGGAATCCCGTCTTTCTCTCCAGGACTACGAGACCAAGTGTCGTATTACTCATTCCCAAAGCTCTCTATTTCTGTTTCCAAGTTAGCTAGTGTGCATGTTGTTTTCTTTGCTGTTTATCTTCCAATAAAACTGTTGTTTTTGTTACTTTTAAACTTGCCTGCCTGCTCTCTGACCTGAAGCCGTAGACATTGGGTTAAAGATCCTTGCTAAAGTTACCCTGCCTCTCGTTTAGCCAAGAGAGCGCTCCAGCTAAATTCCCCCAACTTGTGTTTTTATTTGGTTATTTGGGTGCCCCTCCCGGGACCCCCAACATACAGGGTAACAATACCACTGTGGATTATTTGGGTAACATGAATGTCATCCTAGGCATAGAAAAAGCTTGCTTCCCTGACCTGTTAGTCCCAGTTGGAGGAGACAGAGAGAAAAAGAAGCACATTGAAGAGACAGGAGAGAGAGCCTGACTTCGAGAGAGCAGTTACAAACACATAGGCTAGATCTATGCATTTGTAACTGTTTGGCATTCATGTGTAGGACTGTGGCACTATTGCCAGGATTGCAAATGCCAGTAATGTGTTTAAGTCTTTTACTCCAAGTCTCAAGTCAAGTCTCAAATCCCTACTTTCAAGTCCCAAGTCGAGTCTCAAGTCCTTGCAAGATACTTTCAAGACAAGTCCCAAGTCAAGTCTCAAGTCTGGGAACCAACTTTATACCCCAACCGATTTTTGAGAATTTCAAATAAACTCCATTTTGACAGTCTGAGTAGAGTTGGCCCTCTACATTTGTGAGTTTGCCATCTGCAGCTTAGGAGGTGGGGAATAGGAACCTTCTTACCCCCTTCTCAAAGCTAGAGGCTTTTATGTTAATAGGGATAAAAGAGTCTGCAGCTTCTGAAGTGGTGAACAGAGTCCTTTTTATTTCCCATTTCTGAAGCTGGGTGCTTTTTCCGAAGTTGGGAGTTGGGAAGTTCAGAAGTTCTTAACTCCCCATAACTGAAGCTTCAAAAGCTTTAAAAAGAAGGATCCTGGCTCCTCAAGCCCATTGCCCAAAACATTTGCTGTTCCCCTCTGAGGCCATTTCCACACTAGACTGTTATAGCGCGATGATTGCACTTTCAACATCCTATGGAATCCTGGGGTTTGCAGTTTCGGGAGGGGCCGGCTGGCCCCTCCCGAAACTGCAAACCCCAGGATTCCATAGGATGTTGAAAGTGCAATCATTCAAGATAAAATATAACAGTCTGGCAAGAAATTGCTTAAGGAAGAGATACGACAATGAAGAGACAAGTCTTCAAAAATAAAAGTAATCAGAGTAAGAGATCTCAGAAAAAAAAGTAAAAATAAAAGCAGTTCAAACGAGGGGAAGGAGGAAGGAAAAGAGTAATACAGAAAGATAACAATACAGGATGGGAGGGAAAAAAAGATAGACAAGGGAATATAATAAAAGTTGAGGTGATGTAAATATCTGGGTAGATATGAATCGATGTACAAATATTCTCTCCTTTGTTTTATTCATATCTTGGAAAATGATGAATATGTTGTTGTTGATTAATCTGAGTGTTTGATGTTTCTGGCTTTTTAATAAAAAAAGAAAAGAAAGTGCAATCATTGCGCTATAAGAGTGTAGTGCGGAAATCTCCTGAGAAATGCACCCTGTGCTCTGGGGGTGAGTCTTGCCTTCTGCTGTTATGAAAAGCTTTAGAAAGCTCCTCTTGTATGCAACGGGGACAGGCGGCTGAGCAGACCCCAAGCCCATGTGCCTTACCCACTTGCTGTTCCTCTCCAAGAAATGTGCCCCGTAGGCAGAAAGTGATGGAAGCATTGTTCAGAGTCGTAAGGTTTCTGGGTGAATGTGTTAGGTTACTGAGCCAAAGGTAGCAAGTCATTCTCTACAAATATACAAATCATTAATCGAGTCAAGTCAGTGCATCATTTACTGCTGAGTTGAATCCAAGTCGAGTCACTGGAGTGATTTACGTCTTACTTGAACCCGAGCCAACTGACTTGATTGCACTCAGGGCACTGCAGGCTGGCTTTCCAGCTCCCTCCTGCCAGCAATCTGTAGAGCAACAAGGAGCTGTGACAGGGCTTCTGCTTCAGATGGTTGCACTGCACCTTGCTGGTGGGAGGGGGTGGAAACATTGGCCCTTTCCGCACCGGGCCCATTAAAACAGTGCAGAGCGACCTCTGACGGAGGTCTTCTGCACTGTGGAGTGGACTGGGTCGGACTACTTTTCGTAGTTCCGCACCTCAGTCCGCTCTGGAGCGACCGGAACTGGTGGCGCAGCGTGCTTTTTAAAAACCTCTTTTAAGAGGTTTTTCAAAAGCACGGAGCACGCGACCCCGTG
This sequence comes from Ctenosaura bakeri, assembly GCA_948474755.1. NCBI lineage: Eukaryota > Metazoa > Chordata > Lepidosauria > Squamata > Iguanidae > Ctenosaura > Ctenosaura bakeri. The sequence continues at coordinate 607,634 of CAOLHI010000199.1, read as the reverse complement.
TCGCTCCGTCGCCGCGCTCTGGTGCAGATTTGCAGGCGCGTACTAGTGTGTGCCTGCAGATCTGCCAGGCGGGTGGGCTTTAGGCTGGCAAGCTTCTCCGGCTGGTGGAGAGCCTCCACCAACTGGAAGCCACCATTTTGGACACCGGAGCAGTGTGGAGCGACAAGCTCGCACTGCTCCTCGTCCCAACAGACTCGATCGGATGGAGAAGAAATCCAGTGATTCCCGTTTCTGCCCGATTCATGTCCCACGTCTGGAAAGGACCATTAACTGGCAGCACTCTGATTTACAACAGAACTGATCTCCATCGTGGATACATTTGTTGAGAATCCTGAGAATTACAAAATTCTTTCCCTGCAAGTCCCAGTATACAGTATATCTTCTAAGCCGTCTCTCTTCCGATACTCCTTGTGTTCTGACTTTCTCCCTCTCCCCTTCTATCCTTTATTTATTACTTGGCTAGTTGTTTTTTCTATTTTTTAAAAATATGTTATCTCCCCGCCATTTTCTTTCTCCTAATTAAATAGCTATTTGTGGTTTCCCTTCTCTTCCTCCTTTCCTCTCTCCAAATAATTTTGCTACTTGTTTAAACACTAAAACTGAAATTCTCCCTTCTGATCTTGCTTCTTCTGACGTCCCTCAATTACTGTCTCAGTTACTGTCTGTCTCTTCTACTTTTTCTGCCTTCTCCCATATTCTGAATAGCTGAATTTTTGATGTCATAGAATCTTAGAGCTGGAAGGATCTGCAGGGACCGTCCAGTCCAACCCCATTCTGCCATCCAGGAATACACAATCATGGCATTCCCAACAGATGGTTGTCCAACCTCTGTTTAAAAACTTCCAAAGAAGGAGACTCCACCACACTCCACTGAGGCAGTGTATTCCACGGCCAAATAGCTCTTACTGTCAGGAAGCTCTTCCTAATGTTTTCCTGTAGTTTGAAGCCATTGCTCCGTGTCCTAGTCTCTAGAGCAGCAGAAAATAAGCTTGCTCCATCTTCCATATGACATCCTTTCAAATATTTAAACTATCATATTAATTAAATATTAAATTAAATATTAAATAAATTAAAATAAAATAAATTAAATATTAAATATTAAGCTATCATGTCACCCCTTTTTCTTCTCCAGGCTAAACATCCCCAGCTCCCTAAGCAGCTTCTCCTCCGAGGGCTTCACGGTTTCCAGACCTTCAACCATTTTGGTTGCCCTCCTTTGGACACATTCCAGCTTGTCAGTACCTTTCTTGAACTGTGGTGCCCAGAACTGGATACAGCAGAGGTTGTTTCATCACAGGGTTAAACACCCTCAAACTATGTCAGATAAACACTCTGGAGAGATGGGGATGGTGAGGTGGACAAAGTGTGTTTCTGTTATGGGTCACCACTTCCTAGTTCAACATAATTCATGTTTTCCCAGGAGGTAAAGAAGCACTTAGAATGTTTTTCAGCACTCAGATAGCTAATCACCCCATCATCATCAGGATTAAAGCAAACAGACCTCCCCAAAGCAGGATCAACGTCAAGCAAGAAAAAGGCAGGAATTCCAGTGGCCTCATACAGAGGCATAAATTTCCAATACGGGATGGAGTCCTCCTTCAGACATTGCACAATGGACTCAGTTCATTGGTATGTAAGCAGAATTACACAAGGCTAACCATTCCCGCATTTCACATCGTCCTTAACTACATTCTCAGCCCCAATTACAGTAAAGCCACTGAATCAAACAGATTTATACAGCTCTTCTAGTGAAGAAATCCTATCTAGTCTTTAGGTAGAGTCTCTTTCCTTGCCATTTTAATCCATTGGTTCATATTCTGGCCTCTGGAGCAGCATAAAACAAACTTAAAGCATCACTTCAGATATTTGAAGATTGCTATCATGCCTTCTCTCCATTTTCTCTTCTCCAGGTTAAACATACCCAGCTCTTAATGCCGTTCCTCATTGGGCTTTGTATCCATTTTGGCCACCCTCCCTTCATCTTAGTCGCCAGTTTCTATTCAACATTCTGCTGCTAAGACTCCCCAGTTTCCTAGAACAGCCACTTAGTTATGGAGAGCTAAGTAGCATCTCCTGGCCCAACCGCCTCTCAAAGCCCACCTTAAGCACCAGCAGCTGGAGAGGGCGAAGAAGGTCCATTCAGCTTCAGATCAGGGCTCAAGAAGGATGATGTTCCCCCCTGGCCAGAAAGCATGGCACAAAAAGGGCCATTTCCACACGGGGTAATAAAAATGGTGCAGTGTGTCCTCCACGGAGGATGTCTGCACCTTGGAGTGGACTGGGTCCAGACTACTTACTGTAGATCCGCACCTCAGTCCGCTCCAGAATGACCCCAAGTGGTCCCCCAGCGTGCTTTTGAAAGACCTGATTTTTCTGGTCTTTCAAAAGCCCGGAGCGCACCACTGCATGCCTGCTCTCTGGTGCAGATCTGCAGGCTCGCACCAATGCAAGCCTGCGATCTGCAGGTGGGCAGGCTTTAGGCTGGCGAGCTTCAGCAGTTGGTCGAGACCCACGACCAACTGCAAGCCGCCATTTTGGATGCTGGAGCAGTGCGTATCAACAACCGCGCACTGCTCCGGAGCAGCCTGGACCAGACTGGGGAGCCAGAAGATCCGGTAAGTAGCGGCACGGGGCGATTCCCTCACCCCGTGCGGAAATGGCTATGGACTTGGGGCAGGGGACTTGCTTCTTATAGTTGCAGGTTCCCTGGCTGGCAGGAAGGGAGTGGAGGCACTCTTCTCCTTGTGCCCAACTGGAAGTAAAATAGCCCTGTCTGGCTGTTGGCTCTTAAGGTGGGCTTGGATAGCAGTTACATAGATTTTTTACAGTCAGTCTTTCTGAACACAGGGCAGTTACCGATCCATAACTCTAGGTTATGAATCTATAATTGCAACACTGAGTACCAACCATTATCTTTTTGTCCTTTTGTTTTGATCACGGCACTCTGCTTTTGATTTCTCTTAATTGACTGCTTGTATCTTTCTGTTAGGACAGAATCAGAATCTGTTCTGTTAGAACAGAGTCAGCAGTGTGATGCAGCAGCCAAGAAAGCCAACGCGATTCTTGGTTACATCAATAGGAGTATGGTGTCTAGATCAAGGGAGGTAATGGTACCACTTTATTCTGCTTTGGTTAGACCTCATCTGGAATACTGTGTCCACCTCAATCCAAGAAGGATATCACTAAGTTGGAGCGTGTCCAGAGGAGGGCAACCAAAACGGTGAAAGGTCTAGGAGCCATGCCCTATGAGGAGCGGCTTAGGGAGCAGGGTAAGTTTAGTCTACAGAAGAGAAGGTAAGAGGTGACATGATAGCCATGTTTAAATACTTGAAGGGATGTCATGTCAAGGAAGGAGCTGGCTTGTTTTCTGCTGCTCCAGAGACCAGGACAAAGAGCAATAGATTCAAGCTGCAGGAAAGAAGATTTCACTTGAATTTCAGGAAGAACTTCCTAACAGTCAGAGCTGTTCAGCAGTGGAATATGTTGCCTGGGAGCATGGTGGAGTCTCCTTCTTCGGAAGTTTTTAGCAGAGGCTGGATGGTCATCTGTTGTGAGTGCTTTGATGTGAGTTCCTGGGTAGCAGGGAGTTGGATTTGATGACCCCTCGGGTCTCTTCCAACTCTGTGATTCTATGATTCTATGAATACAGAGAAACGGAATGGATTCCAATTGGCAAGGGGAGCAGGCAAGGTTGCATTTTATCACCCTATCTGTTTAACTTGTATGCTGAACATATCATATGTAAAGCAGGATTAGACTTGGAGGAAGGAAGCGTGAAAATTTGAGAAAGGAACATCAACAGTTTAATAGATGCAAATGACACCATACTACTAGCCAAAAAGAGCCAAGACTTGGAACAATTACAGAAGAAAGTCAAAGCAGAAATGGCAATGGTAACTTTGCAGTTGAACATTAAGAAAACAAAAATAATGGCCCCAGATGATTTACATAACCTTAAAGCAGACCAGGAAGACACTGAAATAGTTCAAAATTTCCCATACGTTGGCTCAGTTATTAATCAAAATGGAGACTGTAATTAAGAAATGAGAGGAAGACTAGGACCTGGAAGGGCAGCCATGAAGGAATTAGACAAGATTCTCAAGTATAAAGATATATCATTGAATACTAAAGGCCCTTTTTGCATGGTTTTTTTTTTGCGCGAGTGCCCCTTGAGCATTGTGCAAATGGGAGCGTCGCTCCGTACGATGCACTCCCACTTGTGCAACGCTCACGAGGCTAAAGCGGGGCGCGTGTGCATTTTTTTATTTTCAGCTTTCAACTTACCTGCGTGCGGTGTGTCGGCGAGCCAGGCGGGTTGCACTTCCTTCCCCAGTGTAGCCTACAGCTCCCAGACTGCGCTGCAGAAGGAAGGGGCAGGGCGCTAGCGCGACGATCGCGCTAACAGGAAGCCCGATGCAGGAGGAAGAAGGGCTGTCTTGAGCTGCTCGTGTGAGTGGCTGCTCGTGCAAGCACCGCTCCCCACTGCTGCGACAAGGTATGGTGCGAAAAGCGCCAAAGTTAGGATTGTCCATGCCATAGTATAGTCATCCCTCCACTTTCGTTAAGGTTAGGGGCACAGGACCCCCATGAAAGTGGAAAAATCATGAATAACTCTAGACCCTCCCAAAGCACAAATATTTGCTAAATAACAAACAAAAAAAGTATGATTACTATATTCCATCCACCGTAGATTCCTTTGAGGCATCAGGGTTCCTTCACAAGGCAGAAGTGGGGGGCTGGTGGGGCTTTCGGCCACCTCCACTGCTGCCCCACACCATTTTTAAGAGGGACTTACAAGCTTCGTTCGCAGTTTCTCAGTCTCATGAGACATGCAGTTCCTATTAAAAATGGCACAGGGAGGCAGCAGAGATGACAGCAAATAATCCGTGAATAATCAAATCTGCAAAAGTGAAACCCACAAATGTGGAAGGCTGACCGTATTTCCTATTTCTATGTATGCTTGTGAAAGTCAGACAGTGAAGAAAATAAACCCCTTTGAAATGTGGTGCTGGAAGAGAGTTCTACAGATACCCAGGACTGCTAAAAAGACAAATGAATGGATCCTAGAGCAAATCAAGCCTCAACTCTCCCTAGAAACCAAGACGACTAAACTGAAACTGTCATATTTTGGGCATCATGAGTAATGAAATAAGATAATAAAGCATGGAAAGGTGGGATGTATTAAGAAAAGAGGAAGACCGCATTCCAGATAGATAGGCTCAATCAAGGAAGACACATCCCTGAATTTGCAGGACCTGGGCAAGGTGGTTAAGACTTGGAGATCTCTCATCCATAGAGGTTGAAGTTGACTTAACAGCAGTTAACAGTAACAAAAATCTTTCAGAATCCAGCATAAGTTTCTTGCCTTAAGTTTTAAAACTGCATATAATGGAGCTGCCTTGGTTAGATGGGAAGAGAAACGAGGGCTGAAAGATCAAGGGAGTTACATCATATGAAGTTTTAAAACTTAAGGCAAGAAGAAGCTTATGCTTCTAATTTTCCCTGACTTTGAACTTTTCTCCAGTCCCCTTCTTTCTCATTTTATGAAGTCATTCCTTGACTGAGCACATACTCACATATTCTCATCCATGGCTGCAGCCAAAAAGATTTATGAAAATGCTAATTGTGTACACTCCCTAGAGTGAATGTACATCTAATTGGGTATCATTTTTCATGGTTCTTGGTTGCACAGTGCTTTGCAGTTTTTCTGACTTTGGCTAACACAATTTATGTTGCTGATTCTGCAAAATGGTATGTATTTTGATATTTTGCATATGTGTTTAAACTTGCAGATAGGCAAAATCTCAGAATACTAATCTACAATTGCAATCCTCTGGGCTTCTCTGCCTAGGTATAAAAATCACAAAGGACATTTTACAACTGATCTCATGTAACTTTAATCCCATTACTAAGCGGAAGAAAACCCAATCTTGGCAAACTCTCTATGTTAGGGGAAATGTTTTCCCACTTCCCATCTGTACATCTCATTCCAACTATCTCCCTGACCCTTTCTGCATCTGAATTCAAGATATGGCAAATGATGGTTGATCAATTTATCTTTAATAGGAAATAAAAAATTAAATATTTTTGATTTTAAAAATGGAGGTCTTAGCAATAGCTGATATCAAACTTTATTTTCAGACTTTTCAATTAGGCCAATTTGTCCAGATTATTAAGGAAATGCATGCCATTAGATGGGTCAAATCAGATATAAATAGCACATTTTCAACAAAACTCAGCCTTATATTCCCCAAGATTACAAGAAAAGTAATTTTAGTAGATATAAACCCCATTTTTGCACAACTTGCTAACTATATGGAAACAACGGGTGAATGTATTAGCATTCAAACCCTTCCCCTGAGACCCTTCCTCCTGTGCCCCTGACTTCACATGGCAAATAACTTTGCATAATTTAAGAAATGGAAAGACTGAGGATTCTGTCCCATCTGAGATCTCTCCATAAGGGAGAGACCCAAAATGGCAGAAAATCAAGAACAGATTTTCTCAGGCCCTTTCCACACAGGGAAAATAAATCGGAGCGGGGCAACCTCTGATGGACGTAGTCCACACCTAGGAGTGCACTGGATCGGACATAATTTTGAGGTTCCACACGTTCAATCGCACGGAGACGGCACCATCGGTCAGCGTGCGGTCTTTTTAAAAACCGGGAGATAAGGTGGTCTTTTTTTCCGTATCGCTCTATATCGATCGTTCCCGGATGTGTGGAAGCAAAAACATGGGCCGATTCGTGCGTGACGTAATAGGTGGGAGGGCCGTGGGCAGGAAGGCGCCATGTTTTTTGGTCTCGGAAAGCGTTTTCCTGCAGCTAGGAAAGGGGAAAAAGCTTGCAGGTAAGTGCTTTTGCACCGAAAAACAGGTTTGGGGGGTTGGGGGGATTGTCAGGACCCTGGTGTGCCCTGCGGGGGCCTCCTGACTGTGGTTTTAAGCGCATAACACGCAAAAGTGGACGGGTAACGTGTGTACTATGGGGTGCGAATTAAAACGGTACAGGCTGCACGCATGTGGAACGTAGTGAAAAATATCTGCTTTGAGGCGAACCCGAAATAAACCGTCAGGAAACGATTTATTTTCGCCGTGTGGAAAGGGCCTCAGTTAGAACAGATCAAAATCAACTGGTTCCAAATGTGTTGGATCACCTCCTTTGCCTCTCATTTAGCATCAGTGAAAGAAAGCCCACCCACCCCGACTTCTTATGAATCACTCTGCACAGGTAACTGACCCCAAGAAAGAGATGATGTCATGTCCATAGGTAAACACCTTCTTGAAAACACACATGAGAAAGGCCAATCCATTAGACTGGGAGGCAGACAGATTTAGGGGCAGAGATCTCTGGTTCTACCTGGTGCTACATTTGATCTTCTCCCATTTATGCATCTACCCAGCTAACACAAAAAGAATTCTCAAAATTATACATAAAGGGTATTTAACCCCCATTCAGTTGTCCAGAATGATGAAAAACATACTAGCAAGATGTTGGTGGGAGGTAAGACCTTAAGTTCCCACCCCCTTAACTGGTTAGACTGTCCCAAGATAAAATGCTTTTGCAATGCTCTGCTGATCTCACACATTACTCAACAAGCCATCCGATTCTTTTCTGCGCTTTTATTACTTGG
>CAOLHI010000198.1:627500-786739 GCA_948474755.1 Ctenosaura bakeri | reverse complement strand
CAGGCTCTTTCTCATGCTGTACTGGGGAAGGAAGTACCTCCATCATGCTTCCTGGCCTTCTGCATGGCCAGAAAGGATGGGAGCATCACATGGTTGGGGGGGTCATTGACAGAGAACTACAATCAATGATTTACCCTACGATTGTACCAGCTAGCTACAGGAGAAGGAGGGGGCCATGATGATACCATGCACAAGCATTGCCACAGTCCCACTGCTCTCACGTCCCCATGCCAGGACACCACTGTCCTGCGGAAAGGGCCTAAGGGAACAAAAGTCCTTTGCAATTTGTCAGTTAATCTCATTGACTATAGACCACAATACATTTATCTAATATATAAAAGTCAAAGTTTGTTTGTCTGTGCCAAGAGAAGACCTCATATGATTGGCTATGTCAGGCAAAAACTTCATACAATTGGGTGCCTAAGGAGATTCTATGGAATCCTGGGGTTTGCAGTTCAGCGGGGGGCCTTTAGAATTCTCAGCCAGAGAGCTCTCAGACCTCAGTCAACTGTGCCTGTCTGGAGTAGGCCTGTTGCTATGGAAATGAGGCCTAGCAGCAAGGAGGAAGGTGTATTCTCTCAAGAATCCAACTTCTGTACGTTAACAACTCCAAATACAGATTGGATTGGGAAATATGGGGGAAAGTTACAGGTACTGGACAAGACAGTTAGGGGAATTAGAGACATAGGATCTCAAATCTTTCTAACAAGTATTATCTATAAGAAAATAAAATCCCGGACAACACCAGGTATATACGCTAGTAAGAATATGAATGGTAGTGAAATTATAAATATAATTCCCTCTCTCATAATATTACTGCTCAAGATCATCCCATGAAAGTGAGGCAATTGATTAGGATATGTAATCTTTTGTTCAAGGTACGATTCAATAGCAATGGCCTCCAGCCTAGATGTGCTTCAAGTGCCACAGGGGTGAGCACATAACTTTGTGACTGAAATACAGGTCAGTGGTTCCCTCATCTACCACTCTTTCAGAAATGGGAAATATCTTTCTTCTTTTTCTCTTGTGTTCTGTAAGCTGGATCTAACTGTCCTTTTCCTGCTGTGCTGTACATCTATTTATGAGTTTACTTTTATGAGGTTCTGCAAGATTGATTTTTAGGTGATACCTTTCACTGTGTACTCCCTCTAAAAGGAGAAAGAGGTTCTACAAGACACTTTTCAGGACTATAATTCAGTCTCTGGGATTCCTTCACCAGGGGAGTTCACTGGGTACCTACATTATGGAGAGGTGAGCTGGTACATGAAGTAAAGACCTACTTGCTCTACTAAGAATTTAAATTCTACTAGGAATTGTGCTCTAGCCTTCCCAGTGTGTAAAGGCTGCACTGTACCAGTGGGAGGCAGTAAGACTATGGATATTTCAGTTGGGCTAATATTTATTTCAACCATCCAATCGCTGCTTCTCCTGGATAGTCCCTCAAGGTCTCTCCTCTGCTGCTAGCCAGTGAAATGCATTTGAAGTGTGCTTCACACAGAAGAGGAAACCCAGAAACCATTGTTATTTAAAACAAATGTCAAGGTGGCAGAAGATTTTTGACTATTTGACAATTTGGAGATTTTCTCATGAGCATAAAGCACTTATAAAACCCAGTGTGATAATGAGCCTTAAATAAAATAGCACAGCTACAAGCAAGAAAAGAAAATTATGGAATATGGACAACTATCACATGGACCAAAATATGGCTCTTTTTTTTCTTCTTCTCAATGCTACACTTTTGACTACTCAGTGTCAATTAATGTCAAATGATTCACTAAAATATACATTTAATAAAGAGAATTTGCTTACTGAATTTACAGCATTAAGAATCAAGGACAAAAATTGTCCAAGTGAAAGAAATCCATTTCCCATTCCGTCCTAATCTCTTACATTTAACACTGTACTGTGTTCAGGGAAGTTACACAACGCATTAGACATGCAAAATATCTCCATGTTCACTATAGCTACTCCTAAAAATAAGATTGGTTTCTCCATTTGGAGGTGATTGTCATTTTTTTCTTATTAAATGATCTCTGACGTTGAGTTCAGGTCTCAGGATTAGAACATACATTTTGGGGAGGAAGATAAAGCTCAGCAAGCCGGCACCAGAGGCCAAGATGGAAAAGACTTCCACAGCCACCATGTACTTCCCGCTGGTGCTCAGGTATGCTGGCACAAAGGATACCCAAACGCTGCAGAAAACCAGCATACTGAAAGTGATCAGTTTGGCTTCATTAAAAGCATCTGGCAACGTTCTGGCAAAAAAGGCCACACTGAAGCTGATGATGGCCAAAGAGCCCAGATAGCCAAGGACAACATAGAACATAATACCCGAGCCTTCGTTACACTGAATTATGATTACATCAATCTGGGAGTACACATCAAACTTAGAGAAGGGGAGAGATGTTGCCAGCCACACAGCACAGATGCCAGTTTGAATAAGAGAAGAGGGGATGATTATCAACACTGCAAGCCTCCTCACAACCCAAGGTCTTATCCGATTCCCTGGCTTGGAGGCCATGAATGCTAAAACCACAGTGATGGTTTTTGCCAAAACACATGAAACGGCAATCGAGAACATGATCCCAAATACTGTTTGCCTCAGAAGGCAGGTTACCTTCCCAGGCCTGCCTAGAAAGAGCAAGGAGCATAAGAAGCACAGAAGAAGGGAGATGAGCAGGACACAAGTAATACCCCAGTTATTGGCTTTAACGATGGGGGTGTTCTGGTGATGAACAAAAGTCCACATCACCACAAGTGTGATCAGAGAAAGGAAAAGTGCCAAAGATATCAGAACTGCTCCCAGGGGCTCCTGATAGGATAAGTAGCTGATGAGTTTAGGAATGCATTGATCTTGATTCTTGTTTGGATATGGTTCACATTGCTCTGCATCTGAAAGGAAGAAACAGAATCCCAGTTATTCCTAAATGTGAAAACACTCTCTGTGTTCAGCTGCCTTTCCTTCATCATGATTTGCAAACAAAGTATTTCACTGAGCTTGTACAATACAATTCATCCCCTTCTTGTCTTCTGTGATGGTGACTGTGTCAGAATGAGCAATGTTTTCTTACATGTTGTGACTCCATGGGGCCACATCATAGGCCTTTGATTCCATCAGCCCTCAAGGAGGTGCCCAGCCAAAGGATCCCAAATAAAGCAGCTTACAGGAAGCCCCCACCTTTTAACTCCCTGTTATCTGACAGCTCGCTCTTGTGATGCTTCCAAATTAAGGACAAGTTCCATTAATTCGATGGAGGTTCCTCTCTTTCATCAGTTTTTCTTGCCTTCAGAGGCTCATGTGGAACTGCTTGCACGCCCATGTTGCTTGTAAAGTGAACCGAAAGTGGGGAGAAAGGTGCTACGCCAGCTGAGAGACATTGTAAACAGCATACACGCAGTTAGTCCCCAGTGAGCCTCTATAAGGCCTTCATGCTCCCTAAGGTACAGTACAGGGGTTCTGCTTTTCCACTAATTTTGTTTTCTGACAGCATTCCTGTCCCTAACTTGTCAGCTACGTGGAGGAAGCCTGTATTTGCCTCAGAGCTTCATAGAAAACATGAGCTCCTCCAACATTCAGATAGGCCAACAAGCTTTAGGTTGTACGGAGACCTGTTGGTAGCTACAGGGTAAGCCAGTTCAGCATCTCTCCCAAGTCCTTCCTCCCTGGTGGCTCCCAGAAAGAACAATGGGTTGATCTTTCTATCTCTGCCTTGACCTCTTTCCAGATTGCCCTCCTCCCAGTGAATAAGTCCAGGACCCCTTCCACAGGCTGGTCACCTCTGCCTCCTAATACCTTCCTTCCCAGCACTACAGTGCTGCTTTTTATAGTGGGGTTGCCTCACTCCCTTGTCTGTTGAGCTTCTAATGTTGCCCTGGGCTCATTAATTGCTCTTTGGTAATTACTGGGCAGGCCTGAGGCTGAGAGTTTGCTCAGTTTGGGAGAAACAGAAGAGGAGGAAACATGGAGACACACATGGAGGCCCTGAAATGCTTGCTGAAAGAGAAACACAGCCATGGCTGTAGCAAAACCAGCTGGACAGCCAACGTCACCTTCATGTTCATTTGGTGCCACCACAACAGTCTTCAGATAAAATAACAGAAAAGCTTGGTTTAACAGAACAGTGCATGCCTTAAAGTAAAGTCCCAGATTGGGATGGGGCAAGTGGTTTGGACAAGAGTTCTTATAAAATGAGTGTAGAATATTGTCATTGAAATGGTCTGTTTTGATGTTTGGTTTGCACATGGAGACCTCTAATTATTTACAAAGTTTCCAAGGGCAGCAGTACTGAACACAGTAATTGTTATAATTTCAGAGCAGGTAATTTTGGTTCTTGAAGTCCTTAAGTCTCCAGAGCACCAAGAAAAATAATTTTCTTTTACTGTACTGGGAGGAAGCCTCTAAGAGAGTTGATCTAACTTTTTAATTGATAAGGACTAGCAAAAGGTCAGTGAGAAGAAAGAATATGGAAGATATCTTGTCTGCAGTCCTAAAAGAGGTTGTAGTGCGGCAGTTATTGAGGAGGGGGAGAACCCTCCACAAATCCTACCATATCCTGTTCCTGGGCAAGGTTCTAGAACGTGACCAACACATCTTCCCATGTTATGGCCTAAGTACAATAGCCTCAACTGAGTTATTTTGGTTCTAATGAATGAGTTCAGATTAGATATGCTCTCAAACATGTTTATTTGTCTTTTGGGAAGTCCACTGCCCACTGTCATCACAACCTCTTCCCTTTTGCCTTCAGTCTCAATCTCTTGTCCTCTCTTCTACATCATCTCCTTCCTACCTTATCTCTCTCTGCCTTTTCCAGCCTGTTTTAACACTCCCATCTCCTGTTCCTTCCACCTCTAAGCCCACCACCTCTACGTTCAGCATGCCAAATGGAGCTTGAGGTTAGCTCATGCACGGGGTAATTCAAAACTCGGTACCATAGCATCCTTTCTTCCATCCTTGGTCTCTCCCTCCCAGCTGCTGCTGAAGTAGGTTAGGTTCTGTGGCAGGGTCCCCGCTCTGGTACAATGTAGGCAGTTATTATGCCCAAAATGTGTTTTATTCAGACAAGCTTTGGGCTTTTGTTAGATTGATGAAGTAGAAATTGTTGCTGTAAAATGCTTTTACATTTGCATTAAACCATTGCCTTATAAATTATATTCGGTCATTGTTCACCTTCTTAGACACCATTAGCAGACAAAATATGAGAAACTGAAGAATGAAATATTCTTATTTTTTAATTATTTTTAATTAATTATTATCTTGTTTTTTAATGAGGCACAGTAGACAATCCTAGGGAGAAGAAAGTGGCTAGACTGCAATTCCCAGCATTCACCAAAATAAGGCTTATGGGATAGAACTGATAGAACTGATTGGATTTGAAGCCCAGCAAAGACTAGGGGAACACACCGTGCTCACTCTTGCAATAAGCTAAGAAATAGGAGAGCCTTAAGATTTCCTCATTTGTTGTATGTTTGTCATGATCATTTATAAAGGTCTCCCATCTGACTGCTGGAATTGTACCTGTCTGCCATTGCTGAACTTTCTGAAGGTTCCAGCCATTAGACGTAACTTTCCGTTTGGCCATAAATGAATACATAGTATAGAGAGCATGCACTACAGCACAGCTTTTTATTACATTCATCCCCAGAGGTTAAAAGAGAGAAAGAAAGAAAGAGAAAGAAAGAAAGAAAGAAAGAAAGAAAGAAAGAAAGAAAGAAAGAAAGAAAGAAAGATAGATTATGAAAGACAATTCTGTGTTTCCTGTGAAACTCAGCTGGCCATACCATCCTTCACTCAAAAATGTAGAAAGGACTTTCTATTACCCTTCTTGAGATTACTTAGTAGTTTTTACCAGGACACTAAATAGAGGTGCTGGGAGTAATGGAATATTGGGGATTTCCTTTGTCCTTGGATCTTAAACCATCTCCATGATCCATCTAGTTCTCTGAAAGGATACCTGAGGAATTCTGTAGATATTTAATGGTTGTTCATCTGGACAGAATTTGGTGAGGTGAGCCCTCCAATGACAGCCATTAATTTATTCACCTGCCTATAGTTGTAATTCACCCTTGTACTGGAAAGAGAAGGTTGATGGCGTTCGCACAGCTTCGAAGTGAATTAAAAGCATTATCATAGATCTTAAATCTTAGTGTCATGTTGAGCGGCAGATCAGCATTCTTGTTGATCTGTTGTATGGCAAAAATGAAAGCCAGGATGTACTGGTAGTTTTTAGGGATCATGCTGTAATATCATGAGGGTATAAATTAACACGCTGACATCAGAGAATCAATGTATGTTGCCACATATATTAAGATTTGCCAGTCTACATAATTGAAACATTGCTATTCACACAGAAAAGAAACTCAGAACACAATTTCAGGACATCCATCTCCAATTCTCTGGCCTATTAGTGAAACATAAGAAAAAAATTTCCCTCTTCCATTTTTCTTACCTCCTTCTTTCTCTTGCTTGTTCATTTATACAAACCTTGGAAATTACCTCTGTAGGAGCAATCATGCCTGTCACTTGCTATAGTATTTTAAAACTGTTCCCTTGCTGTTGCCTCTACAGTGCCGAAAAGATAACTTTGCTTATTGCACTACTTGCTGCTCTTCTATCATTTCCATTTTTGAGATAGAAAACCATAGGACTCATATGAGAATGGCATAAGACCCAGAACATTCCCTTTTAAGTTAAAAGTAACTATAAATCTTTCTTCATTAAAAAAAAATTAACAATCTGCCTGCGTCTGCAGCCCAGATCCATGCTGCCTCTAAAAGTCTCTGTTTTATGTGTTAAGCTTCTGTTTTTTGTTAACTGATGCAAAAATGTGATGAATTTTACGCCTGTGTTACTTATTTGCTCATCTGTGCACTAACAAGAGTTCAAAACATGGTTCATTATTGGGAATTAGTTTCATCTAAGTTGGCAAAGCTTGTATGAATGACAAGTCTAGGTTCATCTTAGGCCATTTCCACACGGGGTATTTGAAACGGTGCAGTCCGTCCTCCAGGAAGGACGTCTGCACCTGAGAACGAACTGAGTCAGGACTATTTAACGTAGATCCGCACCTCAGCCAGCTCCGGAATGACCCCAAGTGGTCATCCAGCGTGCTTTTGAAAAACCTGTTTCTTTCAAAAGCACGGACTTTCAAAAGCACAGAGCACACCAGTGTGAGCCTGCTCCCTTGTGTAGATTTGCAGGCTTGCACCAATGCTAGCCTGCAATCTGCTGGGGGCGGACTTTAGGCTGGGGAGCTTCAGCGGTTGGTCGAGACCCTCCAGGAAGGACGTCTGCACCTGAGAACGGACTGAGTCGGGACTATTTAACGTAGATCCGCACCTCAGCCAGCTCCGGAATGGTCCCTCGACCATTCGAGACCCTCGACCAACCGGAAGCTGCCATTTTCAACACTGGAGCAATACGGAGCAATGAGCACGCACTGCTCTGGAGCAGCCTGGACCGGACCGGGGAGCCATGAGACCCGGTAAGTAGCGGCACGAGGCAATTCCCTCATCCTGTGCTGAGATGGCCTTAGATATTAAAAGATTTACCTAGAAAGTCGATTTCTTCTTTGACTTTGACAAATTGACTTTGTCTTCTTGAGGTGCTCTGTCTCTGCTCTGTATCCAGCTTCACTGGAATTGAATGCTGAGATGCTTATTTTTTTCCTTGGGTACATCTGTTTAGAACAGAAAATTTCAGTTTCTCATTTTGGTATTTTGTATGTTGTTCTAGTGATGGTTCTCTAACTGTCTTTTATTGCATGTTCTCTTCTTTTCCTGATTAAATTATGTGTTTGCATATGTGTATCAGAAAGACAAAATGCATTCTGGATTCAGCTCCCTGATTCTTTGGTTATTTCTATTAAAGGCTGTGTTTTGATTTGGCTTGGGACTTCTGGAGACACAAGGTGAAGCAATTTGCCCTGGTTCAATAAGCCTAGAATGTGGGAGTTCCTCCCCAGACTGAAGCTGAGTTGAATTGATTGTGATTTCAGAAAGAGGTAGATCAATGCTGAGTTGCTGATGCCTCTATTTTTGATAGCTGGAAGGGATGGTCGTTTCATTGCACACTATAAAGGCCAAAAGAAGTTGACAAAGATACTGTCTTTAAAAGCAGTCATTTATTTTGTGAAACGAATGATAGTAAACATGCCCAGCACACAACATTTCAAAAGAACAACATTTTAAAAAGAGAACTAAACATCTGCTTCAGAGAGGTCTATGTATTATCTAAAGCCTGGCACAGTAAAATACCAAGTACAATTGATACAAATTCAGCAATGAAAATCTCATTTGAAAGATGGTATTAATTGCTCTGAACTGTTTTATTCCAGCCACGCATAGATGCACTGGAATGCTTGCTAGAAGAATACTGCAGCAATAATGCCAAAAAGACCAGCCATGCTGTTAACAACTCTTGGGCCTGGCCACATGTTCATGTGTGGCCACCACCAATGCCACCAATCTTCCCGCAAAATACCAGAAAGCTTGGATTGATAGAACTGTGTGTCCCTCAGATTAACTTCTCCCAAATGGATAGTAGCAACTTGTTTGGATTTGAGTCTTTATCGATTGAGAACAGCACACCTGAATGGTAATGTGTTCTTTGGTTATTCATTTCGTTCATGGAGGTCTGATTATCCTTGTAGCAGTAGTACCAATCACAGTAATTTTCAATAACTATAGAGCAAGTAATCAGCTTTCTTGTTTTTCTCAGTTCTCAGAACAACCAAGAAAAATAAGTTTCTCTTTTCTCATTATAGTGGATGGCCTGATCTTACTTAGGAAAATTATATGGAAAACTGAATTGGGGGGAGGGGGCTCCAGGAAAGTTGGTCTACCTTTCTGAACTGATTACGGCTGGAAATGGGCCAATGAGAAGAAAAAATATGATGGATATTGAGTCAATATCCTAATTTGGTTAATATACATTGGACACTATTTTCCACTTAGACATTAGTTTATCTGTAACACAGAGACTATTCCAGTTTTTACTCTGACTAGCAAGAGTAATGTAAGGGCAGAAATCATCCATGATTCTGGTCCAGAAAAAAAAAGTCCCTCTGGCATACTTGCATGGTATCCTGGAAATTTCACCTCTCCAGAAAGATGTGGAGACAGAACAGGAATGCCACTGATTTACCACCTATCCCATTTGGCCCAGCAGTCTTCCCACCTGAACTGACTGAGATCATCTTTGAGATGAAATTGGAGAACCACAGGATGGTAATTTTGGAAGATTTCATCATCCATCTTGAGGCTGTCCTGATGACATCAACTCAAGACTTCACAGTTTCCATGACAACCATGCACCTGTCTCTTTACACTATTGGTTTGACACATGTATAGGCCATATTCTTGACCTGGTCTTTGCAGTTGGAAAAATACAGGACTATTTGAATAGGGCAGGGCTCTTTCAACAATCCCACCGATACAGTCAGATCACACCTTTGTGAATTTGGGTTTGCCAATAGTGGACTCTCCCTGCAGAGTGGAGAACCCATTAAGAGGGTCCCCCACAGAGACTTAGGAAATCTGAATGCCTTAGAAGATTTCCTGGCTGACAGAGTTGTTAATTTGTCAGAGGCCTTAGTGACATTAAAGTAGAATGAGATGGAAAAGGTTATAGATGTAACTATTCCTAAGTGCCCAGTCTACAGGAATGAATGAGGCTGGACAATGGATGGAGTGCAAGTAGCATGCATCACAGAGCAATATTATGTGGCAGTAAAGTTGGCAGGAAAATGTCATACAATGTCACCACTATTGATCCTCAACTTGCCACCAGGCAGTTATTCTGAGTGGTGAAGAGCCTATTGAGATCAGGCTCAAAGAGCCCAGCTAGAGGTAGCTGTATTACAGTGATTCTACTCCTGTTTCCAGAGGGTAGAATGACTGAATTCATTAAGATTTGGGGATGGGATTCCATCATTATGCTGGTGATGTTCAGTTGTACTTGTACTTCCCAATGGAATCAGTTGAAGCTTTGCAAGTGCTAGTTCAGTGCCTGGATGTTGTAATGGGTTGAACAAAGGCCAATAAACTAAAGCTGAATCCTGACAATACAGAGTATCTGTAGAATGACAGAGAATGCCCAGGAATTTAATAAGAAAGTCCAGGAATTTGAGAAACAGTCTACACTAGACGGGCTTGTGCTCTTCCTGAAGATGCTGATGTATAACTTGAGGGTGCTCTTAGATCCATCTCTTTAACTGGAAACCCAAGTGGAATCAGTTTTGACCCTTTGAACTTCAAGTAAAACAGGTGGATCTAGGAGTATTTCCAAGCTTTGCACCTATTTCACCAAGGAATATGCAATCCCCTGCCCCCAGAAGTGGTCACCTACTCAGTTCTCTGACCCAGAGTTTGAAAGCAAATTATTGGACATTATCCATGTCATGCTTTATCTGGAGGAGACCTCCTTAGATAAAGAAGGAGACAAGGATTGCCAGGAGAATGAGCCCCAGCCAGAACCAGAGGAAAATGACAGCGTTGCTGTGACAGAAGCAGAGCTTGGTCCATCCCAGACAGCACTTGAAGATTCTGAGCTGGAAGTGAAATCTCTGCATCCTATCCTACACCAGCTCCTTCTTAGGTAAGCTATGCTGATTAATGAAACCAGCTTTGCTAATTTATTACCGGCTATAACTTAATTCAGGCAAGGCCGTTCTGGAGTTGAGGACAATTCATTCAACACCTCCTGCTGACCATAAGTGATTTCCTTGGCTTCCTGGAACTCTGACCCTCAACTTAGCTTTGGACTAATCTCTATGTCACCTCTCTTCTTGATTTCACCCTTGATTCAAGACTGTTTGTTTCATTTGACTTTGGACTTTTTGGACTATGCTTCAGCTTTTGCTGGCACAGAGATCACTATTGGACTGACCTGGTTTTCCCCTGGTCAGTTTCTGGCAGTGTACAATCTTGGTTGCTTGCCCACATTACAATAGAGGGATTCACTCTTCTACAGCATCAATGCATTGGTCTAACACCTGTATGTGCCCTCTAACCTTCATGACGAGGAAAAGTATCATTATCACATTGATGATACCCAACACCAAATCCCCTGATGACTTCACGTGACCTCACATGACTTCATATTGATGCTGAAGAGCACAGGAGATAGCATGTAACATTTGGGTTTCCATATTGCTATATTCATAAAAGACCTGTAATGTATTTGGCCCCGGGGGTGCACAACACAATAGCTATTACTACTAAGGATGGATTCATTCCTCTTACTCTCAGATATAAACTTTATTTTTCCTCACTAGCTGCTCCCTAGTGTTCAGGTCAGGCCTCAATACAATAATGTAGAATTTGGGGAAAAAGATGCAGCTCAACAACCCACAGCTGGAGGCCAAGATGGAGAAGATCTCCACAGCTACCATATGTTTTCCCTTCATGCTCAGATATGTTGGCACAAAGGACACCCAAACACTGCAAAAGACCAACATGCTGAAGGTGATCAGCTTGGCTTCATTAAAAGTATCAGGCAACTTACGGGCAAAGAAAGCTACTGTAAAGCTAATGATGGACAATAGACCCAGATAGCCCAAGACAGCATAAAACATGGGTTCTGAGCCTTCGTTGCATTGCACTATGATCTGACCTAGCTGAGAATGCACATCAAACTCTGGAAAAGGAGGTGAAGTGACCAACCAAATAAAACAGATGCCAACTTGAGTAAGAGAAGAGAGAATGATGACCAACATTGCAAATCTCTTTCCAAGCCACTTTTTCATCCTATTTCCTGGCTTGGTGGCCATGAAGGCCAAAACAACAGTGATGGTTTTGGCCAAAACACAAGCAACAGCAATGGAGAAAACAATGCCAAAGAAGGTTTGTCTAAGAAGACAGATCACCACCCCAGGCCTCCCAATGAATAAGAAGGAGCAGAGGAAACAGAGCAGCAGAGAAGAGAGAAGAGTGCAGGTAATGCTCCAGTTATTGGCTTTCACAATGGGGGTATTGTGGTGGTGAATGAAGGTCCCCAACATCACAATTGTGATCAGAGAAAATAAAAGAGCTAGAGCTGTCAGAGCTGCTCCTAAGGGCTCCTGGAAGGATAGGTAGATTCTTTCTTTAGGGACACATTGGTCCTGGTTCTTATTCGGAAACTGATCATCTGGGCACTTCTCACATTGTTCAGCATCTGAAAGAAAGACAGAGTCTCAACATTTTCATGCATTTGACTGCCACCTATTAATCCTTTAATTTCAAACAAAACATGGAACTCAAGGAATAAGACATCAGTTTCAGTTGTCAGTGATGAGAATTCCTAACCATCTGTAGTCCCATGTGGAGCAGGTTACATTAATCCAAATAAGATGAGAAAAAGATGCCTGTCTACACAGACAGATCTGACTACACAAGGAGCACACTTAGCTGGAGTGCTAGCTTTAAGTGGGCAAATGCACTCCTGACCACTGTTGAAACCTGGGCACCTAGGCTCCGATTTGAGTCCAACAGGAACCATCAAGGTTTTTTTCCTCCTTTCAGGAGACGGTTCACTAGTGTTTTACAAGCATTGGATTATCCACAGGACTATGGCTATTCAACCACGCTTATGGACCACCAATCCTTTGTAGCCAACATTGTTCTTCCTCCCACTGGAAGTTGCTATGTAATGATTTTATGATTCATTGCATCAGCACTGCCCATATAAATCATAAAGTTTCTCTCTATGTAATTTTTGCATGTCTATTTTGGTTTTAAATATGTAATTATTGATTACTTCATATATAGTTCAGCAAGTGAACACTGACTGTATAAAATTTACCTTAGACAAAAACTTCTAAATATATATTTATCTTATAAGTTATACTACGTTTCATTCCTAACTCTTAAGTTTGTTGGTGTGTGATGGCACATGTCATTGACCATATCCAATACATCCCTTTTCCATTCTGTTCCTGCAGAAATGGCCTCAGAGGAGGTTTAATCAAACCAGAAGTAGGATTCTCAGAGGCAGAACCCTGTCTTACCACATGCAGTTAGAGCCAATATTTCAGTAAGCTTCCTCAGTATTTGTTATCTGAGGATTACTGCTTCATTAGTTTGCCTATCTCATGAATAAATTTTCCACTTCTATACCCTACTTATGTGCGTGAGTGCCTTCCAGTGACATGTCAACTTATGGCAACCCCATGAATTTCAAAGGATTCTCTTAGGCAAGGAATACTCAGAGATGCTTTTGCCAAATTACCCTAATCTAGTTGTGAAGCCACAGTGAAGTGATTTGGCCACTGTTGGCAAATGGGTGGTACTTCGATCATCCTCCCTCAGCACTGCTTAGAAAGCCTTTCTCCTTCAGCATGCTTAGGCACTTGGCTGTTTTCTCTTTTAACTCTGGGTTTCTCTTCTTTCTCTGTCTCTTTTTGAATTCAAAATGGTTTTCACTTACCCCACTGGGTGGAAATTCTCCCCATGGGACACTGAACACAGTCATAGCAACAGACTTCCTTCCCCTGCTGAACTAGAATGTTCTGTCCAGGGTGGCAGCTCTCAGTACAGGTTGAACTGGGGGGCCTCTAAGAGTAACCGTGAAGAAAGACATTGAAGATGAAATTTAAATACAGACAAAGCGAATTACAAATAATCTGAGGCAATTCCTCAACATTCAAGAGTGTTTGGCTCAGGGATCCAACTTCTGATTGTCACAGCCTGGCTCACTGGTGGGGGGAGACTGGAAACATCATCCTATTTGTGCCCCAGTTGGCAGCTGAACAGACCTCCTTCACCCAATGTGGCTGCTGGTTCTAAAGGTGAGCTGGGAGGAGGATTATCACTATGGTCATGACTATGTAGGATTAGTGAATATGGACCAGTATTGGATCTATAACTCTCGCTTACAGTTGCCAGCCAATAATAGTACTTGTTGTTGTTGTTGTTACCATCACTAACACTAGTAGTAGTAGTAGTACTATTACTACTAGTAAGCTGATGGTTATGTTACTGACCTGTTTAAATTTGTGATTCCAAATAAGAGCAGTTCCATTTATGTTGAAGGCTTCCTCTGGAGAAGACATGGGGTCCATCCTCCCAACACGGACTCTCTGGAAAGATTCATTCGGGAATGTGACCAGGTTGATGAGATCATATACTCCTGCCAGCTCCCCATTCTCATCAAAATATATTTCTTCTCCAGCACTATTGTTAAAGCGGATGCGTCTAAGAAAGGAATGAAGCTAAGTTGAAAAGGAACAAACAAACAAAAAGTAGATTAAAAATGGTGACGGTGGTCATTTCTTTGCTGTTGTGTGCCTTCAAGTCATTTCTGACTTATGGAGACCATAAAGCATACCAATCACAGGGTTTTCTTGGTAAGATTTGTTCAGAGGAGGGTTGTCATTGCCTTCCTCTGAGTCTGAGAGAATAAGACTTGCGCAAGGCCACTCAATTGGTTTCCATGCCTGATCAAAGTTTTGAACCCTGGTCTCCTGATTCATGGCCCAGTGCTCAAACCACTACAACATAATGTCTCTATGATCATATATGCTTATGCTTTTTACCAAGTTGTGATCTTTGGAGTCTCCATATTGTTTGCACCTTGAGTAATACTGCCAGACATAAATGTGCAAGATTGGTTGGCATGCCTGTCTTTGGTATGAAAAATATAATGTAAACAAGGAATTCTATGACCATTTCATTAGAAAAGCTCTTCTTAGAGTCTGGTTGAAATTTAAGAGCAAATTCTACTGCTCATTTGAATTCTCGGTTTCACCCCATGAAGCTTTTGATAGGTTAGAAAAGCCGTAATTAGATAAGTATATCTTTATAAACAATCCATTTAAGTGAAAATAGTGAATAGCATTCAGTTATCATCTAAAGAAGAATTGATTTCACAAGGCTATATGATCCATTGGTTGCTGTGTAGACAGTTGATAGAGAAGTTTAAAGTGGATAATAAAATGATGGGGATATCTTTAGATGATACAGAATTTGATAAAGTATTAAAACCTGGAGTAACCCAGTTGTTAAGTAAAATTTGTAAATTAATCTTGAATTTAGAAAGTTAAGTTGTGAAGGATAATATAATCAAGTGGGCCTAGGATATAGGGCACCCCATAAATCTGCACCAATGGGAAAAATTGTGGATTGTGAATCAGAGATTTACAGAGAGCTTTAATTTAAGAGAAAATTGCTTCAAAATGTTTTATAGCTGGTATTTAACCCCATTCCAAATAGCAAAGATGAGCAACAATAGTAACAATATGAGTTGTCGGAAATGTCAAAAGAGAGGACCCTTCTTACATGTTTGGTGGCAATGTAAATAAGCTTTAAAATTATACATACAATTTCATGAATATCTCACAAAGTTATTAAAAACTAATTTTCCTTTAGTATCTCTCTGATTTGCATGGTATGTGTGAAAAAAAACTGCATAAAAATAGCCAGCTTCTTTTGGGCTAATTTTTCAAATCTATTCAAAGCCACTGAATCTAGCAAACAGCAATCTGTTTCATATTCAAAAGCATAGCCAAATTCATCTGTATCAGCGTACAATGGAAACTTGCAGCCATTTTGAGAGTAAAAGTTTGTAGCATAAGTTTTCATAAACTCTGTCAACTATATCAGATGCAAAATGAAGACTCCGTCTACTTTATCTTCCATCTGACAAAATAGACTGAATCTACAAAAGTTTCTACTACAAGTTTTTTGACCAGCTAGCCCCAAATGTACTACAAGACTCCTTGGTCTGCTCCATAAGATTACATCTTGCTTTATGCTTTTACACAAATACCAACTGACTACCTGCCATGGCTGGATGTTCTGAAGGCTCCGCTTCTTTTCCTTCTCCTTTGCTTTTTGCTTGGATCTCAGTACAAGCATAGAATGGAGGGCATGCGCCACTGCATACACACCGTTGTAAATATTATAGCTCTGGCCAGACATTTCCATTTCAAATAAAGGCGCAGGGAGGCTCCGCAGCTTCTCTTCCCCAGTACAGTTTTCCCCATCTACATGATAAAGCTTATATCTGTAGAGTGAACAATGGAACGTAATGTACCAGAACCAAGGGAGAAAATAAAGTGATGATTGGAAAGGGTTGATTGTCTCCATAAAATCTTGAAATCCTGGCACCACATTGGTGTGGAGGGTAAATGACAAAGTGCCATTGAAAGACTTGGGGGTGAATTTTGCATTGGTAGTTATCGCTGTGAAATCCCATTCAGCAGTTGTGATCCACACCCACTCAAGTGGGAACATTTGCCCAATTTCTGTGGAATATACAGCCATTCGTAAACCTTCCAGAGACTGGATATCACCAGAGACAAGAGTCACATTTATTTTATTAGATTGCAGGGCAGAATAAAGTGGCCCCAGTTTTTCTTTAATTATCTCATGGGGTTGAACGATTGTCAGTAATGGAACCACCATAGTCCATGCAATGCAAATGTGACTCTGCAAGAGTTTTGGTCTCAGGGTTCGAAGAAAGATTTCTCCTCTGTGATTATCTGAAACAATCAGACCAATCCAGTTCCATCCAAAATGCTTGAGCAGCTGAACAATCCCCATAAGCTGAGCTTCTTCATTTGGCACCATCTGGTAGAAAGCAGGGAACTGACCTTTGTCCCTCAACCCTGGATCAAAGGCTCCATAGCTGAGCTAATGGGGAAAATTCAATAAGATTTCATAACAGGTAAGGTAAGAGTCTCCTTTAAACCTAAATAGGTTCTTGAAATGTAACTTCCTGGGAGGCTCTGCAGCAGTCCAACAACCAAGGAAGAAAGGCATGATTCCCATCTCCGCCTCAAACTGCCTATGGTCCATCATTCCCAGATGTAAGCCAACTGTATCAAATTAACTACCATTCTACTTTTCAGTATAATATGTGAACAAGCATTATGATGACTGACAAGATAATGTTATCAAAGAAATATGTATTATAAATAAATAAATAAATCAGTAAGTCAGTCACGGGCAGTAGAGGTAGTAATAGCAGCTTTCAATTAGGCAGAGATTCAAAGTAGCAACATTGGGGGAAACGGCTTCTATCTACCTCATCTCTTCTGAAAATTCTGAAAAACCTGGCCTCCAACATATATAAGAACATAGATATATATTGGGACTGCATCCTCCTAATGCTTAGTTGCCTTTATTATTTTAGGTACACCTATCTATCTTTGTAGATACACATACCTGGGGAATTTTGAATGGAGTTAAGATGTTGGCCATCTGCATTGAATTTTCAGAAGTGAGCCCTCCAAGGATAGCCATAAAATTATCTACCCTTCCACAGTGGTAATTGGAGGGATTTCCTTGACCACGGAATAGAATATTGATAGTAGCCCCACAGGCTTGGCGTGAATTGAAAGCATTGTCAATGATCCTAAATCCTAGCGTGATGTTTGGCAGCAATTCAACATTCCTGTTGATTTCACGAATAGCAAAAATTAAAACCAGGACGTGCTGGTAGTTCTTAGGGATCACACTGGAATAAAATTAGAGTTTTGATCAGGGTTTTGAGTCTTTACATCAGAATTAGTAATGTTCATTATTTTTTAAAAGACAAAACATAAAGTACTGTAATGTAATGCCTGCAGTAAAAGAGGACCACAAAGGGGAAACACTCAACCAAAGCAAAAACAAAACATGTGTCATGTACATTGCCGGTGTTCCTATTCATCTGCATTGCCATCATGTGTCCCAAGCACTTTTCATTTTTTTTCCATTATATTTTTATTTTAATATGGAAGTATTTCTTAGGAAAGGATAGGGGAAAGCACACTTATTTTTACCTTATCTACCCTCTCTTCCCCCTCTCCCCATACGGGCAAGCAGCTGGCAGGAGAAAGCATGTGAGCCAAGGCAGCAAAGAATAATGAAGGAGGAGAGGTGTTTATGGTGTGCTAACTCATGGTACAGTGTACATGTAGGAAGGAAACTTCATGGTGTATGCAAGAGAAACGGAGTGCATGGGGCCACGTGTGTGAGAAGTACAGATAGGAATCAGCATGATATTGATTAGCAGCACTAACTATACAGTAATGTGTTTAAATCTTTTACTCAAAGGCTCAAGTCAAGTCTCAGGCCCTTGCAAGATACTTTCAAGCAAAGTCTCAAGTCCAGGAGCCCAATGTTTACAGAATAAAAGAGATGAAGGGGCCTGGGTGTCAGTCAAGATTACAATCCTTCTTATTCCCCCTTCCCCAAGCTTGAGGCTTTTGTGTCACTGGGTATAAAAAAGTCTGAAGCTTCAGAAGTGACAGATAGGATCATTCTTACTTCCTGTTTCCGAAGTTGGAGACTTCAGAAGTGGAGAATAAGTTTCAAAACATTTAGAAGGAAGGCTCCTTCCTCCTCAAGGCCATTACCTAACACATTTGCTGTTCCCCTCTGAGAAATGTGCCCTGCATTGTGGGGACAAGTCTTCCTTTCTGATATTAGGAAAAGTTTTAGAAGGCTCCTTTGACATGCAGAGAGGACAGGCTGCCAAGCAGACTTTGACTCTACTTCAAGCCCATTGCCTAACAAATTTTCTGTTCCCTTCCAAGAAGTGTGTCCAACTTTGGGCTTGAGAGAGATTGTCATGTGACCAGTAGGCAAAAAGAGGTGGAAGCATTGTTCAAAGTCAAAAGGTTTCTGGAAGAATGTGTTATGTTACTGAACCAAGGGCAGTAAACCGGTCACTAAAAATAGACGAGTCATGAGTTCAGTTGAGTCAGCGCATCATTTATTGCCAAGTCAAGTCACTGAAGTAACTGAAGTCTGACTTGAGTCTGAATCAATTGACTCAAGTCTGCATCACTGCCACTGTGAAACTGCCTTGTTTCTCCCCAGTATGTCTGATGGAGAAGAAGAGTATTGTTCTCACTGGTGCTGTTTCTTTTCTAAAAGCAAAACATTTATCAGGTACAGTCATGCCTCCACATTTGCCAAGGACCCTCATGAAAGTGGAAAAACATGAATAACTCTAGGCCCTCCCAAACCATATTTAACACACACAAAAGTATGATCACCATGTTCAACCCACCAAGGATTCCTTTGAAGCATCAGGGTTCCTTCACCAGGCAGAAGTTGGTGGCTGCTGGGTCTCACTGCCCCCTCCACTGCTGCCCCACACCATTTTTAATAGGGACTTACTAGCCTCCTTCACAGTTTCTCAGTCTCACAAGGCTTGCAGTCCCTATTAAAAATGGCAGAGGGAAGCAGCAGAGGTGACAGCAAATAATCTGTGCATAATCAAATCTGCAAAAGTGAAACCCACAAATGTGGAGGGCTGACTGTATTCTGTGAATTTTATTGCGGCGTTTTTGATGGGGAATTGTCTAGCTTTTGTGTTTTATGTAAAGGTATTTCTTTCTACATCCTTCCTGCATATATGCATTTTCAACCTTGTTTGTTCCTTTACTAAGAAGGAAGAAAAAGGACATTGAACCATAGAAGGGACCTTTCCGGTAAAAGGTTCTTTCTATGATTCAATGTCCTTTTTCTTCCCTCTTTCACAAGAAAAAAACAAAGTGGAGAGTAGTTAAAATCATGAATTGAATTTTCAGTTCTACTCAGACAATTAATATAACATGAAATTTAAATGGCAGAAAATTGTGGATTTCAGATGAAAATCTTCTTTCAAGATGAAAACACTAAATATCTAGATAGATATAGATAAAGATTATAGATATAGATATAAATAATAAGAAGCATCACACAGTGGGACTTTTTCACTGATAGGCTTATCTTTGACTTAGAGGCATAGGCTGAAAATGTAATGTGTTACAATTTAAATTGAGATTTACCCATCAAACAGAAAATACAAACATCATCTCAGAAGACAGTCTCTGAAGAATGGATTTGGATGAAAGACCAAAACATCCAGTGGTGCAGTGTTTTCTTTTCTCTCTCCCGTTCTAATGTTCTACCAAGTGGACTCCAACTGATCCCTGAGCTACCCTATGGTTTGCTTGGCAAGATTTATTCAGAGGAAGTTTGCCATTGCACTTCTCTGAGACTGAGAGAATGTGACCTACCCAAATGGGTTTCCCTCAGTGAGGAGGGATTTGAATCTTGCCTCCCAGAGTCCTAGGCCATTTCTGCACTACAGTGTTAAAGTGCTGCTATTCCACTTTCAACGCCCTGTGGAATTCTGGGGGTTGTAGTTTACTGAGACCAAAGAGCTCTTTGGCTGAGAATTCAAAGTGCCCTTCCCTAAACTACAAATCCCAGAATTCCATAGGAGGTTGATAGTGGGATAGCAGCACTTTAACACTGTAGTGCAGAAATGGTGCTAGTCCAGCTTTCAAGCCATTGCACCACATTGACTCCTACAGCAGCCACAGCATTGTGTAAAAGATATCAGTTTGTTTGTGAAGCTCAATAGGACTTTAATTTACCCCTTTCTCTAATCTACTTTTCCAAAAGATACTGAGGCTCTGATACACTCAAAAGATGTCTTTCATACAAATAAGAAAGGAGATTGAAGAAAAGATGGAGCCAATTAAAGTGGATACATTCAGGTGCAGACCTTCTTCCTTTCCCTCTATCTTCACATCTCCTCCTACTTCTTTCATGTCTCTCAGTTATCTGAACTTGGAAAATTACTTTTCTGTTCCCCTTTCTTAACATAACATTTGAAAGACCTCCAACTGTTATTATTGATTAAGGGGAAAAAAATCTTTCTGTCAATAGGAGAATAATATAAAACATGAAATGTCCTTCTTCAAATATCTCTCAGAATCCCCTTCCAAAGTAACTGTTGAGAATGACTGTAAACTATTGTATCTTAAGTGAATACAGTAATGGTGCTCAGGCTTATTCCCTTAGCAGTGAAGCCTGACTTTATTGTACCTTCTTGACCCCAGAAGTAACTACTTACAGAGGGCTACATTATTTATAATGTGTTAGTTCCAAGTTCTGCTCTTGCGTGTGGCATAGTTTCACCAACTGGTCACTTTTCTTCCCTCTTTGTCTTCCCTCTCCCACATACTATTTTTTTGTGATGGATGTAAGGATGGGGATTCTTCATTACTGGTGATATCTCTCTTTCTGGAGATATCATTCTAGATAGATAGATAGATAGATAGATAGATAGATAGATAGATAGATAATCTTCTACCTCAGCCTGCTCCACACCTGAATACAGTAGACTCTTTGTGGACCCTTTCAGATGGCACATGGAATACAATGAATAAGCATGTCAGGATTCTTTTGAGAAGATCCTTTCCTGCCCCCAAGGCACTCTCAAACTGTAGTCATTCATCAGGATCTGGTAGACATTTCAGAAAAGTCACATCTACTGTTGCCCTGGAGCCAGCATAGTGTAGTGGTGTGAGCATTAGACTACGACCCTGGGGACCAGGCCGTAGTCTCTGCTAGGATGTGGAAATCCACTGGGTGACCTTGGCTGCACCACACACTTTCAGTCCCAGAAAGCCCTGTGATAGTGTCACCTCAGGGTCTCCAGAACTCAGAAACAACTTGAAGGCACACAACAACAACAGTGACAACAACAACACTGTTGCCCTGTGAACATCTTTTCTTTGTCTGGCACTGTAAATGCTAAGGGAAAATAGAAAGAATGACTAGAGAAACAATTGGGTCCTTAAAAATAGTCTTTTTCTTTCTGAAACTAAGGAGGATAATTATGCCCACTTCAGAATGGGTAAAAAGATGAAAAAAAGAACAATGTCACCACCACTATCATCAGCATCAACCCCTACTTCTTAAACAATGATTGAACATATTCGATTTCTTTTGAGAAAGATTACCCTTCCTCTCTGCAAATCTTGCAAATCCAGGATTCTTGGGATTCTGGAGATTTCAGGAAAAAAATGGGTACGATGTTCACTTGTTGATGCCTTTAATCTCACTAGCATCAAGAAGAACAGAAAGAAACAAACAAGCTGGTGCTTTTAAAAAGGCATTTGCTTTTAGAAATTAAGTACAATGATAGCAGTTACAACGATCTGGCCTGCTTCAAAACTCTTAAAATATAACAATATCCCCACCATAATCATTATCATCCACTTACTAAGCAGTTGTTCCTGGGGAATCTGGGTGTATTTGGAAATCTGGCACAATGAAGTTCCCAAGTATAATGGATACAAATTCACCAATGAAAATATCTGAAGGATCATGCAGACGAATTGAAATTGTTGTCCTCTCACTACACATGGAGGAGCTCAACTGCTCACTAGAATTAAAATGCTTTGATAGCAGCAACAAGACCATCCAGGAGGTGAACATCTCTGCTGCCAGGGTCCAGCTGAACCTTAGGGAACCATCAAATCTTCACATAAGAAACAGAAAAGTTTGGAGCGCAAAACTGTGCCTTTCTCAGATTAACCTCCTAGACAAGAACGGAACAGGTTGTTTTGACTGAAGTCTTTATAGACTAAATGTTGAACATCATATTGGAAATGGGTTGTTTGGGTACTGATCTGAGGCTTGATTTCCTCTCGGATTTCCAAGAGCTGAAGCCCTGATTACAGTCATTTCCATAATTATAGGGCAGGTAGTTTCTGTTGCTGAAGTCCTCATGTCTTAGAACAACTAAAGAAAATATTTTCTCCTTCTTAATTTATCAGGATTGGCATAGAGCCAGGGATACAAAACAGAATGGAGTCTCCTCACATCTATTTCTCTCTCCCACTCATGGGCTTGCAAAGTTGCCTTTGGCTGAGTCAAACATTAGTCCATCCATTTCCCAGGAGACAAGCTGCTCTCCACTTTGACTAGCAAAAAAAGGATATTCTTTGGTCAGTCCTATCTAAGGGAGTATAAAGCCCTGCCAGCATACTCATGGAGAGCCCTACAATGCAACTAGACAAGCAAGGAGAGCAGAGAAACGATGAATAGAGACAACCTTTGAGTGGAGTGAATGAGGTGTTGGAAGCAAAGAGGCACCAATGCTTGTATAAAGTAGCTAGTGAGGGGGAGATCTGGAGAGCATGCTTGCCCTTTTGTTTGACATCTCTTTCCTTTCTGTGATCTATGTGATTGACAATTGCTGCTTCCTCTCTGCCTACAGAGGTCATTTCCTCCTTCTTCCAAACGTTAGTTAGGCCTTTGTCTGGGTAGGGCGCATCCACAAGTCTCCTGCCTCAGGATGGCTTATATCCACACATGAGAGAACTGACCAAGCCTGTGTGCTAATGAATATGAAATCATATGTAAAATGATTTTATTACAATATTAATGACTACAACGTGATAGTATACAAATGAATGATGCAATGCAATAGTATACAAAACGGTAAGGTCCATGGAATCTCTGCTGTTTCACAAAAGGCTTCCTCAGGCTTTAGTGATAAGAGATGTTGAAAGTACCTTGAAATCTTTCTTCATTATAAAAATAGAATAACTACAGCTTTACTCAAGTATTACATTCAAAGAGTGACTTCATTACATATTTATTACAAGAAAAAGTAACAGATTACTCATGACCACAGTTTCATTACTCAGTAACGAGTTATGATCTTATGCATGTCACATTCTCACCAATATCTATCTATCTATCTCTTTTCCCCCTTTAGTCCATTTTCTGTGATGTATCTGACGAAAGCTATGCTTCATTATTAATTGACTCCCTTTTTCTGACACTTCTCAGTGAACAATATCTGTGTTTGCACCCCAGATCCATGCTGCCTATAAAAATCTCTGTTTTATGTGTTACATTTCCATCTTTTGTTAACTGATGCAAGGATGTTATGATTTATACACCTGTGTTACCTGTTTCCTCATCTGTATTCTAGTAAGAGCTCAGAATAGGGCTCATTACTGGGAACTAGTTTCATATAAGTGGGCAAAGCTTGTATGAATGGCAAATCTGGGTTCATCTTGGGTATTAAATGGTTTAGCTATAACATTGATCTCTACTGTTATTGACTTTGTCTTCTTGCAGGCTTCTGTATCTGCTCTGTATGTGGCTTCACCGGAATCAAATAGTAAGACACTTTTTTTTTCTTTTGGTGTAAAAGCCTTGGATCTAGGTATATTTCCAAACTTTGCACCTATTCTAACAAGGGAGATACAACCTCATCCAGAAGAGATCATCTACTCAGTTCTCAGACCCAAGGTTTCACCATAGCTGATTGGATTTTATCCATATTAGACCTTATTTAGAAGAAACCTCATTAGATGAAGAAGGTGATGGAGTGCCAAGAAGATGAGCCCCAGCCACAACCAGAGGAGAATGACAGCCCTCTTGTGACAGAAGCAGAGCCTGGTCCATCCCAGGCAGCACTTGTAGATTCTGAGATGAAAGTGGAATCTCTGCATCCTATCCTACACCAAGAACAGAGACACCATGAATGGTCTCCTCCACCTTGGAGAAGCTATGCTGGTGAATGAGACCAACTTTCTAATTTACTGCTGGCTATAACTTAACTCAGCCAAGGCCATTCTGCTGTTGAGGACAATTGATCCAGCACCTCTTGCTGACCATGAGTGATTTCCTTGGCTTTCTGTGAGTCTGACCCTGAGCTTGACTTTGAAATAATCTCTCTGGCAACTCCCTCCTGGATTTCAGACTTGACTCAGGACTGTTTGCTTCATTTGACTTTGGATTTCTTCTTTTATGGGCATGGGTATTACCATGGGATTGGACTGGCTTTCCCTGGTCAGATTATGGCAATGTACAATCTTGGGTGCTTGCCCACATTAGAACGGAACAAGCCATTCTTCTACTACATCAATGCACTAATCTAACACCTGCACAGCCCCTCTAACTTTCATGATAAGGAAAAGTAGAAATAAGTATCACCAGGATGTTGATGATACTCAACCCCAAATCCCTTAGTCATCTCACTCTCAAGTTTCATATAGATATTGAAGAGCATGAGGGATAGGATGTAATGTTTGTATATTGCACTATTTTTAGAAGACCTGCTATGTACTTGCCCCACAGGGTGAACAACACAATACCTACTATGCCACATAACACAACATGAGGACCGTGTCACTCCTTCTCTCAGATAGAAACTTTATTTTTCCTCACTAGCTGCTCCTTGGTGTTCAAGTCAGGCCTCAATACAATAATGTAGAATTTGGGAAGAAAGATGCAACCCAACATCCCACCACTGGAGGCCAAGATGGAGAAGATCTCCACAGCTACCATGTGCTTTCCTTTCATGCTCAGATATGTTGGCACAAAGGACACCCAAACACTGCAAAAGACCAACATGCTGAAGGTGATCAGTTTGGCTTCATTAAAAGTATCGGGCAACTTACGGGCAAAGAAAGCTACCGTAAAGCTAATGATGGACAGTAGACCCAGATAGCCCAAAACAGCATAAAACATGAGTTCTGAGCCTTCGTTGCATTGCACTATGATCTGACCTAGC
Source organism: Ctenosaura bakeri (assembly GCA_948474755.1). Lineage (NCBI taxonomy): Eukaryota > Metazoa > Chordata > Lepidosauria > Squamata > Iguanidae > Ctenosaura > Ctenosaura bakeri. Next base: position 761,454 of record CAOLHI010000198.1, on the reverse strand, counting down.
TGAGAATGCACATCAAACTCTGGAAAAGGAGGTGAAGTGACCAACCAAATAAAACAGATGCCAACTTGAGTAAGAGAAGAGAGAATGATGACCAACATTGCAAATCTCTTTCCAAGCCACTTTTTCATCCTATTCCCTGGCTTGGTGGCCATGAAGGCCAAAATTACAGTGATGGTTTTGGCCAAAACACAAGCAACAGCAATGGAGAAAACAATGCCAAAGAAGGTTTGTCTGAAAAGACAGGTCACCACCCCAGGCCTCCCAATAAACAAGAAGGAGCAGAGAAAACAAAGCAGCAGAGAAGAGAGCAGGGTGCAGGTAATGCTCCAGTTATTGGCTTTGACAATGGGGGTATTGTGGTGGTGAATGAAGGTCCCCAACATCACAACTGTGATCACAGAACATAAAAGCACTAGGGCAGTCAGAGCTGCTCCTAAGGGCTCCTGGAAAGATAGGTAGGTTATTTCTTTAGGGAGACATTGATCCTGATTCTTATTTGGAAAGTGGTCATCTGGGCAGTTCTTGCATTGTTCAGCATCTGAAAGAAAGACAGAGTCTCAAAGATTTCATGCATTTAGCTGCCTCCCATTAATCCTTTGATTTCCAACAAAATATGGAACTCATGGAATAAAACATCAGCTTTAAAGGTTGATGATTAGAATTCCTAATAATTTGTAGCATTATAATTCTTATTTAGGTTACTACTTGAACTATGAGGGAGAATTTCTGATTGTCATAATAAACAAAATGTCTTGTTTTAAAAAAAAACATATATTGAAAGTTGTAATAAAACATCCCTGCTGGTTTTCATTGTTTAGGGGTTTTTCATTCATTCATTCATTCATTCATTCATCCATACAATTTATACGCTGTCTTTCTTCATCTAAGGTACCTAGGCAGCTTACAACATATTTCAAATAGAAGTTGTCTAAAATGTTACATTGCACCAGTTAAAAAACAATTAAACCACAATGGTATTAAAAGCATATAGAAACATCTAAAATACATTTAAAGCATAATTAAAAACATGTAAGGCAAGAACATAGAGTACTACTTCACCACTGGTGTGCCATACAATTTTTTTAAAAAAATCAATGAAAGTCCTGCCCAAATAAGATCTTAATCTGCTCATAAAAAAGAGCAAGAAGAGGTCTAACCAGACCTCCCACATAAGGGAATTCCATAGCCTAGGAGCAACCACTAAGAAGGCTATATCTCAAGGCCTCACCAAATGTGCCTGTGATGGTGGTGGGAACAAGAGAAAGCCTTCCCCTAATCCTCTTAAAATTGTGGCCACTTCCTACAGGGAGATGCAGATTTTAGCCCATGTCCCCTAAAGACATGACCCGCTTTAGTGTTGCCTCTTTGGTAGTGACCTTGCCAGTGCACCCTAAGTAGCCCTCTTACGGCACCTTTCAGGAAGGGAAGTAGGTGGTGGCTATGCTGACACATCTGCGTCTTCTGTCAGCCCATATTTTTTCAGTTTGGTAACACCTTCATAATTTTATGTGCCAAGAAAATAGATGAACTGAACATAATTGAGTTTGAAATGGTCTTGACTTACCCCACTGGGTGGAGATGCTCCCTGTGGGACACTCCACACAGTCATAGCAACAGACTTCCTTCCCCTGCTGAACTAAAATGTTCTGTCCAGGGTGGCAGCTCTCAACACAGGTTGAAGTGGGGGGCCTCTAAGTGTAGCCATAAAGAAAAACATTACACATGAAATTAAGACACAGATAAAGCAAATTACAAATAATCTGAGGTAATTCCATAACACTCAATATTGTTTTATTCAGGAGTCCTATTCCTGATTGTCGCAACCCTGCTTTCTGGTGAGATGAGTCTAGAAACATCATCTTATTTGTGCTCCAATCAGTAGCTGAACAGACCTTCTTCATCCAATATGGCTACTGACTCTTAAGATGGGCTGGGAGGTAGAATTTTCAGTCATGGCAATAGTGCTGCAATCATGACTATGTAGGATTAGAGAATATGGAATAGTATTAAATCTGTAACTCTAGGTTATGAGTCCATAACTGCAATACAGATGCCTGCCAATAATTGTTGTTCTTGTTACCACTACTACCATTATACTGAAGGTTATGTTCCTGACCTGTTTAAATTTGTGATTCCAAATAAGAGCACTTTCGTTTATGGTGAAGGCTTCTTCTGGAGAAGCTGTGGGGTCCATCCTCCCAACACGGACTCTCTGGAATGATTCATTGGGGAAGGTGACCAGGTTAACCAGATCATATCCTCCTGCCAGCTCCCCATTCTCATCAAAAGAGATTTCTTCCCCAGCACTATTGTTAAAGCGGATGTGTCTGAGAAGAGAATGAAGCTAAAGTGAAAGAGAATAAATAAATAATAAATAATATAAATAAATAAATAAATAAATAAATGAGAAAAAATACAAAGAAGGTTTTTAAAACAGTGACAGTGATCATATATTTGTTGTTGTGTGCCTTCAAGTCATTTCTAGAGCATGGCTACCGTAAGGCAAACCTTTCACAGGGTTTTCTTGGCAAGATGTGTTCATTTGTCATTGTCTTCCTCTGAGGTTGAGAGAGTGTGATTTGTTCAAGGTTATCCAATGGGTTTCCATGCCTGAGTGGGGATCTGAATTCTGAACTGTGAATTCCTAGCTAACAGGACCTCCAGATTTGTTTACCGCAGAGTGTGTGTTAGCCATTGTAAATCAGGCAGGGAAGTCTCTTTCCCACCTATGTTGGAAGGAGGGGTTCTAGGAAGCAAGGATCAGAGGCAGCCCACGAGACCCTCCTGCTTAGAGAGAAGGGAAGTTCAAGACTCTGAGTTCAGTAAAAGAACAGGGATTTCCCCTAAATTAAAGTGGGGCTTTCTTAATTCTTTCACATCTGTTTTTACTTGGTTATAGTTTGGTATCTTTCAGCACTATGAATACATTTTATGATTTCACCAGTGATGTATCTCCTTAGCTTTCTAACCAGCATTCTATTTGAATATAGTGAATTCCAAGTATTCTTGTTCTTTTTTTTTCCCATTAACATCTTCATGAATTCAAAACATGGTATTTTTTATTTCTCTTTTCTTTGCAACTCATGTTGTAGCCCTGGATATGTTCTCTCTGGTGGCTGGACGGGAAATGTTTGCCAAACATTCAAGGAATACATTTCCCCAGTCTCGTTTCTTTTGTGCTTTGGCATTGAGTCCTTCTGGATTTCCTGTCTCTTAGGAGAGTCTCTTCAAGACATCTGGGTTCTACTATTTGAGGTTAGAGAAGTGCTTTGCAACCATTCCTTTGATTTTTTTAAAAAATTAATTTTTAAATATTAATTTTAATTTAATCTGGGGTTCGAGTAGAGAAAAGCAGGTTAAATAACTTTGATTCATTGATAACTTTATTACAATAATGCTACAATGATGCACAAGTTAATATTTTTAAATCACACTCAAGTTTAATTCAGTTTAACTTCATTGTAGCAATTCTGCAAATACTCATAGGTAAACTGTTTTTTTTTCCTCAAGTTATCACACTTCTCCTTTGTTCACTATTGAAATCACAGAAGGAAAAGAGAGGCTGCTCTTGCACAAAGAACAAAAAACCTTGACAGCTAGAAAAAGAGGGGCGAGCAATTGAGTCAAAGAGAAGGCTTCCTGCAAAACAAACCATAGAATGCCAAGAGGAGGAAGAATCTCACACATTTGTCAGCTCTCTCTCTCTCTCTTTTTATTTTTCTTCCTGGAAGATTCTGATTGGTCTGTTTTCTCTTTGCCAAAAAATGGCATCAGAAGACTCATAGAACAGCTGGAAGATTGACAACAAACATCCCATCCCAATCACCCTTTTAGAACAGACTGTACAGTAGCAACAATCTAGGACCATTTCCGCACTAGCCTGTTATAGCATGATGATTCCACTTTCAACATCCTCTGGCATCCTGGAGTTTGCAGTTTTGGGAGGGGCCGGCTGGCCCCTCCCAAAACTGCAAACCCCAGGATGCCAGAGGATGTTGAGAGTGGAATCATCGTGCTATAACAGGCTAGTGCAGAAATGGCCTAGGTTATCTCTGAAGCACTAATAGTAGTAATTACTTTTCCTTGAGCTGCAGGTATTCTTTATTTTATTTTAATTTTTGCAATTACTTAAAACACTGTTTGGCAATAATCAATGATTTCAAAATGTCCTTATTGCCCAAGCTAATGTTTCTCTTCCGAAATTTGCCAATAACAGGAAAGGAAAAGATTTTTAAAGAATGGGAAAAAGAGTTACGGAAGTTTATTTGGCAGAGTAAGAAACCAAGAGTAAGATTTAAAACATTACAAGATGCAAAGGAGAGAGGAGGCTTTGAGGTGCCATCGTTGAAAATCTATTACCAAGCATGCTATTTAGAAACAAGAAAAAATTGGATTCAAGTGGAGAATACAACAAAAAAAGAAGTCGAAGGAATAAATAACAGATTTGGTTGGCACGGATACTTATGTTACGATAAAGCAGTTGTAAATAATGACTTTAACAATCACTGTATCTGAAAGACTTTACTGAAAGTGTGGATACAAATATAGCATAAATTCTACAGAAGACTTCCGTTGGGGACCTCATCCCAGGAAGCATTTAAAATTGTTCCAACAAAACAAGGGAATTTATTGACATATCAAGAGTTGTTGAAATGGAACAGAGATAAGTTAAGACTGTGTACAGAAAAGGAATTAAAAGAGTTAGGTCATGAATTTAACTAGTTCCCAAGGAGACAATTAAAAGAGAGATTTAAGATGGATCAAAAAAATTATATGGGTTTGAAGGAAATGAAAATGAATTAGATGTATTGATGAAAGGGGACCAGAAAAAGAGAATTTCTAGACTTTATAAAATATTGTTGCAAAGAGAAATGGAACCAGAGACTGTTAAAGACAATATGGTTAGATGGGCTCAAAATATTGGACACCCAATTGAGTTGGATACATGGGTGAGGGCGTGGAAGACAGATGTGAAATTTACACCAAGTTTAAATTTAAGGGAAAAATTCTATAAAATGTTACACAGATGATACATGACACCTGAAAGATTGAAAAAAAAATAAAAAATGGGAATGGAAATTGTTGGAAATGTGATGGAAAGGGGGGGCCCTTTTTTCATATGTGGTAGACCTGTAAGGTAGCAAAAAAGTTTTGGAAAGAAACACATGATGAAATTCAAAGAATGTATGGGTTAAATTTTGAAATGAAGCCAGAATTTTATTTGTTAAATATGTTAGGGCAACAAAGAGAAATAAGATCTCATCAAAAGACACTGTTATATGTAATAACTGCTGCAAGATTGACATATGCTCAACATTGGAAAAAAAGAAATTATATTGATATAAAAGAATGGAAATTAAAAGTCCTGGATAGGATAGCGATAGAAAAGTTAACTTTTTCACTTAAAAACAAGCCAATCCAGAGCTTTGAAAAAGAATGGCAAGAAATGATGAATTGTATTAAGGAATAAGAAAGGGAAGAAATAAAGAAAGATTGTTGAAAAGGTGGATAAGGTAAACTAATATTGTAAAAGATAAAGCACAAGTTGCAATGTAACAATGTTAAAAGTAATAGTGTATTGTTTGCTAAATAGAAATAATGTATGTATGGAATGTAAACTCAGATTCAACTGGAAAAAAGATGCTTGGAAGTGCGGAGGGGGGAATTTTTTTTTATTCTTTATTCAAAATTTCAATAAAAATTAAATTAAAAAAAATCACTATTTGGGGGTTGAAATATCTGGTTTGAATGGTAAAAATGTGGAAAAAAACTGAATAAAAATATAGTGGGGCTATTTTAGGTTCATTTTTCAAATCTATTCAATGCCACTGAATCTAGCAAACCTATTTCATTTTCAAAGATGTAGTTATATCCATCTGTATAAGCATACAATGGAATCTTGTAACCGCCTTGACACTAAAAGTTTGTAGCATAAGTTCCTATATCAGATGCAAAACAAAGGCTGTTCTCTTCCATATGACAAAGTAGATTGAATCTGCAAAAGCTTATGCTACAAACTTCTTTCTCCCACTGTTGGGGCTACTGAAATACCAGTCCATCCTAGTTTCTTAGGCAGAGTCACAGAGCTGAAATTGGTGCCTCAATCAGGTTAGGAAGGAGTCTCACACACACACACACACACACACACACACACACACACACACAGAAAGAGAGAGAACTACTTTTGTAATCTTTTTACAGCTTCCAAAGAGAAAAAAAACTGTGCAAAACATGTATTGCAAAACAGGAGATTAGAGAAAAGATTATTCTAACTTTCTAACGTAGGCATCATTCTTTCTGTGAACAAATTCATTTTCACAGTTATCTTAACTGACTTTTGACACAGCTATTGCAAGAAGACAGAATGGCTTGTTTAGAATTCCTTTGCAACTCAGAAAAAAAAACTAAATGCTCAAAAAACCTTTTACCCACAGCACCAGTTAGACCTAAACGTACTACAAGATTCCTTCATCCGCTCCTTAAAGTTTCATCATGTTTTATGCTTTTACACAAATACTGCTGACTACCTGCCATGGCTGGATGTTCTGAAGGCTCCACTTCTTTCCCTTCTCCATTGATTTTTGCGTGGATGTCAACAAAAGCACAGAATGGAGGGCATGTGCCACCGCATACACGCCATTGTAAATATTGTAGCTCTGGCCAAAAAGTCCCATTTCAAACAAAGGCCCAGGGAGGCTCCGCAGTTTCTCCTCCCCTGTACAGTTTTTTCCGTCTAAATGATAGAGGTTGTATTTGTAGAGTGAACAGAGGAATGCAACATACCAAAACCAAGGGAGAAAATAAAATGTTGATTGGAAAGGGCTGATTGTTTCCAGAAAGTCTTGAAATCCTGGTACCACATTCGTGTGGAGAGTAAATGACAAAGTGCTATTGAAAGACTTGGGGGTGAATTTTGCATTGGTAGTTATCGCTGTGAAATCCCATTCAGCAGTTGTGATCCACACCCACTCAAGTGGGAACATTTGCCCAATTTCTGTGGAATATACAGCCATTCGTAAACCTTCCAGAGACTGGATATCACCAGAGACAAGAGTCACATTTATTTTATTAGATTTCAGGGCAGAACAAAGTGGCCCCAGTTTTTCTTTAATTATCTTATGAGGTTGAATGATTGTCACTAATGGAATCACCAATGTCCATGCAATACAAATATGGCTCTGCAAGAGTTTTGGTCTCAGGGTTCGAAGAAATGTTTCTCCTCTGTGATCATCTGAAACAATCAGACCAATCCAGTTCCATCCAAAATGCTTCAGCAGCTGAACAATCCCCACAAGCTGAGCTCCTTCATTTGGCACCATCCGGTAGAAAGCAGGGAACTGACTTTTCTCCCTCAGCCCTGGATCAAAGTCTCCATAGCTGAGCTAACAGGAAAGATATAATGAGACTTATTAACAGGAAAGGTAATAGTGTCTTTCAGACCTAAGCAGGTTCCTGAAGTGCAACTCCCAGTAGCCCTACCCATCTGACACAATGGCAAGAAAAGCTGAGAATGGTCCTCCATTAATATATGAAGGTTCAGCATCATTCCCATCCCTCTTTAAAGTCACTGCATTCCTTCATTCACAAACATGAGCCAAAGCTCTCAAAAGGTCTATATTTCTCCTTTTCAATATATTGCAGTAGATGTTGTTGGACCTCAGCTTTCTGTAGTTTTGCAAAGCACCACCAATGGGGTTAAAACCTTGGGTGTGCAGTCCAACAGCCAAAGGGGGGAGGCATAATTCCTATCTGAACTTCAAACTGCCTATGGTTCATCCTTCATTCACAGACATAAGCCAACTCTCCCGCAATACCCGTCTTTGTCCTTTTCTGTACATTATGTGAACAAACATTAGGATGACTAACATATATCAAACAAATATATGTTCCAAATAAATGAATAATGGGCAATATAGGTAAAAATATCACTTTCAGCTGGGAAAAGATCCAAAGCAAAAACAATGGGGAAAATGACTTTCTGACTATCCACCTGGCTCTTCTGAAAGTTCTGAAAAACCTGGTCTCTCTGATTCCTTCCCTTGTACACACTTGTTTCTAAAAAAATCACACAGACTCTGACAGACTAAAAAAGCAAAAGCAGAACAAAGTCATGTCAGCTTTGACAAACAACATAGATAAGTAAATACATTTTTATTGATGCATTTTCCTAATGCTTTTCTGGTTGCCTCTTTATTTTAGATACAGCTATCTATCCTTGTAGATACACATACCTGGGGAATTTTGTACAGAGTTAAGATGTTGGCCATTTGGATTGAGTTTTCAGAAGTGAGTCCGCCAATGACAGCCATTAGGTTATTTGCCTTCCCACAGTGGTAGTTGGGCAGATTTCCTTGGCCAAGGAACAGAAGATTGATGGTTGTCCAACAGGTTCGACGTGAATTGAAAGCATTCTCAGAGATCCTAAATCCTAGTGTGGTGTTTGGCAGCAATGCAACATTCCTGTTGATTTCTTGAATAGCGAAAATGAAAATCAGGATATGCTGGTAGTTTTTAGGGATCATACTGGAAAGAAAGTACAGCTGAGATCAGACTTCTGTGCCTTTACATCAGCATTATATATATATATACACACACACATATACAGTGGAAAGTACTTCTCATGGAAGGGAATGTCTGGGGTAAAATGAGACTACAAAGGGGAAGCATTCAAGAACCAAAACAAAGACAAAAAGCATGTAGTCTGCATTACCAAATCTTCCTGTTTATCTGCACTGCCATCATGTGCCCCTTAAGCACTTTCAGTGTGATGTCAAATATGGAAGTATTTCTTAAGAAAGGACTGGAGAAAGCACATTTTTAATTTTTATATGACCTGCCTTCTCTTCCCCTTCTCCCCATATGGGCAAGCAGTTGCCAGGAGAAAGTATGTGAGCCAAGGCAGTAAAGAACAACAGAGGAGGAGAGGAGATCATGGTGTGCTGCCTAAGATAGAATTGACCTGCAGGAAGGAAACATTTGCTGTTCCCAACTGAAAAATGAGCTCTGCAATGGGACAGTGGCTGTTGAGTCTTGCTTTCTGACCATAGGAAAAGATTTAGATGGTTCCTTTGATATGGAGCATGGGCAGGTTGCCAAGCAGACCTTGACTTTGCCTCAAGCTCATTGCCTAACATATTTGCTCCCCTCCTCCAAAAAAAATACGCCCATGCTTTGGGTTTGAAACAGATTGTCTTGTGACCAGTAAGCAAAAAGGGATGAAAGCACTGTTCAAAGTTGTAAGGTTTCTGGAAGAATATGTTATGTTACTTAACCAAGGGCAACAAGTCGGTCACTAAAAATAGGCAAGTTATGAGTTTGTGCCAAGTCAGAGCATCATTTATTGCCGAATCGAATCCAAGTCAGATCATGGAAGGAACTTGAGTCTGATTTGAATCTGAGTCAATGGACTTGAGTCTACATCACTGCCACTGTGGAACTGTCCCATTTCTCACAAATGTGTCTGTTGGAGAAGAAGAGTATTGTTCTCACTGGTGCTGTTTCTTTTCTAAAAGTAAAACTACACTTATCAAGCATTCTGTAGATTTTATTGTGGTGTTTGTGATAGAGAATTGTCTAGTTTTGGTTTTTATGTAAAGATATTTCTTTGTGCATCTTGCCTGCATATATGTATGCCTTTTCTGAATTGTTTGTTCTTTTCTAGTAAAAGGTCCTTTCTAGCATTCAATATCATTTTCTTTCTTTCTTTTTTGCCAAGCAAAAATCAAAAAGGAGGGTAGGAGAAACTATGGATGGAATTTTCAGTTCTGTTCAAGTTAAGTCATGTAATATGACATTTAAACGGCAGAGAATTTGTAATTTCAGATGAAAGTCTCCGTTCAAGGTGAACATGTAGAAGATAATAGATATAGATGAAAGATATAGATCTAGATAGCTGTAGATATAGATACAGGTAATAAGGAGTGTAAAATAGGCTTATCTTTGATATAAACACATAGGTTGAAAATTTAATGTGTTGCAACTTGAATTAAGAGTTCCTTCAAATTGAAAATACAGAAATTGTCTCAGAAGACAGTCACTGAAGAATTTATTTGGATGTAAGGCAAAGACATCCAGTGCTGCAGGGTTTGGTTTTGGGGTTTTTTTTTCCACTGTAATATTCCTTCAGTTTGAAGTTAACTGATTCCTAAACTACCCTATGGTTTTCTTGGCAAACGTTATTCAGAGGAAGTTTACCATTGCAATTCTGTGAAGCTGAGAAAATATTTCTGAGAATCCCCTTCCAAAGTAACTGTTGAGAGTCACTGTAAATTATTGCTCAAGTGAATACAGTGACAGTGTTCATATTCATTACATTAATGTTGAAGTTTGTCTTCATTATGCTCTCTTCTCCCCACAGGTAACTACTTACAGGCGGCTGCACTATTTCTTCCTTGCAAAACTACCATGAAACAAGTCTCATTACTTGGGAAGCGGCAGACATCTCAGAAAAAGACAGATATAACATTGACCTGTCCCTTTAGTCTGACCAGCACCAAGACGAACAGAAAGAAAGGGTGTTTAGAGAAACAAGCTGGTCCCTAAAAACAGTCATTTGTTTTTAGAGATCAAATACGATGATCAGACCTGCTTCAAACCTCCTAAAACAAGACAGTATAACCACCATAATCATTATCGTCCACTTACTAAGCATCTGTTCCTGAGGAGTGTGGGTTTCTTTGGAAATCCGGCACAATGAAGTTCCCAAGTGTAATGGATACAAATTCACCAATGAAAATATCTATTAAAGGATCATAGGGATCAGTTGGAACGGTTGTTCGTTCACTGCACATGGAGGAGCTCAACTGCTTCCTGGAAGAATAATGCTTTAATAGCAGCAACAAGACCAGCCAACAGGTGAACATTTCTGCTGCCAGAGTCCAGTTGAACCTTTGAGCACCATCCAGTCTTCACACAAAAAACAGAAAAGTTTGGAATGCAATGCTTTGCCCTTCTCAGATTAAGCTCCTAAACAAGAATGGAACAGGTTGTTTTGACTGAGGTCTTTGTAGACTGAATGTAGAATATCATACAGGAAATGGGTATTTAGATATTGATCTGATGGTTGATTTCTTCTGGGATTTCCAAGAGCTGCAACCCCAATTACAGTCATTTTAATAATTACAGGGCAGGTAGTTTCTTTTCTCTCAGTCTTTAGTTCTCAGAACTAAAAAAGTGTGTTACTCTTATCTTACTCTTGAGAATATCCTGCTTCTGGTCAGGTAAACAGTACAGAAAGTGACACTGGGGGAAAGTCTACAGCAGAGTTAGTCTAACTTTCTGAATTCCTCAGGATTGACACAGGCCCAGTGAGACGAAAGAGGATGGAGGACCCTTCCATCTATTTCTCTCTCCCACTCGTGGACATGCAAAGTTGCCCTGGGCTGAGTCAAACATTAGTCTGTCTGTTTCCCAAGAGACATCCCACTCTCCACTTTAACTAGCAAAAAAGGGATATCCTTTGGTCAGTTCCAAGTAAGGTAGTGAAAAGCCCGGCCAGAGTACTCATGGTGGGCCTACAATGTGACAAGACTGATAGTAACAAGATGGAGGGAGACAATCTTTGGGTGAGGAGAAAGAAGTATTGGAAGCAAAGTGGCATCAACACTTGTGTAACATAATTAATAAGACGGAGCTCTAGAGAACATGCCTGTGCTTTGGTTTCACCACTTTCTGCCATTGATTTATGTACACAAGTCTTTTTCCTTCCTCTCTTCCTGCAGAGGTCACTTCCCCCTCCTTCCAAAAGTTCATTAGTCTTTTTGTCTGTCTGAGAAGGGAGGATCTATGAGGCTCCTGCCTCAAGGTGGCTTACAGTAACATATGAGAGCCAGCTTTTAGGGGCTCCTATATTGAAATTTAGGTAATCTTTTTGTATCTCGTCATGCAACTCCAACATCAAGTAATACAGCAGCTACACACTACAAGTCTTCCTACCGAAGTAGTTCAACATTCTTGTTGATTTCTTGTATGGCAAAAATGAAAAACCAATGTACTTGTAGTTTTGAGGGATCATGTCGTCATACCATTATCACATAAATTAATACGCTGACATCAGAGAATCAATGTAAGTGGCTACTTGTATTAAGATTTGCCAGTACGCATAATTGAGACATTGCTACTCATATGGTAAAAGAAACTCAGATCAAAATTTCAGGACAGTCCTGCATCCACCTCTGACCCATCAGTGAAACATATCAGATTTTTTTCCTTCTTCCCTTTTTCCTGTCTCCTTAGTTCTCTTGCTTGCTTACAGACCTTGGAAATTCCCTTTGTAAGAGCAAGGAGCATTCCTTTTACTTGTTATAGTGTTTTAAAGCTATCCCTTGCTCTTCCCTCCACATTGCTGTAAAGGTAACTTTGCTTATTATGCTGCTTGTCAATCTTCTATTATTTCAGTCTTTTGAGACAATAAACCATGGAACTAATAGAACAATAGCATAAGACCCAAAACATTCTCTTTGAAGTTAAAAGTAACCAGAAATCATTATTCCCTGCTGCCTAAAAAAGTCTGTTTTATATGTTACATGTTCATATTTTGTTAACTGACGCAAGGACATTATGATTTATACGCCTGTGTTACATGTTTCTTCATCTGTGAACATGGCTTATTACTGGCAAGCAGTTTCACCTAAACTGGCAATGTTTGTCTGAATGACAAATCTAGATTCATCTCAGGTATTAAAAGTTTAGCTATAAAAGTGATCTCTTTGCTGTTGTTGACTTTCTCTTCTTGGGGTCTTCCCTCTCTGCTCTGTAGGTAGCTTCACTGGAATCAAATGTTAAGATGCTTATGGTTTTCCTTGGGTGTAAAAGAGGTGGAGTTAGGTGTACTTCCAAGTTTTCCACCTATTCCTCCAAGAGAATTGCAAGTCATCTACTCAGTTCTCAGACCCAAGAATTCATCATGGTTTATTGGACATTATCCAATAGGTTATTGGATATTATCCATTTCATACCTGATCTAGAAGAAACCTCCTTATATGAAGAATGAAATGAGGACTACCAGGAGGATGAGAACCCAGCAAAAGCCAAAGAAGGCTAGCAGCTCTGTTGTGACAGAAGCAGAACCTGGTCCTTCCAGGCAGCACTTGCAAATTCCCAGGTGGAAGGGGAATCTCTGTATCTTATACGTCAACAGCTGAAACTCCAGAAACAGAGACACCAGGAACACTATCCTCCACCTTAAGTAAACTATACTGGTTAATGAGACAACCTTTCCTAGTTTACTGCTGGCTATAACTTAACTCAGCCAAGGCCATTTTGGTAATGAGGACAATTGATCCAGCACTCCTGCTGACCATGAGTGATTTCACTATCTCCTTGGGATTCTGACCCTCAGCTTGGCTGTGGACTAATCTTTCTGGCAGCTCACTTCTGGATTTCAGACTTGAAGCAGGAATCTTTGCTCATTTGACTTTGGACTTTTGCTTTTATAGGCACAGGGACCACCATGGGGCTGGGCTGGCTTTCCCCAGTCAGCTTCTGGCAGTATACAACCTTGGGTGCTTGCCCACATTAAAGAGGACAATCCACTCCTCTACAGCATCCATGCACTGGTCTGACACCTGCACAACCCCTCTAACTACCATGACAGGAAAAAGTAGAGCTGAGTATTATCAGCGTATTGAAGATACTCGATCCCAAATGCCTTAATGACATCACTCTCAGGTTTCATATAGATATTGAAGAGCATGAGGGACAGGATGTAATTTTGGTGTTTGTACACTGCAGTATTTGTAAAAGACGTGTAATCTACTTGCCCCAGAGGGTAAAAAACACAATAGCTACCATGCCACATAACACAATATAAGGATAGTATCACTGCTTCTCTCAGATAGAAACTTTATTTTTCCTTACTAGCTGCTCCTTGGTGTTCAGGTCAGGCCTCAATACAATAATGTAGAATTTGGGAAGAAAGATGCAGCTCAACAACCCACCACTAGAGGCCAAGATGGAGAAGATCTCCACAGCTACCATATGTTTTCCCTTCATGCTCAGATATGTTGGCACAAAGGACACCCAAACACTGCAAAAGACCAACATGCTGAAGGTGATCAGCTTAGCTTCATTAAAAGTATCAGGCAGCTTCCGGGCAAAGAAAGCCACCGTGAAGCTAATGATGGACAGCAGACCCAGATAGCCCAAGACAGCATAAAACATGACTTCTGAGCCTTCATTGCATTGCACTGTGATTTGACCCATCTGAGAATGGACATCAAACTCTGGAAAAGGGGGAGAATAGACCAACCATGTAACACAGATGCCAACTTGAATAAGAGAAGACAGAAGGATGACCAGCATTGCAAATCTCTTTCCAAGCCATTTCCTCATCTTATTCCCTGGCTTCGTGGCCATGAAGGCCAAAATTACAGTGATGGTTTTGCCCAACATACAAGCAACAGCAATGGAGAACACAATGCCAAAGACGGTTTGTCTGAGAAGACAGGTCACCACCCCAGGCCTCCCAATGAATAAGAAGGAGCAGAGGAAACAGAGCAGCAGAGAAGAGAGCAGGGTGCAGGTAATGCTCCAGTTATTGGCTTTAACAATGGGGGTATTGCAGTGGTGAATGAAGGTCCCCAACATCATAACTGTGATCACAGAAAATAAAAGTGCTAGAGCAGTCAGTGCTTTTCCCAAGGGCTCCTGGAAAGATAGGTAGGTTATTTCTTTAGAAAGACATTTGTCTTGGTTCTCATTTGGAAACTGATCATCTGGGCATTTTTGACATTGTTCAGCATCTGAAAGAAAGACAGAGTCTCAGTGTTTTCCTGCATTTAACTGCCACCCATTAATCTTTTGATTTGAAACAAAGCATGGGATTCAGTTGCCAGTGATGAGAATAATAATAACTTGCAGCCTTATAATACCTATGAAGGTTATTTTCTGGAATATGAGGGCAAATTCCTGGTTGTGATAGAAATCAAAATATCTTGTTTCAAACAAAATATGTTTTTTAATTTATAATAAATATCTCTATTGGTTGTCGTTGCTTAGGGTTTTTTCATTCATTCATTCATTCATTCATTCATTCAAAGTTCAATTTATACCCTGCCTTAGAAAGAACCACTCATACCACAAGGAGGATTTTCAGAAGAACTGTCTTACCACTTGCTGTTGGACCTAAAATTTCAGTAATCTGTCTCAGTATTTGTTGCCTGAGGATTGCTGCTTTGTTGCCTTTCCTATCTCATGAATAAAGTTTCCACTTCTATACTCAACTTAATGTGTGCATGTGCTTTCAAGTGACCTCGTGATTTTTGATGACTCCATGAATTGCATGGGGTCGTCGTAGACAAAGAGTACCCAGAGGTGGGTTTGCCGAATTACCTTAATCTAATTGGATGAAGCCACATTGCAAAGATTCAGCCATTCCTAGCAATTGGGTAATGCTTCTATCATCCTCCCTCAGCATTGTGTAGAAAGTTTTTCTCCTTCAGCATGCTTAGCAACTTAATTTGTTTTTTTTTACTCTTGATTTCTCTCCTCTCTCTCCTTGCTGTCCTCTTTCTCCTTTTCCCCAATTCATCTCATCTCTGTCTTGAGTCTCCTTCTTTCCCATCTCTTCCTTCCTTCACTAGTCTTTGTTTTTCTCTTTTTCTTGCCCCTCCTCCTCCTCTTCACAACATCTTCTAACTGTTAATTTTCCTGTCAGTTCCTAGTTTCCACACACCTTCTTCTTTCCTCTGCCTAATTATCTGTGCCTACCCGTGATTTCTCCCTCTCCTGCCTTCTATCATCATCTTCTTCTTTATATTTCCAGTTCTTCTCTCCCCAGACTCCTTTTCCCTTCTCCCCAGCCATCTCTCCAGCTCCTTCTCCTCTCCTGCCCCCCCACCTATTGACTGGGAGATCTGAAACACTAAGAATCTAATATAAGCTGTTGTTGTGTGCCTTTCAGTTGTTCCTGAAGGCAAGTCTACAGTGGGCTTTTCTTGGCAAAGTATGCTCACAGGTACTTGATCATTGCCTTCCTCCAAGGTTGAAAGAGTGTGAATTCTCCAAGGTCATCCCATGAGTTTCCATGACCAAGTGGGGATTTCAGGCCTGGTCTCCAAAGTACCAGTCCAACACACAAACCAAAGAAGAAAGAGATGTAGTTTCTCAAACTGAACATAGCTAGAAAGCATAAATAGGCATGGATAGGGATGGCTTCATTGTTTTCTATTGCCCTCTTGGTCTGTTGTCCTAGCTGCTGTTGCTGCTGCTGCTGCTTGTTCTAATCAACAGCAGCAAGAACAACAACATCTCCACATCCTCAAAGTGCCTGGTGATCATTTGTAGCATTGTAATGCTTAAGAGTTTGAGTGTGAATGAGAGTTTCTCTTTATTAATAAAAGAAATCGTCAATGAGGGATGCTAGATAAATATTTTCTTCATAAGACACTGAGGGGGTTCTGCTTTGATGGCATCCTCAGAACAGCTGCCCAAGTTGTCTAATGACATCATCCAAGCTCATCTCCTTTGACATGACCAGAGACTACTCATCGTAACATCAGTGGTTCCTGCCCCCATATCATCACCAGGAACTTTCCCTACTTCTGAGACTTTCACTCTAAAATATCAGAACCTGGGACGTTCCTGGTCTGGCAACCAGATATGGGTCCTCTGTCAGCCCATCTTTTTCAATTCAGAAACACCATTGTAATTTTGTTTGCCAAGAAAATAGATTAACTGAAGACAATTGAATTTAAAATGGACTTGATTTACCCCACTGGATAGAGATGCTCCCTGCGGGACACGCCACACAGTCATAGCAACAGGCTTCTTTCCCTTGCTGAACTAAAATGTTCTGTCCAGGGTGGCAGCTCTCAGCACAGGTTGAACTGGGGGGCTTCTAAAAGTAACCATGAGGAAAGACATAGCAGATGAAATTTAGATACAAGCAAAGCAAATTACAAATAACCTGAGGCAATTCCTTAACATTCAAGACTGTTTTGCTCAGGGATCCATCTTCTGATTGTCACAGCCTGGCTCACTGGTGGGAGGAGATCAGGAACATCATCCTATTTGTGCCCTAGTTGGCAGCTGAACGGTCCTCCTTGACGCAATTTGGCTGCTGGTTCTTAAGGTGGGGTGAGAGGGGGAATAGGACTACAGTCATGACTATGTTTGATTAGTTCATATGCAGCAGTATTGGATAATCATAGAATCATAGGGTTGGAGGAGACCACAGGGGCCATCCAATCCAACCCCCCACCATGCTCGAACATACATCAAAGCATTCCCAGCAGACGGCCATCCATGCTCTGCTTAAATACCTCGAAAGAAGGAGATTCGACTACACTCCGAGGCAGCATATTCCACAGCCGGACAGCTTTGACCATCAGGAAGTTCTTCCTGAGGCTCAGGTGGAATCTTCTTTTCTACAGCTTGAATCCACTGCTCCTTTTCCTAGTCTTGCAGCAGCAGAAAACAAGCCCACTCCCTCCTCATGACATCCCTTCAAATATTTAAACATGGCTATCATGTACTCTCTTAACCTTCTCATCTGCATACTAAACATCCCCATCTCCCTAAGCCACTCCTCATAGGGCATGGCTTCCAGACCCTTCACCATTTTGGTTGTTCTCCTTTGGACACACTCCAGCTTGGATGTCTTTCTGGAATTGAGATGCCCAGAACCGGACACAGTATTCCAAATGAGGTCTAACCAACGCAGAATAGAATGTTACCATTATCTCCCTTGATCTAGACACCACACACATCTAGACACCAATCACGTTGGTTTTCTTGGCTGCCGCATCACACTGCTGACTCTTGTTCAGCTTGTGATCTACCAAGATTCCTAGATCCCTTTCACATGTACTGCTATCCAACCATGCATCCCCCATCCTATATTTGTGCATTCCGTATTTTTCTGCCCAAGTATTGGACCTTACATTTTTCTCTGTTGAAATTCATTTTGTTAGCTTTGGCCCAGCTCTCCAATCTGTAACTCTAGCTTATGATCCATAACTGCAATACAGTTGCCAGCCACTAATTGTTGTTGTTGCTGCTGTCACCTCTGCTGCTACTATGCTGATGCTTATGTCACTGACCTGCTTAAATTTGGGACTCCAAACAAGACCACTTCCATTAATGGTGAAGGCTTCCTCTGGAGAAGCCGTGGGGTCCATCCTTCCAACGCAGACTCTCTGGAATGATTCATTGGGGAAGGTGACCAGGTTGATGAGATCATATCCTCCTGTCAGCTCCCCATTCTCATCAAAAGAGATTTCTTCCCCAGCACTATTGTTAAAGCGGATGTGTCTGAGAAAAGAATGAAGCTAAATTGAAAAGGAACAAAAAAAAAAAAGGAGGTTAAAAAAACGA
Source organism: Ctenosaura bakeri (assembly GCA_948474755.1). Classification (NCBI taxonomy): domain Eukaryota; kingdom Metazoa; phylum Chordata; class Lepidosauria; order Squamata; family Iguanidae; genus Ctenosaura; species Ctenosaura bakeri. The sequence goes on along the minus strand of CAOLHI010000198.1, from coordinate 743,139 downwards.
TGAAAGTGATCCTACGTTTGCTGTTGTTTACCTTTAAGATGTTTCTGACTTATGGCAAGCCAAAGGCAAACCTATCACAATTGCTATTTCATGGCAAGATTTGTTCAGAGGAGAGATGCCATTGCTTTCCTTTGAAACTGAGAGAATGTGACTTGCCCAAGGGGTTTCCGTGTTTGGGCAGGGATTCAAACCCTGGTCTCTGGAGTCATACTCCAGTGTTCAAACCACTACACCGTACTGGCTCTTTAATCATAAATGTTTCTGCTTTATACTAAGTTGTGACCTTTGGAGTCTCCATATTATTTAGTTGATTAAAACTAAAAGATATAAATGTGCAGGATTTGTTACAAGGAAGGGATTTAAAAATTCAAGAAGGAGGAGGAGGAGAGAAAGATTATGATATCTGTACTTCTCAAAGAACCGTGAACTGTGTATCACCTTTAGCTTTCTTTGATTTCAGGAGATGGACAAAGTGAAGCAACAAGAAAGATTCCAGAGGATCTCAGGGCCAAATAGATTTTGTATATATTGTGCAAATGAAATGTAAGATCTGGACAACCTCTTTCTGGAATGTCAGTGGTATTCTAGTCCTAAAGATCCCTGTTTATCTCCTTTTGTAGGGCACATGGAAAATTGGGGGGTTGAAGACAAACCAAACTGTCTTTCCAGATGTTCCAACCAGCTACTGACACAGAATTTTGCCTTTTTTGCAGTTCAAGTGGCCAATTGGGGGAGGGACAACAGAGAGAGAAAAAATCTGATGAACATAGTAAAATAATAGCTTTCCTTTTCCTCTTCTTTCAGATTGACTACTGTTTGTATACATTTGCTAAGGTTTTTTTATTGTTTGTCTGCATCACAAGAGTGAGATTCAGATGGGTCCAAATTTGCAAAGCAATATATGACTAGAGATTTAAAAAGTTTATTTCTGTAGCAGTAGTTGGTACAGGCTTTGAGAAAGTTTCAAGGTGAGTCAAGAAGGCATCTCAAAACCCACCTCATATACTCTTTCCACAAGATGTTTTTTCACACACACAATCAGAATAACAGTAACATTTAGATGAAAGGCATATCTTCTAGGTCTATAAATTCTATGTTTTATGAACGTTCCCAAGATAATTCCAGAGACATCTCTCTTTGTTAAGAGAGTGTGAATTTCTAGCTAACAGGACCTCCAGTCTTGTTTACTTCAGGGTTACTTCAAACAAAGAATTATTAACAGTTGTCAATCAGGCAGGAAGGTCCTTTTCCCAACTATATGTCAAGTCGTGTATCGGAGTCGGGAGGTGGAGGGTCTAGAAAGCAAGGGTCATTAAACAAAGGAAAATGCATGATTCTAAAAGTAAAGGATTCGGGCCTGGATAGAAGTGAGGAATACTTGCCGAGGCAAATGGTGAAGGCAGCTCATGCAGTTATTGCATACAGTTGGAAAGACGAAGGAAAATGGAAGGTGGAGAGACGGCAACATTCTATTTCGGAATATATAATGTTTGATTTTACGTTAGAAAGAAGAATGGGATATAATGGTCAGTTTAATGAAGGGGATTGGTTAAGGAAGTGGAACAAACTACGTGGAGCAATTAAAGAAAGGGAGGAGTACAAAATTATGAAAAATACAATTAATGCAACTCTTTACCTCAAAGGAAAGAGATATTAAATAAAAATTGACATTGTTCCCTGAGTGGGATGTGGAAAACAGATTAAATGTAGTAATATATTTATTGGCAAAATTTGTTGGTTGTGGTTTGAGCACTGATCGTTTTGTATTCATGATTGAAATAATATTTTTGTATGTATATCAGTGTTAAAATGTAATTACTTACTTATTTAAAAGGGAAAAAATAGGAAGCAAGGGTCAAATGTAGCCTACATGACCGTCCTGCTTAAAGGGAAGAGAGATTCAGGATTCTGAGTTCAGGAAGAGAACAGGGATTTTTTCCAAATTAAAATGGACCTTTCTTAATTGTTTCACACCTGTCTTTAGAAGAGTATCTTTCAGCAATCTGAATACTTTTTATCATTTCACCATAATTCTATAAATTAATACACCTTGTTTCAGACAGCAATTTCTCTTCTAAGCTTTTTAACCAGCACGCTATTGAAATATAGTGAATTCAAAGTATTCTTATCTCAATATACAAGTCAGCAAAACAGCCTAAAAGTTCACTTCTTCTGGCTCAGATTCCTTTCAGCAGATTGGCCCAGAATACTGAGGGCTTTTTTCGCACTTTGGGAAGAAAACGGGGCAGTCTGTTACTCACCGGACTGGCACGCTCCCTCCGATGATCCACACTGATCCGGAGCAGTGCATGCCCATGTGACACACTGCTCCGGGGATGAAAAGGGAGGCTTCCAGCCTCCACCCAGTTGGTGGAGGCTCTCCACCAACCGGAGAAGCTCGCCAGCCGGAATCCTTCCCCCGGAAGATCTGCAGTCTCGCGCTGGTGCGTGCCTGCAGATCTACACAGGAGCGCAGCGATGGACTGGGGCACACCAGGCTATTGAAAGACCCATTTTTAAGCGGTCTTTCAATAGCACAGTGAACCACCAGTTCTGGTCATTCTGGAGCGGGCTGAAGTCCGAAACTACAGAAAGTAGTCCGAACCCAGTTCGCCCCCAAGTGCAAACATCCTCGCTGGAGGACGCACTGGCCCGTTTTAAAAACAAAATGCAGAAAAGGCCTGAATTCAAACAGCCTTTCACTAGGTTTAGTGGAAGGTTTAAAAAAAAAAACTTAAAATTTTAATTTTGGAGGAAAAAATTGGGGATTGAGGTACAAAAGGTAGGTTAAATAACTTCAATTCATTAAAAAAAAATGAATTACAATAATGCTACAATGATTCGGAAGTAAAACAAATTCAGATTACACTCAACTTTAATTCAGTTTAACCTTTTTATTGCTGTTCTGCAAATACTCATAAGTGAACTATTTCTTCTCAACTGTCACACTTCTTTAGCCACTGCTGTAACCATAGAAAGAAAGGGAGGCTACTGTTATCCAGAGAACAAAAACTCAGAGACCCAGGGAGGGGAGAGCTTTTGGACCAAGATTGCTTCCACCTTCTTTCTTTCAGCCCCACTTTGAACAGGTCTCCTTCCTCTACGTCCCTTTTTGCAGGTGGAGGAGGGAAGAATTTAGAGGCTTCTGCACTGAAAAAGAAACCACAGAATACCAAGTGGGGGGAACAATCTCATGCACTTGTCAGCACTCTCGCCCTCTCTCTCTCAGTCTCTTTGGGCAGTTCAGATTGTGTTTGTGTCTGTGTTTCTCTTTGCAAAAAGAGGCATCAGAAGACTTGTGTAACAGTGGCAAGGTAGACAATAAACCTTCCAGCCCAGCTTTTTAGAATAGAACCTATAGTGGCAGCAATGTAGACAATCTCTGAACCACTTAATAACTTTCCCCAGAGCTGCAGGGATTTTTTTAGAAGTTTTTTATGATTATGCAATTTCTTAAAACACTATTTTGGGGTGGAAATCACTGACTTGAGTGGTTTATGTTGGGGGGAAGAACTGAATTGCAAATCTATTCAAAGCCACTGAATCCAAACAAATCTCTGTTTCACATTCAAAAGCATAGTCATATTCATCTGCTTCAGCATACAATGGGATCCTATAGCTGCTTTGAGACTAAAAGTCTATAGCATACATTTTGGTAAAATCTGTCAACTATATCCGATGTAAATGAAGACTTTCCACATTACACTGTTGTAGTGTTATTATTCCACTTTCAACATCCTGTGGACTTCTGGGGTTTGTCGTTTTATGAGGAAAAAGAGCTCTCTGGCTGAGAATTCTAAATGCACCTCCCTAAACTGGAAACCCCAGGAATCCATAGGATGCTGAAACAGGAATGATAATGCTATAACAGTGCAGTGAGAAATGACCCTTACTCTACCTCATCTTCCATCTCAGAAAGTACACTGAATATGCAAAAGCTTCTGCTACAACTTTATTTCTGTCAGTTAGTCCAAAAGGTTATTACTAGATTCCTTCATCTGCTCCATAAGGTTTCACCATGTTCTATGCTTTTACAGGAATACTTCAGACTACCTGCCATGGCTGGATGTTCTGAAGGCTCCACTTGTTTCCCTTCTCCATTGGGTTTTGCTTGGATCTCAACAAAAGCACAGAATGGAGGGCATGTGCCACCGCATACACGCCATTGTAAATATTGTAGCTCTGGCCAGACACTCCCATTTCAAAGACAGGCCCAGGGAGGCTCTGCAGTTTCTCCTCCCCTGTACAGTTTCTTATGTCTACTTGATAGAGGTCATATTTGTAGAGTGAACAGAGGAATGCAACATACCAGAACTCAGGGAAAAAATAAAATGTTGACTGAAAAGGGCTGATTGTTTCCAGAAAATCTTGAAATCCTGGCACCACATTGGTGTGGAGAGTAAAGGACAAGGTGCCATTGAAAGACTTGTGGGTGAATTTTGCATCAGATGTTACTGTTGTGAAATCCCATTCAGCAGTTGTGATCCACACCCACTCAAGTGGGAGCATATGCCAAATTTCTGTGGAATATATAGCCATTCGTAAACCCTCCAGAGACTGGATATCCCCAGAGACAAGAGTCACATTTATTTTATTAGATTGCAAGACAGAATGAACTGGCCCCAGTTTTACTTTAATTATTTCATATGGTTGAAAGTTTGTCACTAATGGAATCACCAATGTCCATGCAATACAAATATGGCTCTGCAAGAGTTTTGGTCTCACGGTTCGAAGAAATGTTTCTCCTCTGTGATCATCTGAAATAATAAGACCAATCCAGTTCCATCCAAAATGCTTGAGCAGCTGAACAATCCCCACAAGCTGAGCTTCTTCATTTGGCACCATCCGGTAGAAAGCAGGGAACTGACTTTTCTCCCTCAGCCCCTGATCAAAGGCTCCATAGCTGAGCTAACGGGAAAGATATAATAAGACTTATTAACAGGAAAGGTAATAGTCTCTTTCAGATCTAAGTAGGTTCCTGAAATGCAACACCCAATAGCCCTACCCATCTGACACAATGGCAAGGAAAGCTGAGAGTGGTCCTCCATTAACATATGAAGGTTCAGCATGATTCCGACCCCAATTTAACGTCACTGCATTCCTTCATTCACAAACATGAGCCAAAACTTTCAAAAGATCTATATTTCTCCTTTTCAATATATTGCAGTAGATGTTGTTGCACCTCACCTTCCAGTAGGTTTGCAAAGCACTACCAATGGGGATAAAACCTTGGCTGCGCAGTCCAACAGCCAAAGGGGAGAGGCGTAATTCCCATCTCAACTTCAAACTGCCTATGGCTCGTCTTTCATTCATAGACATTAGCTGACTCTCTCACAACTTGTCTTTGTCCTTTTCAGTACATTATGTAAACAAGCATTGGGATGACTTACAGGGAAAAATTATCAAACAAATATATGTTCCAAATAAAAGAATAATGGGCAATACAAGTAATAATATCAGCTTTTCAGTTGGCATATAGTTCAAAGCAAGAACAATAAAGAAATGGCTGACTGTCTACATGCTCTTCTGAAAGTTCTGAAAAACTTGATCTTTCTCATTCCTTCTCTTGTACACATTTGTTCTAACAAATCTCACGGACTCTCACAGGCTAAAACAGCTAAAGCAGAACTAAGTAATGTCAGCTTTCACAAACAACATAGATAAGTATGTTTTTGGTGATGTATTTTCTTACTGCTTTTCTGCTTGTCTGTATCATTTTAAATACACCTATCTACCTTTTGAGATACACATACCTGGGGAATTTTGTATGGAGTTAAGATGTTGGCCAGCTGGATTGAGTTCTCAGAAGTTAGCCCTCTGAGGATAGCCATTAAATTATCTACCCTTCCACAGTAATAATTGGGCCAATTTCCTTGACCAAGGAACAGAAGATTGATGGTTGTCCAACAGGTTCGACGTGAATTGAAAGTATTGTCGGAGATCCTAAATCCTAGTGTGGTGTTTGGCAGCAATGCAACATTCCTGTTGACTTCACCAACGGCGAAAATGAAAACCAGAATATGCTGGTAGTTTTTAGGGATCACACTGAAAAGAAAGTACTGTTGAGATCACAGTTCGAAGCTTTTGTATCAGAATGAGTAATTATCTTTATTTTTCAAAGGACAAACTGTAAAGTACTTCTCATGAAAGGTAATGCCCAGGTTAAAATGAGACCAGCAAAGGGAACCATTCAAAAGCCCCAAAAAAGACAAGAGGTGTAGTCACTAATCTTCCTGTTTATCTGTACCGCCATTGTGTACCCCTTAAGCAATTTCATTTTGATGTGGAATACCGAAATATTTCTTAGGAAAGAACTGGGGAAAGCACATTTAATTTTTACATTACCTGCCTTCTTTTCTCCGTCTCCCCATATGGACAAGCAGCTGCCAGGAGCAAGTATGTGAGCCAAGGCAGCAAAGAACAACAGAGGAGGAGAGGAGTTCATGGTGTGCCGCCTATGATACAGTGGACCTACAGGAAGGAAACATTTGCTGTTCCCCTCTGAGAAATGTGCTCTGCAATCTGGGGGCCTGAGTCTTGCATTATGATAATATAAAAAGATTTAGAAGGCTAATTTGATTTGCAGCAGGGGATGGGTTGCCAAGCAGATCTTAACCTGCTGCAAGCTAGTTGCCTAACACATTCCCCCTCCCCCAAAGAAGTGTGCCCACACATTGGGCTTGAGACAGATTGTCTTGTGACCAGTAGGCAAAAAGAGATGGAAATGTTGTTCAAAGTCACAATGATTCTGGATGAACATGTTCTCTTACTTAACCAAGGGCAGCAAGTTGGTTACTAAAAATATGCAAGTTATCAGTTTGAGTCAAGTCAGAGCATCATTTATTGCCAAGTCAATTCCCTAGCGAGTCAAGGAAGCGACTTGAGTCTGATTTGAGTCTGAGTCAATGGACTTGAGTCTGCATCACTGCCATTGTGAAACTGTCCTGTTTCTCCCAAATGTATCTTTTGGAAAAGAAGAGTATTGTTCTCACTGGTGCTGTTTCTTTTCTAAAAGCAAAGCAACATTTATCAAGTATTTTGTAAATTTTATTGTGTCATTTGTGTTTGAGAATTGTCTAATTTTTCTTTTTTATGTAAAGGTAGTTCTTTCTGCACCTAGCCTGTATGTATGTATGCCTTTTCAGAGTTGTTTGTTCCTTTTTGGTTAAAGGTCCTTTCTAGCATTCAATGTCCTTTTCTTTCTTCTTTACCAAGCAAAACTCAAAAAGGAGGGTAGGAGAAGCTATGGATGGAATTTTCAGTTTTATCCAGGTAAGTAATCTAACATGAAATTTAAATGGCAGAGAATTGCAGACTTCAGATGAAAGTCTGTTTTCAAGGTGAACATATGGAAGAGAATAGATATAGATGATAGATATAGATATAGATTAGGTAATAAGTCTAAAATATTGGTACTTTTTTCACTGATAGGATTATCTTTGATACAAACACATAGGCTAAAAATTTGATGTTTTGCAACTTGAATTAAGATTCCCATCAAATTGAAAGTACAAAAATTGTCTCAGACAGTCACTGAAGAACTGATTGGGATGAAAGACAAAGACATCCAGTGCTGCAGGGTTTGGTTTTGGCTTCTTTTCTTTTCTTTTTTTCTTCACTGTAATCTTCCTTCAGGTTGACTCCAACTGATTCCTGAGCTACTCTATGGCAAGCTTGATTCAGGGGAAGTTTACCATTGCAATTCTATGAGGCTGAGAAAATATTTCTGAAATCCTCTTCCAAAGTACCAGTTGAGAGTGACTGTTGAGAGTCACTGCAAGTTATTGCTCAACTGAATACAGTAACAGTGCTGACACTCATTAAATTAATGTTGAAACTTTGTCTTCATTATGGTCTCTTATCTCCACAAGTAGCTACTTACAGGCGGCTGCACTATTTTTTCCTTGCAAGAACAACTCTGAAACAAGTCTCATTAACTTGGGAAGCTGGAGAGGTCTCATAAAAAGACAGATATAACATTGACCTGTTTGTCCCTTTCGTCTGATCAACACCAAGGAGAACAGAAAGAAAGGGTGATTTGAGAAACAAGCTGTTCCTTGAAAATAGTCATTTGTTCCTAGAGGTCAAATACGAGGATCAGACCTGCTTCAAAGCTTAAAACAAGACAGTGTCACCACCACAATCATTATCATCCGCTTACTAAGCAGCTGTTCCTGAGCAGTGTGGGTGTCTTTGGAAATCCGGCACAATGAAATTCCCAAGTGTAATGGATACAAATTCACCAATGAAAATATCTGTTAAAGGATCATAGGGATGAGTTGGAACGGTTGTTCGTTCACTGCACATGGAGGAGCTCAACTGCTTGCTGGAGGAATAGTGCTTTAATAGCAGTAACAAAACCAGCCAGGAGATGAACATCGCTGCTGCCAGGGTGCAGCAGAAACCTTTGGGCACCATCCAGTCTTCACATAAGAAATAGAAAAGTTTGGAGTGCAAAGCTGTGCCTTTCTCAGAGTAACCTCCTAAACAAGAACAGAGAAGGTTGTTTTGACTGAGGTCTTTATAGACTGAATGTAGAACATCATACTGGAAAATGGCTATTTGGCTATTGATCTGAGGATTGATTTCCTCTGAAATTTCCAAGAGCTGCAGCCCTGATTACAGTCATTTTAATAATTAGAGGGCAGGTAGTTTCTTTCATCTCCATCTTTAGTTCTCAAGTCTCAGAACTAAAGAAAAGATTTTCTTCTTATCTTGCTCTTGAGGATAACCTCCTTCTGGCCAAGTAAACAGTACAGAAAGTGACACTGGGGGAAAGCCTATTGTGAAGTTAGTCTAACTTTCTGAATTCATCAGGATTGCCACTGGGGCAGGGAGAAGAAAGAGAATGGAGGACTGTCCCATCAATTTTCCTCTAACACTCATGGACGTGCAAAGTTGCCCTTGGCTGAGTCAAACATTAGTCTATCTGTTTCCCAGGAGACACCCCACTCTCCACTTTGATTAACAAAAGAGGAATATCCTTTGGTCAGTGCTATGTAAGGTAGTGAAAAGCCTTGCCAGCATACTCATGGTGAGCCCTACAATGTGACTAGACTGAGAGTGACAAGGTGCGGGGAGACAATCTTTGGGTGAGGTGCAAGAAGTGTTGGAAGCAAAGAAGCATCAACCCTTGTGTAACATAATTTGTGAAAGAAAGCTCTAGAGAACAGGCTTGCCCTTTGGTTTCTCCATTTTTTGTCTTTGATCTTTGTACTCAAAGTCTTTTCGCTTCCTTCCTGCCTGCAGAGGTCACTTCCCCCTCCTTCCAAAAGTCTGTTTGTCTCCCTTTGTCTGGGAAGGGACGATCCATGAGGCTTCTGTCTCAGGATCACTTACAGCCACATATGACAACCAGCTTTTAGGGGCTCCTGAATTGAAACTTAGATAATCTTCTTTTGCCTATCTCCTTTCCTATCCTAAGATGGATTTCCCAAAACAGCATACAGAAGTTTTTCCTTTCCTAAATTACAATAGCATGTTGAGTATTTTTCTCTTGTTTTCTAGCACAAGTTCATATTGCACTGGCTAAACTTCATTCTGCTTGACATAGATACCAAATATTCCTACAAGAGGCGGCTGCAACAGGGAAAGCAGCTCAAGGCAGGCTGTTGTGACTTTGTGTCTCTGCAATCTCTGAATTTCTTTTTTCTTCCCATAGTACTCTCTTTCTGTTAGGAGCATCAGCTGCCTGTTACAGTTGGTGGGCCTCTCCGGTTCAAGGCAGCATTGTGCATGTACATATTGCTTGAAAAGTCCCAGATTTTGTTTCTGCTATTTCCAATTTTATTCCAGGTTATAAGAAACCAACCTGGGGAGTTCGTATAAAAAGTCTGTAGTCATACCAGGAGGTAACTGAAAATATTCTGGAATAAATCAAATGGATATGGAGCTCCAAATTAAAATTGGAAGCAACAGGAACCATATTCTGGACTTCCTGACCTTTTAATATCAGTTCAGATGTTCCCATTGTTCTCAAGGAACAAAGGCATCAGGGAAAACTCTCCTCCACCTTACGTAAACTATGCTTATGTAAACTATGCCAGCTAATGAAACCACCTTTCCTAATTTACTGCTGGCTGTAGCATAACTCCACCGAGGCCATTCTGGTATTGATGACAATGGATCCAACACCCTCTGCTGACCGTGACTGATTTCCTTGGCTTCCTGTGATTCTGACCCTTGATCCTCTCTGGTAACCCGCTCCTAGATTTCAAACTTGAATCAGGGTGCTTTGCTTCACTTGATTTTGGACTTCTACATTTAAAGGCACAGGGATCACCATGAAATTAATCTTGCTTTCCGCAGTCAGCTTCTGGCAGTGTACAATTTCTGGTGCTTGCTCACATTAAAAGTGGACAATCCACTCCTCTATACCATCCATGCAACAATCTAACTCTTATACAACCTCTCTAATTTTAAGACAAGGAAAAGTAGAGCAAAAAGAGCTTATCATCAGCACATTGATGATACTCAATCCCAAAGCCTTAATAACATCACTCAAAGTTCCACAGAGATATTGAAAAGCATGAGGGATAGAATGTAATGTTGGTGTTAGTATATTGTTATATTCACAGAAGATATGTCAACTACCTGTCCCAGCAGGTGACCAACAATGCCTACTATGCTACATTCCACAATATGAGGACAGTGATCACTCCTTCTCTCAGATAGAAACTTTATTTTTCCTTACTAGCTGCTCCCTGTTGTTCAGGTCAGGCCTCAGTACAATGATGTGGACTTTGGGAAGAAAGATGCAGCCCAACAACCCTCCACTAGAGACCAAGATGGAGAAGATCTCCACAGCTACCATATGTTTTCCCTTCATGCTCAGATATGTTGGCACAAAGGACACCCAAACACTGCAGAAGACCAACATGCTGAAGGTGATCAGCTTGGCTTCATTGAAAGTATCAGGCAGCTTCCGGGCAAAGAAAGCCACCGTGAAGCTGATGGTGGAGAGCACACCCAGGTAGCCCAGGACAGCATAAAACATGACTTCTGAGCCTTCGTTGCATTGCACTATGATCTCACCTATCTGGGAATGCACATCAAACTCTGGAAAAGGGGGAGAAGAGGCCAACCAAATAACACAGATGCCGACTTGTATAAGAGAAAGGGAAGGATGACCAGCATCCCAAGTCTTTTTCCAAGCCATTTCCTCTTCTTATTCCCTGGCTTGGTGGCCATGAAGGCCAAAATCACAGTGATGGTTTTGGCCAACACGCAAGCAACAGCAATGGAGAAGACAATGCCAAAGACTGTTTGTCTGAGAAGACAAGTTACCTTCCCAGGTCTCCCAATGAATAACAAGGAGCAGAGAAAACAGAGCAGCAGAGAAGAGAGCAGGGTGCAGGTAATGCTCCAGTTATTGGCTTTGACAATGGGAGTCTTCTGATAGTAAATGAAGATTCCCATTATCACAACTGTGATCACCAAAAGTAAAAATGCTAGAACAGTCAAAGCTTCTCCTAAGGGCTCCTGGAAAGATAGGTAGATTATTTCTTTAGGGATACATTTGTCTTGGTTCTTATTTGGAAACTGATCATCTGGGCATTTCTCACATTGTTCAGCATCTGAAAGAAAGACACAATCTCAAACATTTCATGCCTTTAGCTGGCCCCCATAAATTATTTGATTGCAAGCAAAACATGAAACTCAGTTGTCAGTAATGACGATAATAGTAATTTGTACCATTACAATCACCATGAGGGTTATTTTCTGGAACATGAGGGTCAGTTCCCGATTATGATAGAAACCAAAAATATCTTGTTTCCAACAAAACGTATCTTGTACTTTACAATAAATGTTGTTGTTTAAGGTGTTTTCATTGATTCATTTATTCATTCATACATCCATATGTTCAACTTATATCCCGCCTTAGAAGAGTAGAACCACTCAAACCACAAGGAGGATTTTCAGAGGGAGAACCTATCTTACCACTTGCTGTTGGACCTAATATTTCAGTGATCTGTCTCAGTATTTCTTGCCTGAGGATTGTTGCTTTGTTGTTTGGCCGATCTCATGAATAAATTTTTCACTTCTAGACCAAAATTATGTGCCTATGTGCCTTCAAGTGATGTGGTGATTTTTTTGTGACCCCATGAATTGCATGGGGTTTTCTTAGACAAGGGATACTCACAAGGGGTTTGGCCAAATTACCCTAGTCTAATTGAATGAAGCCACAGTGTAAGGATTTTGCCATCGCTCCTCTTCTTCTTCTGCTTCACAACTTCTTCTCACCTCTTCTAATATTCATTTTCCTGTCCATCCCTGGTTTCCACTTATCTTCTTTCCTCTGCCTAATTAAGTCTGACTACCTGTGATCTCCCTCTCCTGCCTTCTATCATCATCTTCCTCTATTTATTTCCAGTTGCTCTCTCCCCACTCACCTTTTCCTTCTCTCTCACCCATCTATCCAACTTCTACTTTCTGCCCCTCCCCCCACTATTGGCTGGGGTATATGAAACACTAAGAACCTAATATAAGTCGTTGTTGTGTGCCTCCGAGTCATTCCTGACTTATTACGACCTGAAGGCAACGCTACCATTGGCTTTTCTTGGCAAAGTTTGTTCACAGAGGCTTTATCATTGCCCTCCTCCTAGGCTGGAAGAGTGTGACTTGTCCAAGGTCATTCCATGGGTTTCCATGACCAAATGGTGATTTGAGCCCTGGTCTCCAAAATCCCAGTGCAACATTCAAACTAAAGAAGAAAGAGTCGTAATTCCTCAAACTAAACATAGGGCTTTTTCACACTTTGGGAAGAAAATGGGGCAGTCTCTTACTCACCGGACTGGCGCACTCTCTCCGACAATCCACGCTGATCCGGAGCAGTGCATGCCTGTGCTACACACTGCTCCGGGGACAAAAATGGAGGCTTCCAGTTGGTGGAGGCTCTCCACCAAACAGAGAAGCTCACCAGCCGGAAGCCCATCCCTGGAAGATCTGCAGCCTTGTGCTTATGCGAGCCTGCAGATCTACAAAGGAGCGCAGCGATGGACTGGGGTGCGCTGGGCTATGGAAAGAACTGTTTCAAGTGGTCTTTCAATAGCACGGCAAACCACCAGTTCTGGTCATTCTGGAGAAGACTGAAGTCCAAAACTACATAAAGTTGTCCAGACCCAGTTCACCCCTAAGTGTAAACGTCCTCGCTGGAGGACACACTGCCCCGTTTTAAAAACAAAATGCAGAAAAGGCCATAGATGGGAGGCCTAAATAGGCATAGATAGTGGTGGCTTCATTGCTTTCTATTGCCCTCTTGGTCTGTTGTTCGAGTTGCTGCTGCTGCTCTTTGTTCTCCTCATCGTCAACAACAACAACAATATCTCCAAATCCTCAAAATGCTTGTTGATTCCTTTAGCATTGCAATACTTATGAGATTGAGTGTGAATGAGAATTTCTCTTTATGAATTAATGAAATGGTCAATGAAGGGTGTGAGATAAATATTTTCTTCATAAGACACTGACAGGGTTCTGCTTCGATGGCATACTCGGAACAGCTGCCCAAGTTGTCTAATGACATCATTCAAGCTTCTCTCCTTTGACATGACCAGAAACTACCCATTTAACATGAATGGTTCCTTCCCCCATATCATCACCAGGAGCTTTTCCTACTTCTCAGACTTTTACCCTAAAATATCAGAACCTGAGACGTTCCTAATCTGGCAACCACCTACGAGTCCTCTGTCAGCCCATCTATTTCAATTCGGAAACACCATCGTAACATTGTGTGCCAAGAAAATAGATGAACTGAACACAATTGAAATTGAAATGGTCTTGACTTACCCCACTGGGTGGAGATGCTCCCTGCAGGACACTCCACACAGTCATAGCAACAGACTTCCTTCCCCTGCTCAACCAAAATGTTCTGTCCAGGGTGGCAGCTCTCAACACAGGTTGAAGTGGGGGGCCTCTAAGTGTAGCCATAAAGAAAGACATTACAGATGAAATTAAGACACAGATAAAGCAAATTACAAATATTCTGAAGGAATCAACACTCCATATCATTTTGCTCAGGGGTCCTATTTCTGATTGGAGCATCCCTGCTTTCTGGTGAGAGGAGTCTGGAAACATCGTCCTATTTGTTCTCTTTGTCACAGCTGAAAAGACCTTCTTCACCCAATAGGGCTACCAGGTCTTAAGGTGGGCTGGGAGGGAGAATTTTCGTTCATGGCAATAGTGATGTGATCACGGTTATGTAGGACTAGGGAATATGGAGCAGTATGGGATCTGTAGCTCTAGCTTATGAATCCCTAACTCAATACAGTTGCCAGCCACAAGTTGTTGTTGTTGTTGTTGTCACCACTGCTGCTACTAGGTTGATGGTTTTGTCACTGACCTGTTTAAATTTGGGATTCCAAATAAGAGCGCTTGCATTAATGGTGAAAGGTTTCTCTGGAGAAGCCGTGGGATCCATCTTCCCAACGCGGACTCTCTGGAACGATTCATTGGGGAATGTGACCAGGTTGATGAGATCAAATCCTCCTGCCAGCTCCCCATTCTCATCAAAAGAGATTTCTTCCCCAGCACTATTGTTAAAGCAGATGTGTCTGAGAAGAGAATGAAGCTAGATTGAAAGAGAAAGAAATACACAGCAGGATTTAGAATGTTGAAAGTGATCATACATTTGCTGCTCTGTGTCTTCAAGTCACTTCTGAAGTATGGAGACCTAAAGGCAAACCTGTGACAGGGTTTTCTTGGAAAGATTTGTTCATTTGTCATTGCCTTCCTCTGAGATTGAGGGAGTGTGACTTGCCCGAGGTCACCCCATGGGTTTCCATGCCCAAGTGGCATTTGAACCCTGGTTCAGAGAGTATTCATTTCTACTTAACAGGACCTCCAGACTTGTTTAGTTCACAGAGCTTGCTACTTGAAACAAAGAATGCAATTAACAATTGTAAATTAGACAAGAAGGTCCCTTTCCCATTTGTCAGAGGTTGAAGGGAGGGGATCTAGGAAGCAAAGATCATATGCAGCCTACATGATCCCCTTGCTTGGAGAGAAGAGAGGTTCAGGACTTTGCATTCAGGATGAGAACAGGGATTTCCCCTACAGCAAAGTGGGCTTCTCTCAAATGTTTCACATCTCTTTTTCCTAGGGGGTGCTTTAGTATATTTCAACACTCTGAATGCATCCCATTATTTCTTCTTCTTTCTTTTTTTTGAATAATTTTTTTATTTTCCAAATATTAAAATACACACAAACATAATAATCACAAAGAAAATAAAACAACACATTACAAAAAAAAACCATAATACAACATACAACATCAATATAATACAGTATCCACTTGATTTATCTTGTTTTTGTAATACCATCTTCAACATAGCTCTGTAAATATGTACACCTCGTTTCAGACATAATATATCTCGGTAGCTTTCTAACCAGCATTCTGTTTGAATATAGTTAATTCAAAGTATTCTTATCCCAATCTACAACTCAGCAAATCAGCAACAGTAGTCTGATCGGATGGACAAAGCTTTATTGAAACATCAGAATCTTTAGAGAGCTTCCAAAGAGAGAGAAAATGTGCATCACACTTGCTTAACATAAATTGCAAGACAGGGGAATGGAGAACACATTCTAACGTTTTAAAGTAGGCATCATTCTTTCTGTGAACAAATGCGTGTTCTCGACCAGTTATCTTAATTGACTTCTGACACATTTCTTGCAAGAAAACAGAATGACTTCTACAGAATTGCTTAACAACTCAGAAACTGAACACTTAAATGTTCAGAAAACTTTTTACCCACAATACCCATTAACATACAAGTTTCATCATGTTTTATGCTTTTACAGGAATACTTCCGACTACCTGCCATGGCTGGATGTTCCAAAGGTTCCACTTCTTTCCCTTCTCCTTTGCTTTTTGATTGGATCTCAGTACAAGCATAGAATGGAGGGCATGTGCAACAGCATACACACCATTGTAAATATTGTAGCTCTGGCCAGACAGCCCCATTTCAAATAAAGGCCCAGGGAGGCTCCGCAGCTTCTCTTCCCCAGTACAGTTTTCTCCATCTACATGATAAAGCTTATATCTGTAGAGTGAACAGTGGAACATAAGGTACCAGAACTTAGGGAGAAAATAAAATGTTGATTGGAAAGGGCTGATTGTTTCCAGAAAATCTTGAAATCCTGGCACCACATTGGTGTGGAGAGTAAAGGACAAGGTGCCATTGAAAGACTTGGGGGTGAATTTTCCATTG
Organism: Ctenosaura bakeri; assembly: GCA_948474755.1. Lineage (NCBI taxonomy): Eukaryota > Metazoa > Chordata > Lepidosauria > Squamata > Iguanidae > Ctenosaura > Ctenosaura bakeri. The sequence continues at coordinate 726,931 of CAOLHI010000198.1, read as the reverse complement.
GTTGTTATCGCTGTGAAATCCCATTCAGCAGTTGTGATCCACACCCACTCAAATGGGAGCATATCCGCAATTTCTGTGGAATATACAGCCATTCGTAAACCTTCCAGAGACTGGATATCGCCAGACACAAGAGTCACATTTATTTTATTAGATTTCAGGGCAGAATAAATTGGCCCCAGTTTTAATTTAATTATCTTATGAGGTTGAATGATTGTCACTAAAGGAACCACCATTGTCCATGCAATGCAAATATGACTCTGAAAGAGTTTAGGTCTCATGGTTCGAAGAAATGTTTCTCCTCTGTGATCATCTGAAACAATCAAACCAATCCAGTTCCATCCAAAATGCTTGAGCAACTGAACAATCCCCACAAGCTGAGCTTCTTCATTTGGCACCATCCGGTAGAAAGCAGGGAACTGACTTTTGTCCCTCAGCCCTGGGTCAAAGGCTCCATAGCTGAACTAATGGGAAAGATTCAATAAGATTTCATAAAAGGAAAACTAAGAGTCTTCCTTAAACCCAAATAGGTTCTTGAAATGCAGCTCCCAGTAGCCCTTCTCATCTGACACAATGGTGAGAAAAGCTGGGAGCGGTCCTCCAACAATATAGGGAAAGTGGACACGATTCCCATCCCTCTTTAAAGTCACTGCATTCGTTCATTCACAAACATGAGCCAACTCTCTCAAAAGATCTATATTTCTGCTTTTCATTATATTGCAATAGATGTCGTTAGACCTCAGCTTCCAGTAGTGCGGCAAAGTACCACCAAAGGTGATGAAAGCTGGGACATGTAGCCCAACAGCTAAGGGAGATCAGTATGATTCCCGTCTCTGCTTCAAATTGCCTATGGTCCTTCAATCACAGACACAAGTCAACTGTCTCAAAATACCTACCTTTGTCCTTTTCAGTACATTAGGTGAACAAGGATTATGATGAGTAACAGGGTAATGTTATGAAACAAATATGTGATATAAATAAATAAATAAATCAGTCAATCATGGGCAGTTCAGGTAGTAATAGGAGCTTTCAAGTGGGAATAGATTCAAAGCAGGAACAATGGGGGAAATGGCTTCCTATCTACCTGATCTCTTCTGAAAATTCTGAAACCTGGCCTCTTTGATTCCTTCCCTTGTATACCCTTTTTTCTAACAAACCTCACAGAGACTGAGAGGCTAAAACAACCAAAGCAGAACTAAGTAAGGACAGCTTTCACAAACAACATAGATAAGTAGATATATTCTTGTGTCTATATCCTCCTAGTGGTTGTCTGGTTGCCTCTATGGTTTTAGATGCACTTATCTATCTTTTTAGATACATATACCTGGGGAATTTTGTATGGAGTTAAGATGTTGGCCATCTGGATTGAGTTTTCAGAAGTGAGCCCTCCAATGGCAGCCATTAAATTATCTACCCTTCCACAGCGGTAATTGGGGTGATTTCCTTGACCCATGAACAGAAGATTGATGGTTGCCCCACAGGTTAGGCGTGAATTGAAAAGGTTGTCAGCGATCCTAAATCCTAGGGTGGTGTTTGGCAGCAAGTCAACATTCCTGTTGATTTCATGAAGAGCAAAAACAAAAACCAGGACATGCTGGTAGTTTTTAGGGATCACACTGGAATAAAATTGCAGTAGAGATCAGAGTTCTGAGCCTTTACATCAAAATTAGTAATATTAATTATATTTATTTTTTAAAAGAGAGAATGTAAAGTACTATAATGTAATGTCTGGGGCAAAAGGGAACCAAAAAGGGGAAGCGCTCAAGAACCAAAGCAAAGACAAAACGTGTGTCATCTACATTACCAATCTTCCTGTTTATCTGCATTGCCATCATATGTCCATTAAGCACTTTTGATCTGACGTAAAGTATGGACATTTTTCTTACAAAAGGATTGGGGAAGGCATGTTTATTTTTACATTATCTGCCCTCTCTTTCCCCTCTCCCCGTATGGGCAGTCAGCTGACAGAAGAACACATGTGAGCCAAGGCAGCAAAGAACAACAAAGGAGGAGAGGGGTTCATGGTGTGCTACCTCATGATACAAGGTACATGCAGGAAGGAAACATCAGTGTGTATGCAAGAGAAACAGAGTGCATGGGGTCACGCATCTGAAAGGTACAAATGGGGATTAGCATGGTACTGATTAGCAGTCCCATTCTAGAATGACGTATTTAAGTCTTGCTCAAAGTCTGAAGTCTCTACCTTCAGGTCTCAAGTCAAGTCTCAGGTCCTTGCAAGATACTTTCAAGCAAAGTCTCAAGTCCAGGAACTCAGTGTTTACAGAAAAAAGGAAGTGGTGATGGGGTGCTTGTGGGTGGTTGTAAATAGGGAACAGAATCCTTCTAACTCCCTCTTCCCCAAGCTGGAGGCTTTTGTGTCACTGTCCTTAGGCCCTTCCCTAAACTACAAACCCCAAGATTCCATACAATGTTGGAAGTGGAATAATAGAACTTTAGGAGTGTAGTGCAGAAATGGCCTGGCACTGTAAATGCTGCGGGGGAAATTAAAAGAAGGACTAGAGAAACAATTTGGTCCTTTAAAATTGTCTTTTTCTTTTTGAAACTAAGGTTGATAACTATTCACACTTCAGAATGTTTAAAAAAGAAGAAAAAAGAACCATGTCACCACCACTACCATCAGCATCAACCTTACTTACTAAGCAATGAATAAGCATACTCAGCTTCTTTTGAGAAAGATTAACCTTCCTCCCTGAAATCTTGCAAATCCAGGATTTTTGGGATCCTGGAATGATTTCAGAAAAAGCCAGGGATAATCTTGACCTCTTGATCCCTTTAATCTGACCAGCACCGAAAAGAGTAGAAAGAAAGGGTGATTTAAGAAACAAGCTGGTACTTTTAAAAAGGCGTTTACTTTTAGAAATTAAATACAGTGGCCTGGCCTGCTTCAAAACTCTTAAAACATGACAATGTCACCACCATAATCATTATCATCCACTTACTAAGCAGATGTTCTTGTGGAATCTGGGTGTCTTTGGAAATCTGGCACAATAAAGTTCCCAAGTAGAATGGATACAAATTCACCAATGAAAATATCTGTTGAAGGATCATGCGGACGCATTGAAATTGTTGTCCTCTCACTACACATGGAGGAGCTCAACTGCTTGCTGGAAGAACAGTGCTTTGACAGCAGCAACAAAAACATCCAGGAGGTGAACATCCCTGCTGCCAGGGTACAGCTGAATATCTTTAGCTTAAACTTTCAGCACCATCAAGTCTTCACATAAGAAACAGAAAAGTTTTGAACAACAAAATTGTGTCTTTCTCAGATTAACCTCCTAGACAAGAATGGAGCAAGTCATTTTGACAGGGGTCTTTATGGACTGACTGTAGAACATCATAGTAGAAATGGGCTGTTTGGGTATTGATCTGAGGATTTATTTCCTTTGGGATTTCCAAGAGCTGCAGCCCTAATCACAGTCATTTTAACAATTATGGAACAGGTAGTTTCTGCTGCTGAAGTCCTCAACTCTCAGAACAACTAAAGAAAATGTGTTTCTCTTATCATGCTCTTGAAGATAACCTGCTTCTAGTCAGGTAAATGGTATGGTAAATAGTCAGGTTAAATTGTATACTACACAACTCTGGAGAGAAGCCAGAGAAGTAGAGGACCTTTTAACGCTGCTGGGTTGGGGTCCTCGCACGGTAAGCCTGGGCAGGAAGGCTCTCGCAAGCCTCCTGCTTCAGCTCCACAGCTTCTTCCTGCTCGTGCAAGAGCCCCACCTGTGCCCCTTCCTTCCTTATGCAGTGCAGCCTGGGAGTTGGAGGCTGCACTGAGGAGAGGATGCACGACCAACCCGGCTCCAGAGACTCCGCACGGCAGGTAAGTGTGGCCCAGGCCCATGAGCGTTGGACAAGCATGGGTCATTTTTGACTAAAAGCCGAAAATAAAAAAATACGTGTTCACTGCGCTTGAGGGCCCTGAGCATCGCATAAATGGGAGTGGGTCATGCAGACCACTCCTCACATTTACGCAATGCTCAAAGGGCCCTTTTGCTTGCAAACTGCCGTGCGAAAAGGGCTAATCTAAGTTTCCGAATTCATCAGGACTAGCACAGGGCCAGTGAGACAAAACAAATGGAGTCTCATTGCATCTATTTCCCTCTCCCACTCATCGACATGCAAAGTTGCCTTTGGCTGAGTCAAACATTAGTCTATCCCTTTCCCAAGAGACATTCCACTCTCCACTCTGACTAGAAAAAAGGATATCCTTTGCCCAGTCCTATGCAAGGTAGTGAAAAGACCTGCTGGCTCATGGTGAGCTGTACAGTGCAACTAGACAGACAGGGGGAGAACAGAAAAGATGGTGGGAGACAATCTTTGGGTGAGGTGAAAGAGGTGAAGCAAAGAGACATGAACATTTGTTTAAAGTGACCAGCAAGGGGGAGCTCTAGAGAGCATGCTTGCCCTTTGGTTTCTCCTGTTTCTTTCTTTGACCTATGTATTTAATTCTATTTCCTTCCTGTCTTCCTTCAGCAGTCACTTCCCTCCTATTTCAAAGGCTTAGTAGTCTTTTTGTCCCCCTTTGTCTGGGAAGGGAGGATCCACAAGGTTCCTACCTCAGAATGGCTTAAATCCACATGTGAGAGCCAGTTTTTAGGGGATCTTCTATTGAAATTTAGGTAATCTTTTTTCATATATTGCCTTTCCTATCACAAGATGGATTTCCCAAAGCAGTAAATAAAAGTTTTTTTCCTTTTTTACTTACAGAAGCATCCTCTTGTTTTCTACCATAAGTTCATATTGCACTGGCTAAACTAATATAGATGCCAAATATTCCTAGAACATGCTGCTGCAACAGTGAGAGCCGTTCAAGTCAGGATTGTGTCTCTGTATTCCTCTTTTATTCCTGTCATACTTTCCTTCCATGCTGCACTTAGTGGACCTCCCAGTTCAAGGCAGCATTGACTGCATACAAACTACTTGAAAAGAGAGTACAAGACAAGCCCTAAGTCACCCACTAGGTTTCTCTGGCCAAGCAGAGAATCAAACCCTGGTCTCCAGGGTTATAGTCCAATGCTCAAACCACTACATCACTCTGGATCCTATTTCTGATATACTTTGCGTTAAAAATGTGTATCAAAATTATTATTATTTTAATCACAGTTAGAGATTCACTGTCTATCAGACAGATAGTTTTTTCTTAAATTCAACAAAGAAGTAACCCATTGACCAAACAGCTTGGAAGATACACCTCTCCATTCCAACTTTTCTTCTCTCTCTCGGGCCACTAGTGTGGTAGATCTAAGAGCAATACCAATAAACCCCTGAAATGTTGTTCCATCCTGATTTCATAGACTGAGTTTCTCTCAGTTCCCTCAATTTTATAATGTAATAGCTGTAATCAGTGGGTTAACCAGTTGCATAATTAATTGTGCAATGCCGAATTTTGATTTAATGAAGAACAAAAGTTTATTTAGCAAAAAGTTATTTATTTGAAACTCATTAAATTTCCCCTATGTTTTCTGTACAGCTAAAATTGAAGTCTTGTCTGTGATGGTTGATGTTTGCAGGCTTGCTTGCTTGTGACAAAGATGGAAACATCCTCCTCCTTGCACTCAGATCATCAGCTGAACGGGCCTCCTTGGCCTGATCTGGTGGCTGGCTCTTAAGGTGGACTGGTGGCTGCTGGCTGTTAAGACAGGAAGGCTCTGATGACTTAGGCCCTTTCCGCAGGATGCTGTTGTCCTAGCATGGGGACAGAAGAGGAGCAGGACCATGATGACTTTTCTGCATGACATCATTGTGGCCCTGTCCTTCCCCCATCCCCAGGTGGTGCAATCATGAATTAAATCATTGACCAGTTTTCCACATCAATGACCCACGATCACGTGACCATCCTACACTTACCTGACCTGTGGAAGCCCTAGAAGCATGGCAGAGGCACTTCCTGCCCCAGCACAACCTGGGAAAATGCTTGGCTGCACTGTGGAAGGAAGAGGCAGGTCCATTGGGCTTCCTTCAGCAGGGAGCTGGTCGGGTGTGGAGTGGAATGCTCCCATCGCAGCTTCTTTCCTGAAAAGCCACTGCCAGGATCTCCACCAGAGCACAATGGGACAAGGTAGGGTGCAGAAAGGATCAGTGAATACAGAATAATCATAGATCCATTACCCTAGGGGCCTTTGCACCCTACACTATTACAGTGCTATTATTCCACTTTCAATATCCTGTGGAATTCTGGGACTTGCAGTTTACTGAAGCAAAAGAGTTCTCTGGCTGAGAATCCTAAAGGCCTCTCCCTAAACTTTAAACCACAGGATTCCATAGGCGGTTGAAAGTGGAATAATAGCACTATAACAGTGTAGAGCGGAAAGGCCCTTCTCTACAAATTCATAACTACAATGCTGAATACCAGTCCATGTCTTTTGTCTTTTAAAAGTCCCTTGAATTAAGTTGGAAAAAGACTTCAGTTTAAAGATGAAAGCCTTTTTTTTCACATTTAATCATAGCACTGCTTTGGAAGAGAAGCATAGGCTTGTTTGAGTGCTTTACTACCTAGGTAGTTAAAGGAGCATCTCCCATACAAATTATCCATCAATTAAATTCTTCAAATATGACCTCCTTGGGTCCCTACCTTCTGAAGTTAATCAAACAACAACAGGAGAGAGGGCATTTTCTGTAAAAGAATTTGCCTGGTATGATCATTGTTCTCTGTTTTAGGCACTGGCAAAATCCACTCCTCCAACCTGGCTTTTCATATTGTGTGACTTTCCTCCTCTGTAATTTACTGATTAATTTTGGAGTCCTCCCTTTCATATGGTTTGGATGGCTTATTCATTATATTTTCATTGTTAGTTTTCATTTTAGAAGCCATCTTGAATGGTACTTTAGAGATTTGAGACATATACATTCAATGTGTACATGAATTGTCCCTCTTTGCATTATTGCAATTATTTTGAACCTCTTGATGAACGAGATCAAAATAGTCACAGAAATACAAACAGGAATGCAAATATTCTACCATACACCATAATCCCAAACCACCTTCTTTGGGATCAGAGGTTCCTAGGCAATCAATAGTTATGATCCCAGTTTGCCATACTGGTAGCCTTATGCCTTTAGAGCTGTGCCAATTTGTGCATCTCCAAGGTCTTTCTTCCAATGAGACCAACAGTGTGTTAGACCAGTTCCTCATTACTTAAATTCTGTGGATTTCTCCACCTGATTCTTTGTTAGTGAGGAGACATGAATGTCCTTATCATTCTTCTGCCTTGTACCTTGAGATGTATGGAACCATTTGAGCCTCTACTGCTTCCAGGTGAGTTATTTTTAACAAGCTGATCTGAGTATTAATTTGTCTTTAATAGAAGAGAGAAATCATTTATGTACTTGGTAGATAAAAATGAAATTGGCACATATTTTCTGCCATAAGAAAAAAGGAAAGAGGCATAGAAGAAGACCCAGTCTGCTGAGTTTCTTCCAAATACGTTGGCAAAATGGGACAAAGTTGGGAGTCAGCAGCTATGGGTCAAGACTGTTCCTTATGTCCTTACACACATAAGTCTTCATGGAATGTATCAATTAACAGAATGAAAGTTATAGAATATAGCACAGACTGTAGCAGACACTCTGTTCATTATAGTATAACAATGCAATGAGCTTCTGTCTACTTATCAACATTTGACTGCTTTCCAAAAGCCAACTACTGTGTGATCTGCTTGCTTCTGTTAAAGAAAGATGGATGCCTTTAAGAATGTTAACAACTGTTCTGCTGGATCAGTCCAAAGGTCTAACTAATACAGCTTCTAATTTTCAACCGTGGCCATTCAGATGCATCCAGGAAGCTAACAAGCAATTCATAATGCAAGAGCCCTGCAGTATTGCCAGATCATAGCATCTGATACCCAGGTATGTATTGCTTTTGAACATAGATGTTCCAGATCATGATTAATAGCCAGAAATGGATTTAGTCCATTACCACTTTTTTAAATCTATGAATTAGACTTAGGGATCTGTTGCAATGCATTTATCTATAAATTATTCATTTATTTATTTATAAGTCAACACCATCTGTTGTGAGTAGATGTAAGAAACTGTCATAATAGAAAATAGGGGTATTTAAGCCACTTACAAATGTCACACCAAAGACTAACAGGCAGGAAAAAGTTGGCTGGTTCCTAACATAGTGATTACCACAACTATATTTCACAGAGCTCTCAGTCACGCTGGCTTGGAATTCCAAGAGCTGCAGGGCTTCCTACTTTTGGCTGAGAACTAGTGGGCTTTGGTGCCCCACCTCCATAACTCTGTTTTGCTCTGCTGTAGGAACTTCTAGAAAGGATGAGACAAATGTCCTGGCTTCCCTACACTATGTTGACTTGCTTACATCGGCTTACTCCAGAGTGTTCCAGAATGCCTGCAAACAAACATGGTATCAAGGGCATATTCTGTCTGGACTGGAGTTTTTTACAGTAGGTAGAACTCTTGAGTTTATTTTGCCATAAAATATCTGTTGCATCTATTAATAATCAGAAAGTCTTCTTGTTCACATTAGTCTTTTTAATATACAGGTCTCTCAGGCAGAACTGAAGTGAATCCAGGCAAAATTCAGAATATCTAGAAATGCTGAAGAATCAGTCAGCCATCCACGAGTTTGTCTTAGTAGGCTTATCCAGCTCTCCTGAACATCAGATGGTCATCTTTGCAGGATTCACTTTGATTTACACAGCTGCTTTGGCAGTCAACCTCCTCCTCATTTTTGCTATTGGGACTTGCAGCCAGCTCCACACTCCAATGTATTTCCTGCTCATCAATTTGTCCCTAGCAAATATGCTCTGTATCTCAGCCACCATTCCAAACATGCTTCAAGCTACATTGGCCCACAAGAAGACCATCTCCTATTTTGGCTGTATGGCACAAGTCTTCTTTTTACTATGGGCTCTGGGGACAGAGCTCTTCCTCCTCTCATTTATGGCCTTTGATCGCTATGCTGCCATTTGCCATCCTTTGCAGTACACAGTCATCATGAGAACAGAGGTGTACATTGGGGTGGTGGGTGGCGTGTGGGTGGCCGGGGTGATTAATTCTGCAGTCCATGTGGGACTTCTGCTGCAGCTTTCCTTCTGTGACTCCAATGTCATCAACCATTTCTTCTGTGACTTGCCTCCCCTGCTGGCCCTTGCTTGCTCAGATGTTAGCCTCAACAAAACCATGGCTTATGCATCCGATGCAGTCTTTACCATGGGCAGCTGTATGCTTACGTTGGCCTCATACTCATTCATTCTGACAACCATATTTAGAATTCGATCTACTGAGGGAAAAAAGAAAGCTTTTTCCACTTGTTCTTCTCACCTCCTGGTGGTCAGCTTTTACTTTTCCACCATCATCTACACATACATCAGGCCCACCTCAGTCTCCTTTCAAGAAGAAGACAAGGTGATTGCTTTGCTTTATTCAGTGGTGACACCTATGTTCAATCCTATCATATATTCCTTAAGAAATAAAGAAGTCAAGGAAGCACTGAAGAACCTCACAAGTAGATCCACACTGAGAATCAGCATAAGGTAGTGGTTAGACCACTAGACTTTCCCTTTTCAGTCATTCTGCCTGGACTTTTCTCTCAGCCTGGAAAAAAAAGGGAGGGGTGGACAATGTACACTGTCTGGAGATCTTTAAAAATGTAATACATATAATAAGCTCTCCAATACATATATTGTTTCTTGACGGTTGTTGCTATTGCTATGCATATATTTGCCATCCTTTTTAAAGATCCTAGATCATCAGATGTAACTACAATGACAGAGCACTATCATCATAGGCCCTTTCTGCACCCTGCCCCCAACCTGCAATGGCCACATGATCGCGACAGGATTGCAACAACATTTCTGCATGATGTCATCATGATCCCACTGCAATCCTGTGGCCACCCATCACAATCACAGATTAAATCATTGATGGGTTTCTCTTGTCAATGAACCATGATTGTGCAGTCCTCTCACCTCCTTCCCACACTTACCTGTCATGCAGAATGTCAGGAAGCTAAATGGCTGCACTTCCTCCCCCAGCACAGCCTGAGAAACTGCCAGGCTGCACTGTGGAAGGGAGAGGTGAAGCCATTGTACTTCCCCCCATCCAACAGGTACCTGGTCCAGAAGGGATCACTTCTGTCACACTCCTCTTTCCCCAGATCCCCACAGGATGGCTTTAAGAACAGGTAAGGTGCAGAAACAGTCATAGTTACATCTGATAATTCCACCCTCCAAAAACCTACAGTTTCAGCCTAGTATCACCTCATAGTCCTTCAAGGTGCTGTAGATCACTCTCTCAGTTGCAAGGCACATTGAGAACAAGCAGGTGGACAGATTCCCTCAGGTTCCTGCCACAACTGCTCATTTTAAGGCATTTCATGACTGAGAGAGTGCAGCAGGCAAGGACTGAAATCCTATTGGTGAGTGACATCTTCATAAGTGGACCTACCTATGTGGAAATTAGAATTGCGCAATTGAGTAATATTCATTTCCAGTAGAGGGCTGATGTTACATTACTATGTCACAGGGCCAGCAAAGTGCCTGATGTGTGATGGTACCCAATTCACAACAGGGTCAATGAACACCAGGACCAGTGTGCATTGGTCTCAGTGCGCATGCATTGGTCCTGATGTGCACATGGGGCTATCTTGCTGGTGTCCCATTACACATCTTTGCAAATCAGTAGGGGTTCCTTAGTGCCTCTGCTACATGGATAGGCATACCTAAGTTACATGACATTCATGACAGGTCATAAAGTATTCTAACAATTATTCCCCAGCACTCCAGTCTGCAGCACCCTGGAAGGCCTTTGTTTGAAGCACTGCCAGGATGAAATAGCAGATTTTGAGAGTCACATCAGCAGAAAAGGGAGACTGGGTTTCGCATGCTTAACGATGGTCCAAATGTATTCTTTAAAAAGCCCAATGCATTTCAGCCTGAATATAAACTGATTCACCTTCTTCAGGGCTATATTAAGAATAAACACACAGGTGTTGTGTGTGTGTGTGTGTGTGTGTGTGTGTGTTTCTATTTACTTAAAATCTTGTACAAAAGGATAACACATGAATAAAAATGTGATACTTACAAATTACCATACTTACAAATTACCATAACAAAGTACAGTCAGCCCTCCACATTTGTGGGTTTCACTTTTGAAGATTGGATTATTCACGGATTATTTGCTCTCCCATCTGCTGCCTCCCTATGCCATTGTTAATAGGGACTGCAAGCCTTGTGAGATTGAGAAACTGTGAACAAGGCTTGTAAGTCCCTATTAAAAATCATGTGGGGCAGCAATGGAGGTGGCAGTAAGCCCCACCATCCACCCACTTCTGCCTTGTGAAGGAACCCTGATGCCTCAAAGGAACCCATAGTGGTTTGAATATGGTGATCACATTTTTTGTGTATTAATTATGGTTTGGGAGGGCCTAGAGTTATTCACAGTTTTTCTGCTTTCGTGGAGGTCCTGTGCCCCTAACCCCAGGGTATGTGGAGGGATGACTGTACACCACTTGATTACAGCTGATATACATATCATAAATCAAAACAATAGCAGAGGTTTCTGGAATTGCTGATACACTCTCATACACTGATACACTGATAAGCAGTAAAAGAAGAAGGTCTCAAAGTTTATTATTATTATTTATACATTTCATTAGATGGTAAGAAATGAGGGAGGGCCTAGAGAAAGGGATGTGATTATTTTCAAGGTCGTCTGATGTTATCTGGCTTAAAAATTGCCATACCTTTTTCTCTTGAATTTTTTTTTAACTTTTTGACTTTTTATACTTAAGGTGAAGTGGTCTTGCATTAATGAGCAGAGGTCCAGATCGCCATTAACACCTCCTGGTAACAAAATTTCCATTTTGAAAATCCATTCCACTTCCTTTTTCATTAGAATTTTTTCATTATTATTGGCTATTTTTTTCCATCACCCAAAATTTAAAATCTGATGAAGATCTTGCCGTCCAAATAAAATTCTCTGAGCGGCTTTCAACAATAAACAATAGTAACAGTTAAACTATCAACTGTGAAGAAAGCAAAGTATAATGCGGTGTAAGAATTTAGCAGCAGAAGATAAAAGCAAAACAGCATTCTCAAGCATCACTCAAAAACATTTTTTAAAACTAAGAAGTGTAAAAAGTCCATAAAAATGTTTTAAAGCCTTCATCTAATGCTAGGAAGGCCACATTGTGGGCACCAAGTCAGCCTTTTCCTAAGCCAGGGTGTGACTACTGAGAAGGTTGTTACCCTGATTTCTGGGGTCCCTTGGGGGACACCTCAATGTGCTCCACGTGATGGGGAATGGAAACTAGCCAGAGCATGAGCACTAGCAATGCAAGAGGCAGGACAAGCTAGCGGGGTCTTTTTACTCAGTTTTTACGAGGTCAGGCCAAGCCAAAAACCAAACCAAGATGTCCAATAAATGATTTTATTGAATGAAAGTCTCACACACCAACGCAATCACTCACACACTCACTCAAGACCCATTAAGAAGCAAAAGAGAGGAAACTAGATAGGGGAATATTGAAAGGGTTGCAGCTGGGGTAATATTTCACCTTTTCCTGAAGTCCTTGGTCCAGGAAAAACAGCAGAGAAGTGGGGCCCAGCACGGAGAGGGCTGAGGGGATTACTCAACGGACCGAGCAACGGTCTGCTGGGATGACCAGGAGTGATCCAAAGAAATGCTCAAAAACTGCAACTATTTGTAGAGGAAAAAGTACCTGAAGGACTAATCCTTTCCCAGGGAGAACAATGGGTGTAGCAGCAAGAGCAAAGCTCCATAATGGCAACTTCCTTTTCGTGTTGGGATTACAAGATGTTACCAAAGTCTCAGGATCTTCGGCTGCTTTTGGTTGTGGTGTGACTTCAGGTAAATGGTTCTCGCTTGATAGGATATTTGCTCAACTTGGGGCAAACACGCTAATCCCCTCAAGTTGGCTCCTCAGTGGCTGAGGACCCTTTGTTTATTGTGGGTTTACACATCTTGAGGTCTCTTGGGGCTACGTAATGGGGGATTTTACTGGCCTGACCTGGTTTTTGATCATTCGACCGTGGCTGCCTACGTGCTCATCCGGGCGACCTCTCAGGCACACGGAATCATATTTAATATCAAATTATAGACCCCAGGATAGGGTTTTTTCAGTGGAGTAATAAGGTCCTTCTCCAAAAAGCTTCTTCCACACTATACCTCACTTAGCAAAAGACTCAGAAAAAGCCTCTGATGCTGATCTTTGGATCTGGAAAGAAATAGATTAAACCCTTTCCCTGTTCTTTCCCATCCCTTCTCTATTATTTCTTAACTATTTATCCACTCTAATCTTTGTTTAGGTTATTATCAGTGTCAGCTGATAATCCAACTGTACCCCTTCCTAAAATTGGAAGACCTAGATCTGGTATTGCTGGTAACCTCAAAGCTGGGCTTCTGCAATGCAACTGTACATTGGGCTATCTTTGTACCAAGTTTGGAAACTTCAACTGGTCCAAAATTTAGCAGCCAATATGGATACAGGTGCATCTAGGGGTGAGCATATCATGCCATCACTCCACTGGCTCCCAATTAGCTTCTGGGCAAAATACAAAGTGTTGGTTCTTATCTTTAAAGTCATCCATGGTTTGGGTCCAAGTTACCTGCAGGATCACCTCCTCTCATATGGTCTGCTCCTTGCACTCAGGTCCTCTGGGGGCCATTTACTATTTATTTATTTATTTATTTATTTATTTATTTATTTATTTATTTATATCCCGCCTCTCCATATGGATCGAGGCAGTGAACAACTTACAAATAGTATGTATTTCAAAACATTTCTATACATGCCCCCAACAAGCTGGGTACTCATTTTACCAACCTGCAAAAGAATGGAAGGCTGAGTCAACCTTGGAGCCCGGCAGGATCGAACTCACAACCTTGTGGCTTGCAGTACTGGCATTGAACCACTGTGCCACCAGGGCAGGTCTAGACTGGCAATGGGCACCCAGGGGACCTTTTCATTGGCCCGCCCCAGATTGTGGAATGACCTGCCAGAAGAGATTCGACAGATAAACATGCTGTCTGAATTTTAAAAAATATTAAAAATTTGACTTATCTCTTCTGACAGCCCTACCCAGTCAATTTTAAGCTGAAAAGTTTTAAATTTGTTGTTGTGTTTTAATCTAGGTTTATGTGGTAAGTGGTTTTATGTTACAATTCATCATACAAATAAGATTTTAGAAATGCAGAGTTGTACCATGCAATTATGACATAATTGTACTATTGATCTTGTAGGATGATAGCATTTAATTAAACAAAATTAATAGCTACAATTCAGGGTAAACAAGAAGTTGACTAATTGTTGTTGCCTGGAATCCTGTATGGGAGCTACATCTTAATGTATGCAGAAATTAGAACTGAGTAGTTTTGTAAAATCCGTGTCAATAGAGGGCTGCTGTTATGTTACTTCATAGCAGAGCTGGCAAAATGACTGTTCCACAATGAGACAAATGTGCAACAGGACTGATATGTTTCAGGCATGAATGCACAGTGGAAAGCAATGCACCTCAGACACTCTTGTCTGGTGTTCTGATATGCATCTTTGCAATTCGCTAATAGGGTTTCTTAGCACATCTGTAGCATAGCTAAGTATATGTAAAAATATATAACATGGGTAGTGATATAGGATTCTGGAGCCAGCGTAGTACAGTGGTTGGAGCATTGGACTACAAACCTCGAGACTGGAGTTCAGTTTCCCATTCAGCCATGGAAATCCATTGGATAACCTTGGGCACATCACACACTCTCAGCCCCAAAAAAACTACCTTAGGGTGTCCATAGCTCAGGAATGACTTGAAGAAACACAACAGCAACAATGGGATTCTGGCCAATATCATTAAGTTATAAGATTCTGATGGTAAAGAACATTTTAGTAGCTTTGGGTACATTTCATTCACTGTGATCATTTTTCACTCCATAGAATTTCATATTTTTTTCCTTGTCCTTTGCTGCCACCAAGTGACCATTCCTGTTAAATACGTATATTTACATGATTTCTTATTGTCAGCCTATACAAAATCTATCTACTCCTTTCTTTTGTCTGGCTTAAATCAGTGACATTGATTTCTCTATCTTACTTTCTCCATGTGAAACTCTGTTGCCCACAGAAAGCTGTGGATTCCCAGAGGAACCAATTAGAGTTCCAAGGAAGTTCTTGGCATCTTTTCATCTAATTTCTACAGAGGTTCATTATAGCTTATTGTTCGTTCCACAAAAACAGCACTAAATTGGCCCCTTGAGATCTTATCACTGTAGCCAAAAGTTCAGTTGAAATTGTTAAGAAACTAAAAGCTACTAAGAAGAAGAAGAATCCTGTCTCATTAACTCCTTACTAGCACCACACACATATACAACTAATTATAGATGTTTCATTTTGGAATGATACTTGAATTTAATGTTATTGGATACTGAAGCTGAACTGAACTTTAAGTCACCATTTTATCATAAGACAGCTATTTGTGTCAATGGTTGGCCTGTTCATAGCCCACATGAACAGGCCAACTATTATCTGGCGGTGAAGATGGATGGGTTCTGACATCATAGCTTGCATCATGTCACATCTGGATCTCATTGGCTCATATAAGGAGGTATTCAGGACCTCCTTTGTAGGCAAAAGAGCAGTAGCAATGACAAATAGTAGTGAGTAACATTGGACTACGGCCCTGGAGAGTAGAGTTCAATTCCCCATTTGGCAATGGAAGCCCAGTGGGTGACCTTGGGCACGTCACGCTCTCTCAGCTCCAGAAAACCCCATGATAGGATCTCTATAAGTCGAAACAAGTTGAGGACACACAACAACAATGATAACCCTGGCAACCCACTGCATATACCTTTCTTCTTCCCTGGACATCCACCAAAGAAGGAGACACCCAGTATGTATGCACCACTAGAGCCTAGCTCTGTGTAGACTTAGCTCTTTCCTTTTCCCTGGCTCTGAGGTGTCATGGAAGCCAAGGCATTGTTAGAGAAGTGGCTGGTATAAATTCCTATGCTAGTCACCAAGCAATAGTAGCCAGTTTATATAGAGCCATAGGGAGCTATGCTAGTGGAGCTTGCCACTCCATTGAAATTGAATAGAGCCTTGGGCTATCGCAGATATTATCTTTCTCAAAGCTGTTCCTAAGTGATGCAATCTGTCTGTTTATACAGACCATCAGATCTGAATTTCTGGTTGTATTTCAACTGTGATTCCTTCATAATTCCTAAACCCCTTACTGGAAAACCTTTGGACACAGGTAGACTTTTCCACCTACATCAGTGATTCATATACAAGGCTATGTGTGTGTCATTTGTTGTTGTTGTTGTTGCTGTTGTTGTGTGCCTCCAAGCCATTTCCAGTTTATGATGACCCTAAGGGGTTTCTTGGGAAGATTTGTTCAGAGGGGGTTTGTCTTTACCTTCCTCTGAAGCTGAAAGTGTGTGACTTGGCCAAGGTCACCCAGTGGGTTTTCATGTCCAAGCAGGGATTTGAACTCTGTTCTTCAGTATTAGCCCAGTGCTCAAAACACTACACCACACTGGCTACTTCTACTGAAGTGCAAGAAGCAGTAATCCTACTAATAGTGGTAGGGCAACAGTAATCTTGTCTGCAGAATGGTGTGGTAGTTTGAGTGTTGGCCTAGAGTTTGAACGCCTGCTCTGCACTCCAGGAGACCAAGGTTCAAAACCCCATTCAGCCATGAAACCCATTAGGTGAGCTTGGGCAAGTCACACTGTCTCGGCCTCAGAGGAAGGTAACAGCAAACCCCCTCTGAACAAATCTTGTCAAGAAAACCCTGTGGTAGGTTTGCTTTAGCATCACCATAAGTAAGAGAAACAACTTGAAGCACAAAACAGTGACTGCATCAATCCCACAGAGGAGGGGTAAAATCATCTATCTCCTTTCAACAGGCCTAAGCAAGACTTCTGCTTCCTTTCTGCTAGTAGCAGTACTGCCCTTGGTTGTACTGGGGTTGGCCTCATGGAAGAAATAATGCCTTTTCTCCCATCTCATAGAGTGATACTAAATAAGATGGTTCTAAAAGGTTTTGACTTCACTTCAATAATCCCAAAGTAGCTGGAATATGTTCTCTGCCATCCCACTGATGTGTGTTCAGCTGGATAGAGAGGGGAGGGATTCTGTATGTCCCCCCAGACTTCTTTGGGCCAGAAGGAGAGTTGCCAAGGGCCACTTCCAACCCATGGGTAACAAGTCATCAGTTCAGTACTGAACTCAGGGTTTTCCTCACCAACACAAGAGTCAGAGGGCTTCAGAGGAGGAGAAGCCCACCATCAATAGTATTGTTTCTACATCAACGTCTGGGGTCAATATGATGCTTGTGCTGGTATAGACTTGGGGAAGGGACGTGCTAAAGGTTAGAAGCCATTTTAAGTACCTCCAGCGCCATTTGGGTTGCAAAAATGGGTATGGTAATGGCAGAAATTACCTCTGGTCATTTTCAGAAATATTACAAGTGCTAATAGGGCTGATACAGCATTCAGGGTCAAAACTGCATCTCTAGAGGCTATTTTTGGCTGAAACAATTTTACAACAGAATGGTCTGTGGAGGTTGGGAGACAAGGGGTCACATAAGACCACTAAGAGAAATGTGCAAGTTGCAGTCCACATGATTCTCCAGCCCCATGTAGACTCTGAATAGCTGGTGGTGGTAGGTCACATGAAAAGCATCGTTTCCATTGTTAGCTAGCTATGGAAGTCTTTGTCCACCTCCTCCAAACTGTAAGGCCCCCACTGTGAGAGAAAAAAAAAATCAGAAATGTGCTATTTATCAGTGTATGAGGAAGCTTTATTTTCACTCCTGTCCCTACGAAATACAGAACAAGCTAGGCAGACTACAACCACCAAGATGGAATGTATCCATGGGGGAAAGGTCCCTGCATTGGAAAAGGTTGGAATTCAGATGACTGGAATAACGTTAGTTAGCGTCAAGTAGAGTTAACCCACTGAATCAATTGCTGAATGGGGAACCAACACAAAGGTAAGTTCAATAAACTCAATGGGTCTGTTCTAGTCAGGACTAATAACAGAATTTAGCAACTGACAAAATGGTTGCAATTCTGTTGGTTGGTCCCAACAAAAGTAAATTCACTCTAGTTGAATCAGTCAAGACATAAGTGAGTACGTCTAATTGATTTAGTGGATGTTGAACTGGTTGAACTTTCTCATTGCATCATTGAGATGGGCTTCTAGAGACATAATAGGACCTTTAAAGAAAGAGATGAAAAGGGCATAGTTAATTGAAGTGTCTTAGGTTTATCAAATCATTTTCATCCTCATGATATCAAATTTAATCATAATTCATCCCTATTAAGCTCTATCAAGCTCTATTAATCCCTATTAAGCTGGGTCATTTAGTGGCTTAGTAACATGATTTAGGCCAATGCCAACAACTGACAAAATTCACAGCATGGCACTGGAAATGAGACCACCCAAAATCTGAAAAAGCTAGTACCATTTTTGTAGTTTAAGAGACTTGTATTTTATAGGGCCTAGCTGTCAACCTTGCTGATACATTTGCCACAGAAAACTCTCTAGCAAGATGTCTGGTCAGGAACAGCATCCTCTATGAAACGCTTTCCCCAGCCATTTGATCCTCAAAACCCACTACAATTAATAATGGCTCCATCACATAGCTTTATAAAGGGAATTGCCACATAGTCTCTAGAGAACTTCTAGTCCCATGGATCTAAAATGATTTTAAAAGCAGGATGCAAACAACTCATAAAGTATCAGCAGAAATATCTTTTCTAGCTTCATGAAATGATATCTGCAGCAAAAGACTCTTCAGTGCTTGGACTATCCAATTAATGTTGCAACATTTCCCATTTTTATTCCATGGACTTTTGTCATCCATCTGACAGCTATTGGGAAACTATCCGAAAAGTAAGGTTAACTATACTACAATTTTGATTCATAGGTTGGTTAGCTAGTTACTTGTTTGATTTCTTCAAACAGGCATGTATAAAAAAGGAAGAGGAGATAATGTTTAGGCGATCTTCACTAGAGAAATTCTTAGTGTTGCGATGGGTTCTTTAATAAAAATGCAGACATCGTAGAAACATAAAGTACCAAGAGGGACAGGTTAGTGGGAACTACTTGCAAAAATGTACATTTGGGAGTGAAAACTGAGAAAAATGTGTACAAATGTCTGTGCAACCATTTTAAAAAGTGAACTTGCAGAAATGTAAACATAGAAAATAAGTATGGAAAATGAAAGAGAGTGATTCTTTCCTCACTAGCAGACCAACACTTATATCTGAGGACAGAAATTCTGGCATTTTGATGCTGTGAATTGATCCTGTATTGCAGGGCTTTCCAAATGGTGTTGTGTCGCCTGAAGTGTGTAGGTGTGTCACAATCTTGGAAATGTATACTATTTATAAACCGTATATTTATAAACCATATATTTTTAAAAATATATGAAAGGTTTTCATGAGATATGTTGTTTCCCCATACATTTTGTTATTACAATTTATGTATGTATCTGTATCTCTGATAAGGGGTTAGTTTAACCTCCAGTTTGCTAGTAAAACTGAATTACTTTGTCGCACAATGATGCATGTCTAAAAAAGTGTGTCATCGACATGAAAAGTTTAGAAAGCTCTGCTGTATTGGCTATATGATTCATCAAGTCTATGTGATCATACAAACTGAATGGCTCACCCAGATTAAAACTGCAATTTCAGTGCAATTTCCAAGGGCTTAGACCAACTGAGCTTAATAGTGATGAATTATGATTAAATTTGATATGATGAGGATGAAAATGATTTGATAAACCTAAGACACTTCAATTAACTATGCCCTTTTCATCTCTTTCTTTAAAGGTTCTTTTATGTCTCTAGAAGCCCATCTCAATGATGCGATGAGAAAGTTCAACCAGACATGCCTGACTGAGATTATCCTTTTAGGCTTCTCAGATTTCCATGCCATGCAGACCCTTTTGTTTTATTTAGTGCTCATATTCTACTTGGTGTCCCTCACTGGGAACAGTTTAATTTTGATCCTCACCATCACTGAACCTATGCTTCACACACCAATGTATTTCTTCCTCCAGAACCTATCCTTGCTGGAAATTGGCTACACCTCATCCATCATTCCTAAGACCCTAATGCACTTATTGTCAGAGAAACGAACCATCTCCTTTGCAGGCTGTGGAGTTCAGATGTATTTCTTCATTCTCTTTGGCATCACGGAGTGTTGCCTTCTCTGCGTCATGGCATACGACCGCTACGTCGCCATCTGCAGACCTCTGCAATATTTGCACATCATGAGCCCCCAGAAATGTGCTGAACTGGCTGCTGTCTCATGGGCCGTTGGTATTTTGGTAGCTTTTGGGCAGTCCATTTCAATATTTACTCTTCCCTTTTGTGGATCCAATAGAATTAGCCATTTTTTCTGTGATATTCTGCCTGTTTTGAGACTGGCTACCATGGACACCGTCAAAAACGAAGTGGCAGTTGCTGCAGTAACTGTGTTCTTCATTCTTGTTCCCTTTCTGCTCATCCTCTTGTCCTACCTTGTCATTATCTCCACCATCCTCAAGATGCCTGTGGCCAAGCACAGACACAAAGCTTTCTCTACCTGTTCTTCTCATCTCATTGTTGTTTCTCTTTTCTATGGGACCGTCACCTTCACCTATGTCCGACCCAAATCGGTCTACTCCTTGGAGAGTGACAGGGCCCTTTCTCTCCTTTACACAGTAGTGACACCCACCTTTAACCCAATCGTTTACTCCCTGAGAAATAAAGAGATAAAAGCTGCCTTTAAAAGATCAGTAGTGAGATTCTGCAGATAATCTTTTTTTTAATTATTTTTATTAAGGACTTTTCAGTACAAACGAGCAGGAAAACAAGGGGAAGAAAAACAGAAATAAAGAAAAAAGAAACAACAGAGAAACAAAAAAAGAGAGCAATTAACATTGACTGTCAACTTTCTTAACAATGGTTAAATGTGGTGCCCCAGGCCATTTCTGCACTACACTAGCCATTTCCGCACTAGCCTGTTATAGCGCGATGATTCCACTTTCAACATCCTCTGGAATCCTGAAGTTTGCAGTTTCAGGAGGGGCCAGCTGGCCCCTCCCAAAACTGCAAACCCCAGGATTCCAGAGGATGTTGAAAGTGGAATCATCACGCTATAACAGGCTAGTGCAGAAAGTGACACTGTTATAGTGCTATTATTCCACTTTCATCATCCTATGGAATCCTGGGATTTGCAGTTCAGGGAGGGGCACGTAGAATTCTCAGCCAGATAACTCTTTGGCCTCAGTAAATTAAAAACCCCAGATTTCCACAGGATGTTGAAAGTAGAATAATAGCACTATGTGTAGTGCAGAAATGGCCCCAGACTGCTGTTCCTCCCTGCCACCCTCAAACACTGTTTGAGGCCCTCTGCTGTAACCACTCCTTCAGGATTTGTAACTATCACCCTTTCCACCCAATCTCTCTCTATCCAACCTTTCTTGCCTCACGTTCCAGTAGCCTTATCTGGTTCTTAAGAATATCTGATTTCTCATGTGTTTTTCAATCCAAATAAAACACTTTGTTAACTTTAACTGGAGTCCTCTATACCATTAGTACTGGTGTGCCTAGGCGAAAAAATCCTACCATTTCCTCCTCTCACAGTAATTCCCCCAAATTTTATGGAGACACTGGCATTATAGGTGGACCCCAACATCCCCTACCTTTTAAGGTAACATTGCTGTCTTGAGAGAGGCACGTGGCAAGGCATAGCTGGGCTTCCTGCACCTCTTTCAGACAAGGAAGGAAATGAACACTCCTTCCTTGGCTGAGAGAGGCACATGGCTCCAAACAGCCAGGCCTGCTACTGGATTTGGCTCCCACGGAGGGGGCTTCTTGCCTCACTGGGAAGGAAGGCAGGAAAGAAGGAGGAGTTGAGGGATGGAGCTGCCTCCCTCCAGGAAGCCTCACTCAGCCTGGGAATAATAAGTATTTGGTATTTCCCCTGTTTTTCACTATTCATGTTAAGTCTGGGAAAGTGTCACTTGCTGATATGGGGGACCTACTGTATATCTGTATCTATTTCGTCATACACATACACAGTTGTAGCCACTGCTGGACCTATGTTATGTAGAACTCTGGCAAAATACCTTTAGGGGGCTCTGTGACAAACCTGGGGAAGGTGTGGTCTGCAGAGCCACCCCAGCAACAAAGAGGATTTAATTTGATTGATTGCTGACTATAGAACCCAGGTTAGCCAGAGGGAAGGGCTAGATGCCTGTGGAGAATTCCATCTGTGGGTTGGAGAGAGAGAGAGAGAGAGAGAGAGAGAGAGTGAGTTTGCAAAGTGTTTGCTGTTAAGAGGTGAAAGTGTTTTGCTTTTTGAAAACTTTTAATTATCAAATACCTTTTCCCTTGTCAGTTCGTGTAATAAAGGTTTTATTATATTTTTTAAATAGCAATCTCCATACAGTGTCTCTTATTTTTATTTTTATTTTATTTTTTTATTTGTATCCCACCTCTCCACATGGATCGAGGTGGCATAACAACTTACAAATAGCATGTATTTCTATACATGCCCCCAACAAGCTGGGTACTCATTTTACCGACCTGTGGAAGGATGGAAGGCTGAGTCAACCTGGAGCCCGGCAGGATCAAACTCACAACCTTGTGGCTTGCAGTACTGGTATTTAACCACTGCGCCACCAGGGCTCTTTAATCTGGATCAGTTACACAGGTTACCACCAGTGACACACTCATTGGGATAAACATGAAAACCCTTTGCCCTGTATGTACAAGGGTGTGGGTTTAGGGAAAGCAGAAGAGAGATAGAAGTGAGGAGAGGGAGCCAGGGGGTGGTAAAAATGTAGAAGGCTGCTGCTTCTCCAGGGAAGGAGAATTTAAAACAGACCTGATTTGTCATAACCCTGGCTTGGCCCAAATCTCCACGTGTTGACAGGCTCCTTCGACAAATTTACTCAGCTTCTCTGATCACTAGCACTTACTTCATGATAAGCATTCTTAGGAATATCCATCCAGCACAGCGGCTTTTCAAAGGAGAAATACACATTTATTGCTGAACACTTATTTGTTATGTGTATATCCCACCTTCCCTCCACAGATCTCAAGGCAGTACTGCATGGCCCTTTTTGCATGCAGTTTCTGTTGTGAGAGGGCCCCTTGAGCGTTGGTGAATGGGAGCGACGGTCTGTACTACGCACTCCCATTCACACAATGCTCACGAGCCTAAAGCGGGACGTGCACACATTTTATTATTTTCAGCTGGGAGCTGAAAATGCTCGCGGTTGTGCAATGCTCCCGGGGCCCTCGCACACTCACCTGCCGTGTGGTGCGTCAGACGAGCCAGGCTGGTAGCGCTTCCTCCCCCAGCGCAGCCTACAGCTCCCAGGCTGCACTGTGGAAGGAAGGGGCAGGGCGCTAGCGCAACGGTTGCATGACCAGGAAGCCAGCTGCGGGAGAATGGAGGAGCGATGCGAGTACCTCGCGCAAGAGGCTGCTTGCGCGAACGGCACCCTCCATCTCCGCGAGCAGGTAACGTGCGGAAAGGGCTTATGTGTGGTTCCCTTCTATCCTCACAATCAACCTTAAAGGTAGGTCAGGCTGAGGATTCATCGGTCACTTTGTGAATTTCTTGTCTCTGTGGGGACTAGAAACTGGATCTCCCAATTTACACAAAAAATGGCCCCATCAGTCAAGTTTACAATACTCTGCCCACTACACCACTCTACATAATAGTTAAAGCTATCCCGCAATAAGTAGAATTGGAGGGGTAGTTTGAATAATGTGCCAGCACACAGATTATGTTTCAATATTATGTTTCAATTGGAAATAGTTTTACACCACAGATAGTTGAGAATTTCAAAGTGTTCAGTGAGTCCTCCACTTTTGCAGAGGTTAGGGGCACAAGACCCCTGCAAAAGTAGAAAACAAAAATAAAAATAAAATAAAAATCACAAATGCTATGTTTGTTCTCTGAGAACATTTTTCTGGGAAATTCTAGGTCCTCCACTGTGATTCTATGGTCAGCTTTTGGTGAAAGTGGGTCATAGAGTCATGCTGGATGACCTAGCAATGCTAGAGAAGTATTCTCCCTAAGAACCTCTAAGTCCTCCAGGAGAAATCTATGGTCCACTTCTGGTAGAAGTGGACCATAGAGGATCTAGAGATTCCTCGAGACAGCATATTTTTTTCTGTGACAAGGTCAAATAGATAAGAATCTTTTTAAATAAATAAATGAATGAATGAATGAATGCTGTGAATAATCAAATCCATGAGTGCTGAACCTGCAGACCTGGAGGGCCAATGGTATATCAAGTTAAAAAAAAATTATACGCAAAATCGAATAGCATTCAGCTTAAATCAAGAGACAAGTTGGAACAAGAAGGAACAGTTCTAAATTGGTTTCCTTACAGGCAGTTAACTGAAAGGTTTCAGATGGATTTAAAGACATATGGAATTGAAATAAAGGAGAAGGTTGGAGTGATAAAACGACTTTTTGAAAACCCTCCTCATTTACTAGCCCAAATCACTCAGGAAATATTGCACCAGGAGAAGTATGAAGAAACTGTTAAAGCAGTAATGATCTCGTGGGCACAGAATATTGGTCATACAATTCAACTCGACTCTTGGGAGCAGAGTTGGAAAAAGGCAAACAAATTTACGGTTGCCCAGAATTTAAAAGAGAACTATGATAAAATGTTTTATAGATGGTAGTTGACACCAGATAAATTACAAAAGATTTACAATTCAGGTACCGGGCTTTGTTGGAAATGTTTAAAAGAGGTGGGTACGATATATCATATGTGGTGGACATGTCCAAAGGTTAAGAAATATTGGACTGAGATACATAACAGGATTTGTGAAATAATGAAGCTACAATTTCCTATGATTCCTGAATTGTATTTGTTAAATATGACAGATTCAGTAGATGGCATGAATATAAAGAAATATTGGAGAATATTATTATATAGGATAACAACTGCACGTACTGAATACGCTAAGGTATGGAAAACACAGCAAATACCTACAATAGAACAATGGTGGGGAACCTTTATTGAAAATAAAAACGCCGACATAGTCTCTCAAAGACTGAGAGGGAAATCAGATGATGAAATTCAGAAAGAATGGCAAATTGTAGGTGATTGCTGGGTGACCTTTGATAGAAGTCTATAATTCATGGTAATACGTGGAAAAATCTCATTGTGATGATTACGGCAGATATCATGAAGCAGGAATAAGGTAATGGAAATGCTATGTACTAACGTGTAAAATGGCTGAAAAATGCAGTACAATGATATAACAATGTTACGAGATTTTGGAAATGAAGTCTAGATCAGTTTGGAAGATTCAAGAAATAATTCATGTGAAATAGCAATAATAAATTGTTGTTTTAATTGTGAAACTTTAATAAAATGATATTATAAAAAAATTATATACATATATATATATACACACACATATATATATTAAGACAAATACACAAACCATCATAGATTCCTTGTGAGATCCAAGAAGAAAATTGCTGGTTGAAATAAACAAGACAGGCTTAATCAAATAAACATAGGCCAGTATACTACATTAGTACTTAGCTAAGTATTTTTAATTTAATTAAGTATATTTAAATAAGTTAACTCTTTTGGCCTGAACCCTCACCCAAATCTGATGGAAACATCATTCATCCATGCTTCTTTTCTGGCAGAAAGGACCTCCTTCTCCTAATGCAGCTGATGCCCTGTAAACTAGGTTGGGGGAAAATACTTTTGTGGTGATGACATCACATTTGTGACTAGGTAGCACGCATTAATCATAGAATTATAGAATCCTAGAAATGTAGAGTTGGAAGAGACCCCCGAGGCCATCCAGTCCAACCCCCTGCCATGCAGGAACACCCTCAAAGCACTCCCGACAGATGGCCATCCAGCCTCTGCTTAAAAACCTCCAAAGAAGGAGACTCCACTACACTCCTAGGCAGCAGATTCCACTGCCGGACAGCCCTGACTGTCAGTAAGTTCTTCCTGAGGTTCAGGTGGAATCTTCTTTCCTGCAGCTTGAATCCATTGCTCCTTGTCCCAGTCTCTGGAGCAGCAGAAAACAAGCCCTCTCCTTCCTCTACATGGCATCCCTTCAAATATTTAAACATGGCTATGTCCCCTCTTAACCTTCTCTTCTGCAGAATACACAATCACCTAGATTGCGTCTAGATACATTTTTCTGTAACTCTTCCATATTCATGAAAAAGACTATATCTTTTTTAATGCACCAAAAACTAAAAGGAGTTAGACAGACTATGTCAAAGGCCATTTCCACACTACACTGTTATAGTACTATCATTCCACTTGCAACATCCTATGGAATCATGAGGTTTGCAGTTTAGGGAAAAACATTTAAAATCCTCAGGCAGAGAGCTCTTTGGCCTCAGGAAACTACAAATCCCAGAACTCCACAGGATGTTGAAAGTGGAATAATAGCACTGTAGCAGTGTAGTGTGGAAATGGCCAAAGTGCTAACAGAAACGCATTCCACATAGTTGGTGCCCTGACACTAAATGCTATGCTCCAGATTACTGTATATATTGTAGCACAGTAGGAAACTATACTAATGAAACTGTTTGCTAGCTACAATAAATTTTGGTTATACATCAATTTGTGTGTTTTATTTCTGTCTACTTTTTACATAGACCTTGTTCATGAATAGTTTGGTGCATATAGTGGGCACATCAATTCAGCTGTTTGTCCTTCTCCATTGAACATCTGAGGATGCACAATTCAGTCATCTTGCTTAAACTATAAAGGTCTGGATACAGTCACTGCTGTTTATTACCTCTCCCCTTGAAACCAGGCTTTTTATATGGAATAGGACACCGTCTTGTCTTTTTCTGCAAATAGCAAAATATCTTGGGCCAGTCCCAAGCAAAGATAAAATTTTAAAAGAAAGACCCAACATCTGCAGGAGAAAAATAACACCTGGCAAACAAGATATTTTTACAACAGGATTTTTAAATTGGTTGTCTTTTCTTGTACCCACATAACCAACATTCTCTGAAAAATAAGGGAAGTGGTGTTGAAGAACACAGAACTTTAACCCTCTGTTACAGGCTGTTAAATCATAAGGTTCAAAGGGTTTTGCTTCACAACAACACTGTCAATTAACCTAATATTAAGTCTTCCAAGTGTTTCCTAACATCTAGAACAATTTTTGATTCATTAAATGAAAGCATTTGAGTTTTTCTTACCCGTTCCTTTCATTGACCCCTAATAAGCCAGCATCTGTTTTCAAACTTAATGCAGAGAATTATGTTCTGAGTGTGCACACCCGGTTTCAACCCAATAATTCAAAAGTTCAACCCTAATAGTAACACTTAGGCCATTTCCGCACGAGACTGTTATAGCACTTTGATTCCACTTTCAACATCCTATGGAATCCTGGGGTTTGCAGTTTCGGGAGGGGCCGGATGGCCCCTCTCGAAACTGCAAACCCCAGGATTCCATAGGATGTTGAAAGTGGAATCAAAGTGCTATAACAATCTCTTGCGGAAATGGCCTTAATCAGGAGCAGAGGGATCGCAAGGCGAATGTGAGGGAGCTAAACTCCAGCTTCATTATACCTGGTCAAAATATACCCCACTTAAGGAAAGTGACACCTTGTAGACTCAAAGACAGGGGTGGGGGGAAAAGGTAGTCCATAGTGCCCCTTCTCCCACACCAATAACTTTTGGAAGGATCCCATTGCTGAAATCTGGCAGCAGCAAATGACTAGGCCATTTGCTGCCAAATTTGAGCAGGGAGGCACCACCACAGCTATTCCATTCCAATTGGCCTGAGAGTCTCAAAATCTAAAAGAGAATCTAAAAGATGCCATTTTCCTTTTAAAGGTCAATGCATGAGGAGGAGCACTCGGGGGGGGGGGACAAAGTGAATCGATGAGAGAGAAGATAAGAGAGCAAAGGAGAGTAAGAAGAAAGAGAATAGAGGAAATTGTGGAGACAGAAGAAGGGAAAGAAAAGAGAGCGGGAAGAGATGTCTCAACTCAGTCCTGATTTTGGGCTTAGCCATTGCCAGCAGTATGCAAACTTTGACTAATTATCCCATGTGAGATTGCATCCCTTGACCTAAAAAAACTGTGCTTGTACTAGAAAGAAAGACATGTCTATGGGCCCTTTCACACTCCACAGTTACAGCACTATGATTCCACTTTAACTGCCACGGCAATATCCTGTAGAATTCCTGAGTTTGTGGTGAAACACTAGAGCTCTCTGGCTGAGGTTTCTAAATGCCCCTCTCTAAACTGCAAATCCCAGGACTTCATAGGACAGAACCAAGGCAGTTAAAATGGAATCATAGTGCTATGACTATGGCCCTTTTCGCATGCTTTTTTTTTGCACAAGTGCCCTTTGAGTGTCGCGCGAATGAGAGCGTTGTTCCGTATGACACACTCCCACTCATGCAACGCTCACGAGGCTAAAGTGGGGCGCGCACACATTTTTTTATTTTTGGCTTTAAGCCGAAAATACTGCGCGCTCGCGCAATGCTCGCGGCGCCCTCGCGCACTTACCTGTGTGCGGTGTGTTGACAAGCCGGCCCAATCACGCTTCCTTCCCCCAGCGCAGCCTACAGCTCCCAGACTGCGCTGCGGAAGGAAGGGGCAGGGCGCGAGTGCGACAGTCGCACTACAAGGAAGGTGATGCGGGAGGCAGAAAGGGCTGTCGTGAGCAACTCGTGCGAGTGGCAACCCGTGCAAGCGCTGCCGCGACGAGGTAAGGTGCGAAAAGGGCCTATGTGGTGGGAAAAGACCCTAGGCTTGTTAAGCAGATTTGTAAGGAATTAATTTAAGAACAGCTTTCCTCAAGGCGTTCTTTACCTCCCTGTTTCTTAGGCTGTATATCAGAGGATTAAGCAGTGGGGTCAAGATTATGTAGAAGAGAGAAAAGATCTTATTGGCATTGGACAGCGAATCTGTTTTTGGTAAGAGATAAACAATAATGATTGTGCCATAGAAAATAGACACCACTATGAGGTGTGAGGAGCAGGTAGAGAAGGCCTTTTGCCTTCCAATATTAGATGGAATTCTCAAAATGGTCAGTATGATAGAGCTGTAGGAAGCCAAGGTTAACACAAAGGGTGGCAGAGAGCATAGGCCTGCCAGAAAGGTCGTTATTAGCTCTATCACATAAGTGTCGCTGCATGACAGTTTTAGTAATGGCCTGAAGTCACAAAAGAAATGGTCAATGGTGTTGGGACCACAGAAGGTTAACCGTTGCATTAAATATATTGTTAGATTAATCACTAGCAAACTACTTGCCCAAGACCCAGCTGCTAGCTGAAAGCGAACTTTGCTGTCCATAAGCATCACATAAAGCAATGGCTTGCATATAGCCACATACCGATCATAAGACATTGCCGCCAAGAGGTAACACTCAGCCACCGCCAGGAAGCCAAAAAAGTAATATTGCACCATGCAACCAGCAATGGAGATGCTGGTGCTGTGGTGGAGGAAGCCAGCAAGCATCTTGGGGACAATGCTGGAACTGTAACAGATCTCAAGGCAGGACAGGTTGCCCAGGAAGAAGTACATGGGAGTGTGAAGGCTGTGATCGAATACCACCAGTGCAATGATGAGGATGTTCCCAACCATGGTCACCATGTAGATTGCTAGGGAAGAAGAAGAAGAGAAATCTCAGGCCATCCAGATCACCAAGTCCCAGCAGGAGGAATTCAGTGACAGCTGTACTGTTCTTCAGGTCTTCTTTAGTCATGTTCATGGTGACATCCTGAACCTATCAAGTTCATAAAAGCACATAGACAATGACTGTAAGTCCATCTTGATCTATATTATCAGCTCTGATGCCAGTGGGTCTCCAATGC
This sequence comes from Ctenosaura bakeri, assembly GCA_948474755.1. Taxonomy (NCBI): domain Eukaryota; kingdom Metazoa; phylum Chordata; class Lepidosauria; order Squamata; family Iguanidae; genus Ctenosaura; species Ctenosaura bakeri. Next base: position 697,079 of record CAOLHI010000198.1, on the reverse strand, counting down.
CTCCATCAGATATCGTTCTCAGCCCTGCTACCTGCAGACCTGCTGAGATCTTTCCATCCAGTTCTGCATGCCCACAATGCTTTGTCAGAGCTGCAGCTCTCTGAGAAATTGATGAGTTGGTGATGATAACCAGCAGTGGTACAATGAATTATGTCATATAAGCAAGCAAATAGAGGTATATTGGATCTAAACCATACCTGGTGTGCAAGCTTCATCTTTTCTTGAGTTGAGACTATGGCCAGCCCTGATCTCAAGATTAAAAGCAGGTCTTTGTGAGGATAAACCTCAGGTTGCAATGTAGGATCACCCAAGTCTCACCTCCTCTAGTCAAGTCAACTACATTCCACAGATTTCTCAATTTCATCAAGACTTCCTTTTGCCATAGATCCTTCATTAGCAGCATCTATTTCTCTCACATTCACTCCCTTGCTCGCTCACTCTCTCTCGCTCTCGCTCTCTCTCTCTCTCACACACACACACACACACACTATTAGCAATATCTAATAGCAAAATGCTTCCCAGTTTTCAATCCCTACTATGACATCATCCCATCTCAAGACTCTCTTGCATATACACATATCCCAAGTGGTAGCTGGTGTCTCCCATATCAATGGGGCAATGAAACAGCTCAAGGTTTCAGCCTGAACTTTAAAGAAGCTATACCAAATGCTGCAGCTTATCATATAAATAGGTTGAGCAGATTGGACAGCTCCTTTAGGTTTAGACTAAAACCCAGAATGGACTCACTGCCCTGCTGACATGGGCCAATTGCTATTCTGACTGACAAATAGACTTTAGTGTTAGGAAGAATTAAGCACTGGCAGAAAGTCAGGTGAGAGAAATAAGGAGTATTTGTGATTGCCTGTCCTTCACATCTCCACATAAGACGTGGGTCTCCTTCAGATGGAGCAAATATGTTGGAAAGTTGAGTTTCTTGCTAAAGTTCTGGGGCTCTGTTCTGTTCAAACAACATTTCTGTTGACTCAGGCTTGTTTTCTGCTGCTCCAGAGGCTAGGACAAGGAGCAATGGATTCAAGCTGCAGGAAAGGAAATTCCACCTGAACCTCAGGAAGAACTTCCTGATGGTCAGAGCTGTCCGGCAGTGGAATATGCTGCCTGGGAGTGTGGTGGAGTCTCCTTCTTTGGAGGTTTTTAAGCAGAGGCTGGATGGCCATCTGTTGAGAATTCTTTGATGTGTGTTCCTGCATAACAGGGGGTTGGACAGGATGGCCCCTGTGGTCTCTTCCAACTCTAAGATTCTATGATTCTATGACTATTTCCTCGCAATTTAACAGTACCAGCTGCAGCATTTTATCCCCACCTTTTGGTGGGCTTCTTTTTAATTCTGAGACATATCAGAACAAAAAAAATCATTTTCTTTTTTCTCTTTTTAATTTTTTTAATATAGTTATAGAGTTACAGGGCATCATTACATGAGTGAAATGATACCTTCACACTACAGCATTTATAACTTTAGGGATGATTAAGAACTCTGTGGTATAAAATACAGCCTCAATTCAGCAAACCATGCTTTGGGTTTAAAAAAAAAACACTTTGGAAAAAGTCACTTTGGAGAAATCACTACAAGCATTTCCCAAAAAGAAAGGAACAGGAGAATGCAGAGAAGACAACAACCTTCAAAATCTGGGAAAACCCCCCCAAAAAAAAAACTGTATCATGAGAACTCATGCTTCTTTAAACCAGTCTGGAAGAATCCATACCTAATCATTCTTCCTTCATAAGTGAGCTGATTTTGGTTGGGTTCTTGGAATTACCATACATGTGAATGCTCTTCTTTGAGCAAATTCTCTCCATGTATTTTATTTCATCTGCTAGACATTCTACCAGCACCACTGTAATCAGGTTAAATGCAATGAATTGTCTCTGGGTTTTAACCTGAACTTTAAAGAATATGTCCCAGGGAATGAACTGTAATGACCCACATCCTACACTGGGAGACATGGCTACAATGACATAGCTATGTAGCTACACCACCCCCTAAAAACTTGCCTTTTAAGCCATGCAATTCCCCAACAGAGGAATTTCAAAGCTGCACCTCAGAAACATTGCCTGTCACACTGTACCTGTCACCAGATAAGGACTGGATGCGTCATTGCTCACTGCCCCACTCTCCAGCACCTTAGAAATTCCTCTGTTGGGGAACTACATGGTTTACAAAGTGGGTTTTGAGAGTCACTTTCAGTTGTTCCAATAGTATAATGGCCATAACAGTGAGTTTGTGTTATTAGGAAGTCATAAATCAGGCTTATAGTCTCATGATTCTTGAAGGGTTGCATTCAGCACCTTGGATAGGTCCTTTAAAATTCAGACCAAGAGCTAGAATGATTTCACCACCTCACTGTTTCCTTTGCCTGTTGCAGGCAAGTATACTGAGCTATAGTAGGACTGACTACTGTAAAGTCCCATTTTTCCCAGTTCAAGTTTTATTGCATTGTGTATTACAGAAGCAACCTGGTATCAAAGATCTGCATTTCTCTGGTACCAAAGGTTGTGTTTCTTCATCATCCTTTCAGTGTCAATGTTACTTTTAAAAAAAAGTCCTTTGAGCTAGAAAGAGGATAAGGAAGAAAGAGGGCTAGGAGTGTAAACAGATTCTGCAAAAGGAGTGTCTTTGTCAGAATGAGACTTTTTTAGCTGAGGTATATCTGTATATTCCTGCTTCTTTTTTGCCACTGGAATCTTCAGTGTAATTATTTTACAGAACCACCAACTATAACATCTTTCAGTACACTCCTTCCTTTCCCAATTTAATTCCTAACTTTAAAATTCTTCATACCTCACATCATTTTTTTCCATGATTTGGCTTCCAGGGAGTTGGAAAGAGCACTCTTGCTTACCATACGAATGACTTTGGTGCTAACATCCTTCTTTTTTCCAGTCTTCAATAAAGAAAAAAGACCTTTGTATTTCCTTCTTCTTCTTCATGCCCTCAAGAAAGGAAAAATGGTTTATTACAATAGCTCTTATCTAAAACTAACTACCTCTCATGACTCCTTAATTAGTCTTTCTTTCCATTGGGAAATATAAAAAGACACCTTGAGGACAGATCTAGCATGACTTTTTGCCGCACAAGCTAAAAAAAAAAATCTAAGTAGCAACAGGTTCCATTCTATGGATTATTCAGATATTGAACTGGCAGTGATCTATCAGAAACACATTTGTATGATGAAAATTTCTCTAGGCTGCATCATGGTGAGAAGTCAAGTGAACAAGAAGCAGGAGCCAAGGGAAAAATCAAAAGTCTGCACCAAACAGAAGCTGGAAAACAGGAGAAAGACATAAACCAGATAGCTTGACAAACTAAGGATACAGGAACATGGCAAACTCAGAAAGACCTTGACTTTCAAACGAAGGGCCCTTTCACCCCACACAATTATACTCCTATGATTCCCCTTTAACTGCCACGGCTCTGTCCTGGAGGCAGGTCTGAAGACCATGAGAACTGCGAAAACATTGGAACTCCTACAACTTCTCCCAGAACATTCTCCTCAAGAAAGCTTCATATCTATCCCACAAAAACATTTATGCATGCATGCATTTATGGAGTTTGTGTTTTACTTCTCAGGTCATGAGGACCTCCAAGGCAACCTGCAATGGACAATATCTCCTGCTTGATCAATAAAAATTTCCTTTATTCAATAATTAGTGGAATGCCAAATCTAACCTCTGCATCTTTTTCTGTAGTTGTCTTCAATCCTCTGTTTTTGTGTCCCCAATTCCCCAATAATTCAAGCATTGATTTCAGCCCATACCATCACATTACTCATTTGGGGAAGTGGATACATGGTCATTCAAAATTATACCAAAAGAAAAGTAATTCTTGAGAATGAAGATTTTCTTGTGGTTTTACAATACACTACAGTTGCAAGCTTACAACTCATCCAATGAAGCACAACCAACCAGGAATACATTGGTTTTTAATCAATTATTTTTATTGATTTTTTTCCCATGTATGATTAATACAACAGTGAACAGGAAAATGGCATAAAACTTTAAAAAATAAATATGTCTCAATCCAAACATTGAGTAGTTCATAATAAAACATGCAAATCAAAAATGTTTGCGCCATTTTTTTTAAAGGTTCATATGTTGCTGTGTAGGCCTTAGTACTTAGACAGAAGACTGCCAAGGAATATAGGTGCTGTAGACTATACTTCAGGGCAAAGCAATGGCAACCTACTTCCAAGTTCCCCTTGCCTAAGGAAACCCTACAAAATTCATGGGGTTGCCATAAGTCTACAGGCAGCTGCGAAGGCACATTCACACACACATACATGCAGAATGGGGAAGGGACAGTTCTTGTACAGAACATTTTCTGCCTTTATGAAAAACAAATCAAGATGAACAACTGTGTGAATGTGATTTGCTGTTATTAATCTATTCACTGTATATATAGCTTTTCACAAGAAATCTCAAAGTGATTACAAGTAAAAACAGAGAAGGACCGAAAAACTAATACCATTAGAACTATTAAAAATGATCACATCCAATCAACAGCAAAATCATACATACAATTAATTGTTGAGAATATAGCAAAATCAAATATCTTTCCAGGAACATCAAATGGATCCAAAACTCTGAGTAAAGAAATGCATCTTAAGTAACTGACAAAACTAAAATAAGCTGTAATTGCATGTCACACTAAGCCATCATTTTTGTTACCTGTGTTTTCCTGCTTTAGCCAGAAATTGTCACACAGATGACAAAAAAAAAAATCATGACAAGTAACTGAGGAAACAACAATAAGTGATGATTTAACGTAGCCAGAGTTTATATGTTCATAAACTAGGGACAAACCAGGGCCTTTAATTGTGGTTTGAAGCTTGTTAACAATCTATGGTTTGCCTACATAGACATTTTCAGAAAAAACAGGCCAGAATTCAACAAACTGTGATCTGGCTTACAGTTATATATAGTGACAAAGTGGGAGTGATAGCAAAGAAGAAAGAGGAAGGGAAAGGAAAAGAAAGGCTGAGAAGAAAGGGTATGATTGTGTAAGCATGGGATAGCATGTACCTACTTGATCTTGGAAGTTAATCAGGGTCAGCTCTGGTTAGTACTTGGATGGGAGACCATGAATGGATACCGGGTGCTGTAGGCTATATGTCAGAGGAAGGAAATGGCAAAACCACCTCTATTTATTGCCTTAAAAAGCCCTATGAACTTCATTGGGTTGCATAAGTCAACAAGTGACTTGAATACACACATACACACATACACACAGAGGATGGGACAGTAGATGTGTTAAATGAATGGGACTTATAAAAGGCTTGGCTCACCAAATTGTCACTGATTCAATGAGTCTCCTCTAGACGTGACTCCTTCTTGTCTCCCTCCTATTGGAGGATGCCCATGTTCACATCTGTGTCTCCAGATTTGGCAGCTCAAAACAGAGATGTTGAAGCACATCCAAACCATTTTGTACACTTTGTTAGCCAAAACATTCTTCTCCATCCTTTACTCCTTATTCCCATTAACTTTACCTTGAATAATCAAGTATAACAATGTATACTTTTCTTTATATGCCTGAAATATTTTAGCTTTCTGTGTTTCATGTGTGTTCTGATTTCTTGTTTAGCTCAAACTAAACAATTTGATTTAGTCCTTAAAGTACAAGCACAATAAAACAACAATATTAATCAACCATACGCAACCATCAACCTACCATCTTAATTCCCAAAATTAAAACGAGGGCTAAAAGATATCTGAGTTGGCAACAAGAAATGTGTCCCAGAGAAGGTTTTCAGCATAACTAAAAAGGCCTTATCATGTGCCACCACCCAGCCTGTGAGATGCATCCCAGTAACCAGACAAGTTTAATTAAGAGCAGGCAGCCCATAATGAGCCCAAATCCCGATCAGCGGGATGAAGAAGGGGTTATCCAAAGCTTACATGTAAAGGAAGTTATTGTGATAGAATTTCCTTCAGGTGTGTAATATCTACAAGTTGCCAACTTTCTCTGATTAGGATATGGATTACTTTGCACTGAAGAAGGAAAGAACAATTGTGTCTAAGCTGCTATTTTACTCTTCCAGGGTTACTGTCGCTTATGAATGATCAACCACTTCAGGGCCCTTTTCACATCTTTGTTTCTAAGGCTATAGATCAAAGGGTTCAACATGGGGGTGATCACCCCATACAGCATGCTAACCAGACGGTCCTGATCTGGATGATGGCTAGAAGAAGGTCTTATGTAAGTGAAGATGGTGGTCCCATAGAAGAGGAACACCACCATAAGGTGAGAGGCACATGTGGAAAAAGCCTTGAGCTTTCCCTCAGCAGAACGGATCTTAAGGATGGTAGAGATTATGTGAACATAGGAGACCAGTGTCACCAGAAAAGCTCCCACACCAAAAATGCCACCAACTACAAGCACAACCATCTCAGCCACATAGGTGGAAGCACATGATAATGCCAATACTGGTGGGATATCACAGTAGTATTGATTGACTCTGTTGGATTTACAGTAAGGAAGAGTGAACGTCATGACCGTGTGTAGCAAAGAGTTGAGAAACCCAGTGATCCATGTTCCAGCAACCATCTGAAGGCAGAACCTTTTGTTCATAATGACCGTGTATCTCAAGGGGTTGCAGATGGCCACGTAACGGTCGTAGGCCATGACGGCCAAAAGGAAGACTTCTGTCCCTGCCAAGGCCACCAGGAAGTAGAGCTGTAGCACACATCCAGCAAAGGAAATGCTACTACTCTCTGACAACAGGTTCTCCAGCATTTTGGGCACTGTCGCTGTGGGGCAGAAGATGTCTAGCAAGGAAAGATTGCTGAGGAAGAAATACATGGGGTTGTGCAAGTGAGAGTCTGCTCCTATGGCGAGAAGGATGGTGCCGTTTCCCAGAAGGGTGACCAGGTAGATGAGCAAAAAAGCAGCAAAGAGGGAGAAGCGGACAGCCGGCAGGTTGGAAAGTCCCATTAGGATGAATTCGGTCACTGTGGTGCCATTCCTCATTTCTCTCATCAGAGAAGAGCTTTCCTGAATGAGATCAACAACAGAAGAGAGATGTTAAGCTTCTCAAAAACTGCCCAGCCATGAACAAAAAGCTTTGTTTGCTTTCAAGCAGATGATACAAATGAACAGGTTGCTTACCTGTAACTGTGGTTCTTCGAGTGGTCATCTGTGCCATCATACACTAGGAGCTTTAGCGCCTGCGCGGTAGCGTTCGGAAACTTCTAGAGCTTGTTCACTTGGCGGGAACCCCTCCCCCACGCCGGTACTGCGCATGCTCCTCCCACCGAGCAACGGTCTCTCCTCAGTTCTGTCGTCCGCCGTAGAACCTACAGGGACCTGAGAAAGAGGGGAGGAAGGGCGGGTGTGTATGATGGCACAGATGACCACTCGAAGAACCACAGTTACAGGTAAGCAACCTGTTCTTCTTCTTCATGGTCTCTGTGCCTTCATACACTAGGAGACTGTGTAGCTTACCGGTCGGACGGCGGGTCAGGTCCTACAGCACGGAAGCCAACACCTCACGTCCAAACCGGGCATCTCTGCGCGACCGGCAGTCGAGCCTGTAGTGGCGCACGAAGGTCGATGGTTGGGACCAGGTCGCCACACGGCAGAGTTCATGCAGGTCAACTCCTCGCAGGAGGGCCGCAGAAGTAGCCACAGCTCTGGTGGAGTGGGCTCGAAGCAGGACTGACGGAGGCTTCCTCGCGAGCTCATACGCCAGTTCAATAGTCCTCACCACCCACTTGGAGAAGCGCTGGGTGGACACTTTAGGCCCTTCCGACGTCGCCCATAGCAAACAAAGAGATGCGGCGTCTGTCGGAAGGAAGCAGTCCTGTCCTTGTAGAAAGCCAATGCCCGACGCACGTCCAGGGAGTGGAGGGACCGCTCCAACGGTGTCGTCGGGTTCGGGAAGAAGGCAGGCAGGATGATGTCCTGGTTGAGATGGAAACTGGACACCACCTTTGGCAGGAACGAGATGTCAGGTCTCAGGACCACCTTGTCCCTGTGGAAGACCGTGAAGGGCTCATCGGAACGAAGAGCTGTGATCTCACCCGCTCGCCTCGCTGAGGTCACCGCTACCAGGAAGGCAGTTTTCATTGTCAGGAGCCTGTCATCCGAGGTCGCCATTGGCTCGAAGGGCGGCTTCGTCAGCTGCGAGAGCACCAGCGAGAGGGACCACGGCGGTAGCGGCGGCGATACCGGCGGGTAGAGATGATGAAGTCCTTTCAGGAACCGCTTAACGGTATCGTTCCTGAAGAAGGCCGAGGCAGCAGATCGTGGCGGTTGGTATGCCACGATCGCGGAGAGATACACCTTCAGGGATGGAAACGCCAGGCCCTGTTGCCGGAGGTGCAGGAGGAAGTGCAGGACGGTCGAGAGCCCCGCGGGCGATACCGGCTCACTCCTCTCGTTAGCGAAGGTCAGGAAGCGTCGCCACTTGTATTGATAGTTGCGACGGGTGGATTCCTTCCTGGCCGCGACGAGGACGGTACCGAGCACGGGATCGTCTAGTGCGATATCCTCCAGGCATGGAGGGCCAGGCGTGGCAGGTCCGGATGGAGGACTCGGCCGCCGGAGTGGGAGAGCAGGTCCGGTGTCGGTGGCAACCGGAGCAGGTCGTCTCGTGCGGCTTGTAGCAGGGGTGCGAACCAATGTTGCCTCGGCCAGTACGGGGCTACCAGGATCGCGTCGGCTCGGTCGGCGAGGATCTTCGATATCGTCCGGCCGAGCAGCGGGAACGGCGGGAACGCGTAGAGGAGTTCCCCGGTCCACGGAAACTGGAAAGCGTCCCCGATGGAGGCGCGATTGTGGCCCGCTCTGGAACAGAATCGGCGACACTTCGCGTTTTCCCTGGTCGCGAAGAGGTCGATCGATGGTTCGCCCCAGCGGTCCCGAATCAGTCTGAACGCCTCTCCGGAGAGAGACCATTCGTGATGGGATGAGGTGTCCCTGCTGAGGGCGTCTGCCGTGGTGTTCTCCTGCCCGGCCAGGTGAACCGCCACGGGATGCGTGTGCAGGCGAATGCACCATTCCCACAGGTCGAGCGCGATGTCGAGCAGGGTCGTGGAATGAGTCCCACCTTGTCTGTTGATGTAGCAGACAGCGGTGGTGTTGTCCGTCAGAATCAGGACCGTGCGCCCCGCCACGGCATGGCGGAACGCCCGTAGGGCTTTCCAGACGGCGAGCAGCTCCAGCGCGTTGATATGGAGAGCGGTCTCGTCGTCGGTCCATCTGTCGCGGACTCTGAGATCGCCGCAGTGGGCACCCCATCCATACAGGGAGGCGTCGGTCGTTACCGTCACCTTCGGTGTCGGCTGTTGGAAAGGCATCCCCGACATGAGATTGCATCGCGACTGCCACCATCGGAGGGATGAGCGGACGTCTCCCGGCAGCTGCAGTCGGAGTGTCTGTTCGTCTCGCAGGGGGTCGAATATGCGGACGAACCAGTGTTGAAGAGGTCTTGCTCTCAGCCTGGCGAGATATGTCACAGCGGTCGTCGCAGCCATGTAGCCCAAGAGCTGCTGGACGCTTCTCGCAGATAACGTCGGGGCCGTACGAGCATGAGCGGCGGCCCGGATCAAGGTTTGTGTTCGAGACTCTGGTAGGTACGCCCTGGCGGAGGTCGAGTCGAGCGTCGCCCCGATGAAGTCCAAGATCCTCGCCGGCTCGAGGTGGGACTTCTTCGGATTCACTCGTAGACCAAGGCGGGTCAGGAGTGACAACGTCATGTGGACGTCGTGGTAAAGTCTCTGTTTGCAGGACGCCACCAACAGCCAATCGTCGAGGTAGGGGAAGACGGAAGCGCCCTTCGTCCGCAGGTAGGATACCACCGGGGCCATGCACTTGGTGAAGACCCTTGGGGCAGTCGAGAGTCCGAACGGCAGCACCTTGTACTGGTAACAGGTGTCGTCGACTGCGAAGCGGAGGTACCGTCTGTGCTGCGGGCGAATGGCGATATGGAAGTATGCGTCTCGGAGATCGATGGAGGCGAACCAGTCCCCTCGATGTAGGAAGGGCAGGATCGACGGTATCGTGACCATCTTGAACCTTTTGGGGCGGATGTAGTAGTTCACCCCTCTGAGGTCTAGGATTGGCCGGAGGGTACCGTCGGCTTTCGGTACCGTGAAGTACCTGGAGAAGAAGCCGGTGGTCTTGGCCTCTTGCGGGAGCCGCTCGATCGCCCCTTTCTGGAGGAGGGATTGGATCTCTTCCAGGAGGGCCGGACTCGACGGCGTGGAGTAGTAAACGCCGCGAGGAGGATCTCGAGAAACTCGATGGCGTAGCCAAGACGGACGATGGAAAGCACCCAAGAGTCCGTAGTGACACATTGCCACTCCGCTAGGTGTCGAGCGAGAGTCGGTCGGTCTCCGAGCGCTGATGGTAGGCTGAAGAGTGGGGATTGGTGGGTCCTGCCAGGCACGTCAAAACCGAGACTTTGTCTCGGAGGGACTTCTTCGATGAAGCCGGGCGCCGCCTAATCGTGCGTCTGGCCGATGAGCCGGAGGACGGTCTCGACTGTCCAGACTGGGCCGAACGCTGGAACGACGAGGTGGAGGATCGTCGCCAGGATGGGCGGAAGGTGGAGGCCCTGCGGGCCTGCGTGGCCGGCTGCAGCCCGATCTTTTTTGCGGTCAGTCTCGCCTTGACAAGATTGTCCAAAGCTTCGTCTGTGGACGAATTGAATAGGCCTTCACCGTCGAAGGGGAGATCTTCAATCCTCCTTCTGGTGTCCTCCTGGATGTCGGCCGGTCGCAGCCAAGCATGGCGGCGAAGGCCGACGGATCCGCCATGACCCGGGAGGCGATCTCCACTGCGTGCCGGGAGGAGGCCATCTGGTGCCGAGCGATGGAGATAGCCTCATTGAAGATCACGGAGGAGGCTTGGCGGATGTCCTCCGGTACCGCCTCCATCGCCGGTTGCAGGCGATCGAGCACTTTTTTCAGGTATGCCGCGAGGCAAGCCTGAGTGTTGGACAGCCTGATCTGCAAGGAGGCAGCTGAATAGAACCTCCTTGCGTAGGCGTCCAACTTCCTGCCCTCCTTGTCCGGCGGGGTGGTATGTTGCCTGCCGGAGCCCTTTGTCTGTGCCGACTCGACGACCACAGAGTTCGGTACAGGTCATAAAGAGATAACCGGCGTTATCCTTCTGCACCCTGTAGAGGTGTTCTAACCGCTGCGGTATCGGCTGAGCCGAGGCCGGTCTATCCCAGGCGGCCTTCACCAGTCTGGATACCCGGGGCAGGAGAGGCAGCGGGGCCGTGGAAGGTCACTTCTCCTCGAAGACGGAGAAGGCTGGATCGTCGTCCTCCGGCTCCGCATCGGCGATCTTAAGGCCGAGGGTAGTGGCCATGCGGAGCAGCATCGCAGAGAACTGGTGGACGTCCTCTGGAGCAGAATCTGGGATCGGGTCCCCGAATCCCAGCGGAGGAGACTCCTGTGAGGCCGCCTCAGACACCTCTGACTCCGCGCTCGAGTCGTACGACTCCGAGCTCGGTGAGTCCTCTCGCCGCTCGCTTTCCGGCTCCTTCGTCGCCGCAGGTGTTGCCTTCCTAGGCTTCTCCGCAGCCGGGGCGGTGGTAGCAGCAGCGTCCCGCTTGGGATGGCTGACCACTGACTTCACCCTCTTGGTGGTGACCGGGGTAGTCTGGCAGGCTGACGTCGTCGTAGCCCGCTCAGTCACCACCGACTCCGTAGGGCGCGTCGCCGTTGCCGTGACCCTAGGAGGTGGCGATATCGCCCGATACCGTGGTGAAGGCTCCCTCGCCCTATGATATCGAGGAGAGGGAGAGCGGCTGAAGGAGCGGCGGTCCGACGGAGATCGGCTTCGGCGTCGACGGTACCGAGCCTCGTCCCCTCTAGGCGAGCGCGATTCGCGCTGTCGACGAGGTGACCGGGACCTCCGGAAGGTCTCCCAGCGACTCGGGCCACGATGGTACCGATCCCGGTACGATGGCGAATGCGACCGATAGGAGGCCGGGCGCTCTCTCCACTCAGATTCCCTCGCGTACCTGGCCACGTAGGACGCCGAGGTGTATCTGGAGGCAGACGAGCGAGGTTGTTCCTCTCTTGTCTCCCTCGGAGGCGGCGAGGCCACCGGACGCTCGGAAGAGCGGGACCGGGACCTAAAGGAGGTCGAACGCCGCTCCGGAGAAGCAGAGGGCTCCCTCTGCTGCAGGTCGGCCGACCTGCGACGGCTAAGAGGGCGGTGGCGCTCCTCCACCAGGGTTGGAGGGTCTGCCACAGGCGAGTCCGGGCGCTGTTGGGGAACGTCCTCGATCTCATCCTCCGAGAGATCGACGGACTCGCCTCGCCCTTTGGAAGGCTGCTGAGTAGGAGGAGGAGTAGGAGGTCGAACGTCCCCAGCCGGGGAGCGCTTCTTCTCCTTCTTCTTTTTCTTCTTCTCCTTCTCCTTGCCCTTGCCTCCGTCCGGAGCAGGGCGCTTTTTAGCAGGCGTCTCCGTAAGGGGAGCCTCAGCCTTCCTCGCCGTCGAGGATCCTTTTGCTGACTTGGCAGCCGCCGACAGCTTCGGGATCCTCGGTAGCGCCGAGATCGGCGTTTCGCCGGTACCGAGCCCGATACCGACGAGGTGGACGGAACGGCAGCTGCCGATACCGTCGATGGCGTGGTCGTCTTCTTGTCGGCCATCTTGGAAGTGGAGGTCTCGTCTATCGCCCGCAGAGACTGTTCCCAACAATAAGATTTGAGTCTCGCGGAGCGGTTGCGGAGAGTTTGGGGAGTAAAATCCCGGCAAATTGGGCAAGTCCGGATGTTGTGGGACTCACCCAAACAGAAGAGACACTCCTTATGGCCGTCGTTGAGGGCAACCTTGCGGCCGCAGGACACGCACTTTTTAAAGAGCGCGGACATAAGACGAAAAACGCCAAACTCCGAAATACAAAAAGACGAAAAACCGAAGGGGGAGTCCGAAAGAGAGGTCAAAGACAGTCCGAAAGTCCGTAAAACCGTGAAAAACAGCAAGCCAAGCACAACGTGAGAGGAACAAACTGAAGAACCTTCCGTACGCGGCGGCGGACGAGAAAGAACTGAGGAGAGACCGTTGCTCGGCGGGAGGAGCATGCGCAGTACCGGCGTGGGGGAGGGGTTCCCGCCAAGCGAACAAGCTCTAGAAGTTTCCGAACGCTACCGCGCAGGCGCTAAAGCTCCTAGTGTATGAAGGCACAGAGACCACGAAGAAGAAAGGCACATGATGAAATTGCTTCAGCTCAGCCAACTTGATAGTTACAGAGACAGGCAGTTATGTATGTAGGAAAACCTTTTTCTCCCAACAATGGTACACCAGCTTTTAGGTTGCCCTGTGATAGGGATGCCTTTGTGGCAAACTAAAGTCACTGTTTCCTTCAGCAGAGAGCACACCAGAAATTCTTATACAACCTTTGTGAAAATCTGTCTAAGTCTGCCCCACTGAAAGGGAATCTACCAGCTATCCAAAACCACAGATAATAGTCTGTGGTGGTTAGTGGCTGCCTTGTCAGAGAAATCATGAATCCACTTTGGCATTTACTTCAAACTTTGAAAGTTCTGAGCCTATAGGGAGATAGGGTACCATCCCTCTTATGAAGTTCATGCTGCAACCTAGGACGGATTTCCTGTCCCACTAACGTGGAAACTGTGTTTAGAAGAATAGTGCATTGATCCATAAGATGGAATGAATATTTATTTATATCTATAGAAGATACTTAGCACATCTTAAGCACATGCCCTCCAATATCTCACAGATTAAAACTGCAACACAAGCAACACTGGAATGTGGTCAAGATGAAAATAGTTATTCGTGAGGAAGAACACTCAAGCTAAGAGAGGCTGCAGGAGTCTGATTTGGCCTGAGCGTACTGGGATGGTTCGGCCCACTCCCATCCTCTTCTCCCAGCTGAGGTGTGTGTGTGTGTATCCTCACTTCACCAGTCAACTTACGGTGACTCTGTAAATTTCATAGGGTTTTCTTTCCTTCCTCTGAAATATAGCCTACAGCACCTGGTATTCATTGATAGTCTCTCATCCAAGTACTAACCAGAGCTGACCTATTTAGCTTCCAAGATCAGATGGGATCTATGAAACCCTTCACTTGCTAAGGTACAATGACTAGACAAAAAGCCTGCGTGGATACAATTTAACATGGGAACACAGAAAGAAAACAGTTTTCTCCCACAAAAAGGTTTATTTATTTAAAAAAGATATATGACACACTAGATCACGAACATAACTGGAGCAACTTACAGCAACAATCATATTTTACAGTCTCCAGAGCACAGCTTGCTACCCATTGTCCTCTTCAGGGCCACTTTGACCTCTTTGTTCCTCAGACTGTAGATGATGGGATTTAACATGGATGTCACAACTGTATAGAAGAAAGCCAACAGCTTGTCACTCTCGGCTGAATAGCTGGATTTTGGCCTAAGGTACGTGATAATACCTGAACCGTAGAACAGAGAGACCACAATGAGGTGTGAAGAACAGGTGGAGAAGGCTTTTCGCCTGCCCTCGGCTGATGGCATCCTCAAAATAGAGGTGATGATATATATGTAGGACGTAAGGATCAAAAAGAAAGGTATGGTGATGAAAAGGAAGGCCACCATATATACGGCAATGACGTTCATTGAAGTGTCACCACAAGCGAGCATCAGGAGGGGTGGGATATCACAGAAGAAGTGGTTGATCCTGTTGGGCCCACAGTAAGTGAGGCTAAAAACATAGTTAGTTTGGCCTAATCCCACCGTCACTCCCACCAGCCATGAGGCCACAGAGAGCTGGGCACAAACAGCCCAGTTCATGACAACATTGTAGCGCAATGGCTTACAGATGGCCACATAGCGGTCATAAGCCATGGCAGCTAGGAGGCAGCATTCTGTGATGCCAAAAAGAGTGAAGAAGTACATCTGGGTGGCACATCCCCAGAGAGAGATCTTGCCGTTCTCTGACACCAGACTTGCCAACATCTTGGGAACAATGGTGGTTGTGTAGCATATTTCTAACAGTGACAGGTTGGTCAAAAAATAGTACATGGGTGTATGAAGGGCAGCATTTAATCTGATCACAATGGTGATGACAGCATTCCCAGTAAGCGAGATGGAGTACATGGAGAGAACCAGGACAAAGAGGAGCATTCGGATCTGCGGCAATTCAGAGAACCCAACAAAGATGAATTCATTCACAAAGGAGGAACGATTAGATGTGGTCCACGTCCAAGGGTATCTCATCTGCAGGACACTGAGGACATTGAAGAATAACCAATCAGAAATGATGCATATTTCCCTCCCCTTTCTTTCTCTACCCAGCATCAATTCTCCCAGTTATGTACATATATTTGTTAGTCACAAATTTTTAGTCATAAATTTCTTGGTCATGAATTTGTTGATTTGTAGGAATTAGCGCAAACTTAAAGGAACTATTCAAGTTTCTGAAACCTATTTGGAAGATAGGTTCGGTACTTTAGGTAGTTGAAGCTCAGACTGAAACGTGAACTGAATTCACTGCCTCCCTGACATGGAAGCCACTATTAGTTGATTACACCCTCCAACCCTAGAAGTCTCCAGTCACAGCTCTAGAAGTCTGGGTTGTGGCTTAGAGCTAAAAAGAGAATTATCACACTGCTATATAGGCAGACACACATACACACCAGCCTTAATCTTTCAGTACGGAAAGGAAAGGAAAAGGAAAAGGAAAGGAAAAGAAAAAGAAAGCATACATTCGAATGAAAGACCAAGAAATAGACATAGAATAGGCACTCTACACCTAAATGTCTGTGGTACTCATTGAGCATCCTGTTAGTTGCCGTGTGGATAGCTGTTCTCACTATATTATCTAAACAGTGCTAGACCTGTGGGATGGCATCTTTGTTTCTCTTGCTTTGCTGAATTTAATCCCCTATTTTAAAACAAGAGTCCAAGAACCCTCTTCTGGCAAAGTCTACATGATGCTTGCTTCCCAAAGAGGGGAGAGAATTACATGTCCTTCTGTGATCCACTGCACTCTCCCTTCTACCAGGATTGGGAAGCAGAGAAGACTGCTCAGGAGTCTTCCTGGCTCTATAACCAACGCTGATTTAAGAATATCAGTTGGCATTCTGCTTGGAAATTCTTGTTGTTGATTTGTGGCGACCCCACAAACCTAGTGTGGCGTTTTCTGCCTCCTTGCAAATGGCCTTACATGTACATAAAACTGAATGGAGTTGTTTCCTAACATCTGTATTCATTGAGGGGCTGCTGTGACACTGCAACATAACTGGTGTCTGTTGTACAACAATAGCCAGTGGATGATTGATGCACCCAATGCACATTGGGCACAGATACATATTTAGGCTCTCCTTGATTCTCATCCAGAAGCCAGCTAGGAAATGCTGAAGCACAGCAAGAGCAATTCACTAACAGGATTTTGTTGCGTTCCTGCAACTTAGCCATGGATTTGTAAACTTACAACACATAGACTGTGATGTGAGATCTCAGCCATTGATTGATTCCACCTAAGCACTGTTAGTTTTGACTAAAAATATTAAGATATATGAAATATATAAGGGCCAACTACAGGAGAGCCACTAAAATCTCCCAGCAACGTACATGAAAAGCTATAGCAAGCATAACATAGAAAAGTGAAAATTTCAAAACAACTTTAAAAAATTACAAATACTTTTACATACCCCAAGAGCAATACAAGTCAGAGCAGTCACTTTGCTTTCACCTCAGGAAAACAAACTGTCTGACATCTACAGATCTATTGTTGTGGTATATCTTCCAGTTGTTTCCAACTTTTGCAGCCCTAAGACATAGTTATCACAGGGACTTCTTTGCAAGATTTATTCAGAAAGGGGTTGCCTTTGCCTTCCTCTGAGGATGAGAGAGTGTGACTTGCCCAAGGTAGATATCCATAGCTAAGTGGAGATTTGAACTCCGATCTCCAGAGTGGTAGTTCAATGCTCAAACTACTATACATGCTGGGTCTCAATCTCAGATCTATACTTGAAGGAAAAGGCACCAATAGGTTTCTCATGAACAGTGCCAGAGAGAAGCAAAGACTCAGACTCTGACCATGCTGCTTGCCAGAAGAGTAAGCCAGTAATCCTGAGGGCTAAAAATAATGGTAACGGTAATGGTCATACAACACTTCTGGAGAGCACCAAGTTGAGGGAGGTTGCCGTCAACCCTCCAAGAGTCTCAGATGATCCACTAAAAAGCCTGCCAGATAAGACCAAAGGTCCTCCTGGCATACCATTTTTCTTCCAACACTAAAACTCACATGTAACACATGAAGGCAGCCTGATGCCTTTGGAGAGCTCATATGCAAGAACATGAAAGCTATAGCCTATTCCTATTGTCCACTCCAGTCCCTCCACTACCTGGTCCTCAAAAGGTTGGGTGATCTGAAATGACGGGTTGTTATCAGTGCCTGATCCCTGTTGATAAACCAATGCTCAACAAATTTGTTCAGTTCTTCAGTTCCGGGATCATTGCTCAGTGCACCTACTACTTGCAAATGCAAAGAGTGGGGTTTTAATTTGAGGTTGGAGTTTTAAAATGTTGTTGCCCTGATTGCTAATTCATGCTTACCACCTCATACAGTGTGTTTCTTTGGAGCATTCACAAGACCAAATGGAATGACAAAGCAATCTATGCCAGTCCATAAAACCTCATCACAGACTCTCTAAAGTGGAAAATCTGTTTCGTTGAAATTGATTTGGGTTGAAGCCTAAGTGCAGTCTCATGAAAGAATTTAACCTGGTTACTGCCACATACCCTTTGGATGCATATAACATTATTGTGGCTTTTTATAAATGCTATGTTACAATTTCCTACAGAATTCCATGTCAACCATCAAACCACAGCTCTCAGCAGTATAAAATGGACCCTCCATACTTGTGGCGGTTCAGTCCTTGACCCCCTACATATGGCAAAAAATGTGAATGATCACATCCTATATTATTAAATACACATGGACATTTCAGTGTGTCCAGGTTCATAAGAGCACATACATATATGCACAGGACACAACTCTCTACAGTCAGTGGAAATCCCAGATCTTGAGGTCACAAATATGGAGAATCCAGCGACTGCATTATTATCGTTAGGATTTGGAAAGAGTAAATCTACTCATCTCTGCTAAACAAGCAATATCCAAAGTAGCTTGCAGCAACAAAGGGAACAATCTGATCAGGAAACAACATTGAGACAAAACAGGTTTGGCTTTTCTTAAAAGTGTACCAATGTTCTTAAAAAGGCAAGCAACATCTTCCTGTTGATAGTCACAGAAATCATACACTTACCTCTGACAACATCACCCATCTAAGGAAAGGCTTGGACAATGGGTATATTTCTACCTTCCTCTCACTCCCCTTGATGCTTCATCAGTAGATCATCTCACTCTCTTTCCCATCTTCAGAAATAACATGTCCCAACGGCACATCCTCTGCAGGGATCTGGTCTCTAGCAGCCTTAGAAGCTTTCCAAAAGATGAACGTCATTGTTTTGCTACTGATTAGTAGAAAAACATGTGTTTTGTTGTTAACTTGCCTTCAAGTCAACTCCAGTTTATGAGTCCCTTCCCCTAGGGTTTTCTTAACAAGATTTGCATTGCCTTCCTCTATGGCTGAGAGAACATGGCTTGCTCAGGGTAACACAAATAAGTTTCCATGAGTAGGGATTTGAATTCTAGTTTCACAAAGTCCTAGACCCACATACAACACTGACTCCGAAAAACATGGCATTGGGATAGGTTGAAATATCAGTCTAACTGTGCCTTTCCAGGTAAAGCATGGAGCTGTGATGGACCAACCTACTGGGTTGAGAATTTGTCAGAGGGACAAGCTTTACTGAGAGCTTCAGCAATACATGGGCATTTCAGAGTCATTTAAACAGACCAAAGTGCACAAAGTATGTACAATACCTGAAGTTAGACCTTATGTCTCTAGAGGACAGAGTCTTCCTGGACATTTCTGCAATGCTTTTCTGGAACAAGAAGTAACAGGGTGTTCTCACAGCATAGCCATCCATCTGGCAGTTCCTATCTCTGAGCAAAGGCACATAATGAAATGGCTTCAGCCCAGCTAAGCTTATAGTTACAGAGATATGCAATTGTGTGTGCAGGAAAACTTTTTGCCCCCAACAATGATACACCAATTTTTATGTTGTCCTCTTCACAGGGATAGGAATGCCTCTGTGGCAAACTAAAGTTGCTGTTTCCTTTGGCAGAGAGTAAGCCAGAAATTCTTGTATAACCTTTGTGAAAATCTGCCTTAGTCTGTCCTGCTAAACTCATCGCAGCCCAGAACCACAGATATGGGTGAATGGTGGTTAGTGGCTATCTTGTCAGAGAAACAGCAAATCCACTCTGGCATTTACTTCAAGCTTCGAAGGTGCTGAGCCTGTAAGAAGATAGAGTTCAGTCTCTAATACAAAGTTCACACTGCTACCCAGGATAGATTCTTTTCCTACTGACATGGAAGTTGTAACAGATATATTGATTCATTAGATGCACTGAATATCTCTCTATATCTTAACCACATCTTAACCACATGTCCTCTGATATTTTACAGATAAAAACTGGAATACATGTCGCCAAGCAACATCAGAATGTGTTCAAGATGACAAAAATTATTAATGAGGAAGAACACTCAAGCTAGGAGAGCCTGCAGCAGTTTGCTTTTGCCTGAGCCTACTGGGAACGGCAAGATTCTGCCTGCTCCTATCCTCTATTCCCAGCTGAGTTAATTGAGTGTGTACGTGTGTGCATCTTCAAGTCATCTGTCAACTTATAGTGGTCCCATAAATTTCATAGGGTTTTCTTAGGAAAGAGATATTCAGAGGTGGTTTGCCAGTTCCTTCCTCTGAAATATAGCTACAGCACCTGGTATTCATTGGTAGCCTCCCATCCAAGTACTAACCAGGGCTGGCTATGGTTTAGCTTCCAAGATCAGATGAAGTCAGGTGACTTTAAGGTGTTTAGGCCTTTGCAGTTAATTGAATGGAAGCTGCTTTTGCACTTTGAAGTCAGTTTGCAGCAAATAAAGTAAGCTGAAGATAAATGGGGGAATGTGGGAGGAGGAAAGAGAAACTGGGACATTTTAAAAGCATCTGCAAAGCTGGATGACAAAAGATTAATTGGGACATTCTAAGTATATTTAAAAATCTAAATTTAGCCTCTCTCATTTTCTCTATTGCTGTCTCCCCTCACACACGTGCGTGTGTGTGTATGTGTGTATGTATGTATGTATATGTATATGTATATGTATATGTGTATATATATATATATATATATATATATATATTTGAAAGAGCTGGTGTTAACATATTAGACTGTATTGGAGACAATGTAAATACAAGAGTGTAGGTAGGCTATCTGTATTTAAAGAAAGACTCCAGCAAAATGAAGAGGCCCAAACCAGTTTATTTACATATTCAGTATCTGGGTAGATGAAATAGAGAAACAACTGCTGACATTGGCAAGACCTGGGCACCAAACAGAATCATCTCATCCAAAAACCTGTAGGTTGTCACTTGAAAATACAAAGTGTTATGACATGTCTATCCCAATCTAGACGCCATCAGATTCACTTCATCACCCTTCTTCATCCTCTTCTTCTGACTTTTTTTCTTTTATTTGTGTATATCCTGCCTGGGACTCAAGGCTGCTTATAAAAATGGAAACAGATACAGATAAAAAAACTGGATAAAATATATATATATACATATACAACAATTATAGTTAAAATATAATCAAGCTATCTGTAGAATGAAAAACAGTTTATAATCTGTTTATTAAAAAGGAAAGACTTAAAATGGTACAGCACACTATTAAGAGCTCTCTCCTTATACACAATCAGTTCTCAAAAGCCAGTAAGAATAAAGTAGTCTTCACCTGCTGATGGAATGGCAACAAGAAAGTTGTCCGTTCGGTCTCTCTAGAGAGGGACTTCTAGAGAAACCTTACTTCAAAAATGTGCCATAAACGAAGCCCGTTCTGGTCTGTTCCCAGATGAACTAAAGCAAACACTGGGTTATGCACAGCTCCTGCTACACCCGAGGAGGCAGGAGATGCAAAGGTTCACCATTGAGTCCATCTTTGTTGACACCTGGGCTGAACATGGGATAGAGACATTCCGTGAAGATATCTAAGAAGGTGAAGATGTGGTCCATGGTGTCAGCATCATAGAAAGAGACCTGCCCCCCTTCATAATCCAGGTAGACCCCCACTTTCTGGGGCTTGGTCTTGGGAGACAGCTGCTTGGATGGAGAATCTAGGGCCTTGTATTCACAGCCATTCCGCAACCAGATGGCCCAAAAGCCATTACTGGGCTTGACCGTCACTTTGGCTTCTTTCCTGTTGACTGACTCCCTGGCCACACCAATGTCCCAACTGGTTTTATCTCCCACTTCTACTTCCCAGTAATGACGCCCCGAGGTGAATCCCTGGGCACCCAGAACACACACAGACTTGCTGAATCTCTCCGGCCCATCAGGGACCTCCTCTTCAGGGTTGTCCTCCAGACGGACAGTGTCAAGATCTTTGGAAAGCACAAGGTTGGGATGGTTGGTGGTAGGATCCAACGTGATAAGGCAAGGAGCTGTTGAAACAAGAGCAACATGAGGTCACCAGATATCTGCAAAAAAAAAATAGTATCCTCTCACCCCTCCACATGAAATAAAGAATACATCTACACCAAATAAGCTACCCTACTCCAAATAAGTTTTTGCATTTCGTTTACCTCATCTCCAACAGAGGAAGTGAGTGGCTCTGATGTCAACTGGTTGTGAATCTGTTTTGCATTTCTGTCTGAAGTTCAACAAAGCTACCCAAGGAGTTAGGTCCTAGTCCCAAATAAAGCTCTTTTAAATACAAAGTTTGAACTAAAGCTCAGAGACGAAAGCCCCCACTGACATCGGAGCCACACATACATTCTTGGTACTATAGCACTATGAAGAGGGAAGTCATACTTCAGCAAAGAATTTTTAGCACATACACAAAGGCACACATACTACAATTCCCAGGATTCTTTGCAGGAGGCTCAGGCAGTGAGAGGTATGGGTTGGTGCCTGATGGGTGACTGTTTCTTTTAAGCAGCCACTAATCACTAGTAGCTGTGATATGACAGTCCCAAAGTCCATGACAGCATCATCCTCACACTAAGAAGTTAGACTTCCTCCTCCCTTGCCTGGGGCTGGAAGCTCATGGAGATGAGTCTTTAGATCAGAGGGAGTCAACTTGTGGCCCTCATGATGTAGCCCGAAAAGGCTTGTGTTTTACGTTTTGAGAACCTGGTGTCTGCAAGATAAGGAGCAGGAAATAAGTGCCTGGGTCAAGCCAGTCAAGGATGGAGGAAAGAGAGAAACAGGTACGGGTCTGGGATGTGGTGGGATGCATGGATCTACGGTCCTCACCAATCCCAGCTTTGCATACCGTAATTATGGAATGGTCATATAAAAAGATGTAAGTTACACATATACTTAAGCCTTAGCAAGTTCAGTGGAAGTGTGATGTGTTGCTCTTATCTCTACAAATAAATTACTGCCTAGCTCAGAGCGAATTTTGTCGAGTATGGGTTATCCAGAACATGACATAACAGGTCATGTCTGTGTTAGAAATGCTAGTCTGAGTTTATGTAATTTCATTTGTGAAAAAAACTGATAAATGTATTTTTGAAAACAAAAAATATCAGTTAATTTTGACCACTTCTCTGATACTTACATGGCCTCAGAGCTGGCAACATCTCTCTCCACACCATATACTGAATTGGGCCCTTGAACTGGCCCAGGTTGAAGCCACGGGAAACCACGGGCAAGGTAGGCCACTTCTCCTCACTGAAACAATACCTGCAAAGATAAATAAATCATAGAATCTTCATGGTAAACAAGTTTTATAGGGATGCTCTTTACCTTCATCAGGTGCCCACATCTGGAAATGCTGTAAATTCATAACATTCCTACAAGCCTCAAAAACAGACCTAGGAATCCTTGCTCCCACTTCTGGATGTTTTTGGAGTTCAACTCCCACCAGCCTCAACCAGACCATCCCATGATGAGACATGATTTTTATCAATGACTTAGATGAAGGAATAGAGGGCATGCTCATCAAATTTGCAGATGACACCAAATTGGGAGGGGTTGCTAATATGCCAGAGGACAGGATCAAAATTCAAAATGACCTGGATAGATTGGAGAGCTGGGCCAGGGCGAACAAAATGAAATTCAACAGAGAGAAATGTAAGGTCCTACACTTAGGCAGAAATAATGGAATACAGAAATATAGGATGGGGGACACGTGGCTGGATAGCAGTACGTGTGAAAGGGATCTAGGAGTCTTCATAGACCACAAGCTGAACATGAGTCAGCAGTGTGATGCGGCAGCCAAGAAAGCCAATGCAATTCTCGGCTGCATCAACAGGAGTATGGTGTCTAGATCGAGGGAGGTACTGGTACCACTCTACTCTGCTTTGGTTAGACCCCATCTTGAATACTGTGTCCAGTTCTGGGCACCCCAATTCAAGAAGGATATTGACAAGCTGGAGCAAGTCCAGAGGAGGGTGACCAAAATGGTGAGAGGCCTGGAAAACATGCCCTATGAGGATAGACTGAGAGAGCTGGGTATGTTTAGTCTGCAGAAAAGGAGGTTAAGAGGGGACATGATAGCCACGTTTAAATATTTGAAGGGATGCCACGTAGAGGAAGGAGGGGGCTTGTTTTCTGCTGCTCCAGAAACCAGGACAAGGAGCAATGGATTCAAGCTGCAGGAAAGGAGATTCCACCTGAACCTCAGGAAGAACTTCCTGACAGTCAGGGCTGTCCGGCAGTGGAATCTGCTGCCTCGGAGAGTAGTGGAGTCTCCTACCTTGGAGGTTTTTAAGCAGAGGCTTGATGGCCATCTGTCGGGAGTGCTTTGAGGGTGTTCCTGCATGACAGGGAGTTGGACTGGATGGCCCGTGTGGTCTCTTCCAACTCTACATTTCTATGATTTCTATGATTTCTATGATGAGACTTGCAGTTCAACAACTTCTGGAGGACTGCTTCTGCTCTGGAGACATTGTTGGTTATTCATAATAGCTGGATAGAGCAAGTAGCCTGAAATGCTTAATGTGCATTTTAAATAAAGTTGCCAAGTATCCCTTATTTGAAGGCTGGAAAGCTTGTCCCTTATAGGATTAGCAGGTGTCCCTTATTATAAAAGGTTCTTCACACCTCACCCTGTGTGTATCTTTGTATTCTGATGTCCAGGTTCCCCACCTCTCTCTTAGTTCATCGTTTCAGGGAGTTTCAAGTTTCCCAAATCTCCATAAAGCTTCTCAGCTCAAGAAATGGTTCTTGAGCCAAAACAGAAAGTGGGCCTGACTCGAGATGTTTCCCAGAAAAAAGCCCAAGGAAACACATAGGCTATTTCCACCCTATACTGTTACAGTTCTATTATTCCATTTTCAACATCCTATGGAATCCTGGGGTTTGCAGTTTAGGGAAGGGCATTTAGAAATCCCAGCCAGAGAGCTCTTTGGCCTCAGGAAACTACAAACCCCAGAATTCCACAGGAAATTGAAAGTGGAATAATAGCACTATAACAGTGTAGTGTGGAAATGGCCATCGTAGGAGAAAGGGGATAAATAATTCAAAGGCCTACTTACTTCTCTGTGAAGACTCTGATGTTCTGTTGAAAGAAAGAGAAGGAATTAGGCATGAGCCAGTTATTGTGAGCATAACACCAGATCAGCAAGGATTTCTAATTCTCTGTATTTAAGAACGGAACAATAAAGTTGTTCTTTCCTACCTACCATTGTCCTCAACATAATTTATACTACCAAAGTGAAGATAGTTTGGGGTAACCAGGAGAAGATTTCATGTGTGGACGGATGGGAAGCTCCACAGAGTTTTGATACTCATCCCAACAGAAAAGGGGAAGATATACTTAACTGACACCCAACAGAAACTGACCAACAAAGGTTAGGTTAAGCAAGTAATATACAACAGATGAAGACTGGGGCCATTTCCGCACTAGCCTGTTATAGCGCGATGATTCCACTTTCAACATCCTCTGGAATCCTGGGGTTTGCAGTTTTGGAAGGGGCCAGCCCCGAAACTGCAAACCCCGGGATTCCAGAGGATGTTGAAAGTGGAATCATCGCGCTATAACAGGCTAGTGCGGAAATGGCCTACCATATAATTGAAGCCTTGAATTTGTTTTTCAGTCCTTCTGAGGACTTCAGCCTAACTGACTCTCTTGAAAAGTGGGGTTTATATTTTCAGTGATACATGTATGTGGATGTAGATTATTTTTGTGTCATTTAAAATTGTGCAGTACATTCCTAAATCTATATATTGATATAGATTTACTTGTTTATCCTAAGCTTTGTTGGTCAGTTCTATTCGATACTCAGTCCCACCTTGCCCCAGACTACTTGGATTCCAAATTTCAGGATTCCTGGCCCCTAACCATGCTGGCTGAGGAGGCAGTCCAAAACATACGGAAAAATCCAGACCCAGTTCCCAGCTTCAGAACTCTTTAATTCTGAATGTGCCTCTTCAGCTGATATCTCTTAAGGTTTATGGAAGTCTAAACCCTGTCTAATCCAGATGTACAAAATGTATGCTGATGGCAGAATTTGGAATATCCTGGGACAGATTTGATGAAGGCGGTGCATGCACTCTTCCTGAAAGGTCACGACAGAGGCAGCTCAAGTTATTTTGCTGCCTAAAGCAAAGGCCAAGATGTGCATGTACAGTATATATTTTTTTCATTCCATGTACAAAAGGCAATCAAACTGGCTGTGGAAATTTACTTTAGCAGTCATGAGGGACAGCATCTTCCAAGCTAGTCATAGGGTAGTGTAATTCTGAGTTTATCCAGAAAGGAAAAATCTCTGGAAGTATTGAGACTTTCCTTTTTTTTTTTTTTTCACCTACATATTCCCCAGTCAGTATCCTTTCTTGAAATATCTGAGATTCCCCTCCTTTTCCCTCCTCTTGTGTTCTTCCTCCACCCCTCACTCTGATTTTGTGTCACTTCTAGACTCAGGAAAAAAATGTACAAATTGATTTTCAGTAATCTCCACATAGCCTTCTTTATTATTATTGAGGAGTTATAGCCAGGAGTTATTAGTATTCAGGAGTTAGTTATTGCTAAACTAATTGAGCAATGTGAAACTAGCTAAGCATTAGAAAACATTTTCTTTTAGTGTTGTCACAAAATTTTCTCTCCCTGACCTATAAAGCCAACAAAACTCAGAGAGTCTTGCGTGAAGTGAGAAGGCAAATTTTAATTAAGACAATTAAAGATTACAATTTAATTGTGCAGTTGGACCAATCAAAGTTCTTATGGTTTGGTCCTGAACACATTTCCTTCCTAAAATGTATACCCTTCAGATTTCTTTTCGAAAATACAAATCAGCAATTCCAATTGGCTAAAACTTTACATAGTCAGCCCTGACACCGTTACTTCACTAATCTTACATGACTTTTCTCCCTCCTGTCGTAAAAGTTAAATTTTATCTGTGCCCTTTGTAGAAGTCATTCTGCCTTTCCTTATCTTTTGCAGCTGGCTCTAGCCACATTAGGATCTTTTATCTCTTCTCTTCTTCTGCTAAAAAGCACGTTTCCTTGGTCACATTTTAACTCCCACACCTTGCTTAACGGCACATATTCATCTACTAAATATTTTTCAATCATTTAAAGCAATTTCTTATTTCATATTATGCACTATCACAGGCATTCCTCTTTCCATCGTGCTACCTCTGCCAAATCTCAGTCCTGGGATCAATTGCTGGGTTTTACTGGCAGCAGTCATTTTAGGTAGTACCAGAATAAAACAAACAAACAAACTGCCAAAGTGAGATGCACTTCATTTCGGAAAATGCTGCATTAATTTAAACTGACCTGGGAAGTAGGAATGAAAAGTCCTGGATAATGCTGGGAGTTCCTATGGAATACTCTAGGATAAAGAAAATGTAATCTGGATATCCAAAATAAAATCAGTGTGTACAGGTACAAAACCTGGGATTTTCAGAGATTTTTTTTCTCATTTGGAGGCGCTCACTATAATGCAGAACAAATAATTAACTCTCCTTTGCAGCATTTTTCACCTGAGGCAGTTTCCCCACCGAGCCCAACGACAGAACCGGCCCTGCATCACACAATGCCAGAGATCCAGCAGAGATCCTAGCAGGTTTGCTTAGAGGTACACTAACCTTCAGGAAAGTTTCGGGGTCTTGCTGCTCCTCAAGCCGAGCCTGGATCTTAGCCACTTGTTCCTCTGCCATCCGGATTTGCTCCTGCCCATTGCGTTGGTTCCTCTCCAGTTCACTCAGGAGGAGCTCTTCCTCATGCCGGATTGCCCTCTTCATGGCCGCCTCCTTCTCCTGGAGCCACTGGTGAAGCTCATTGAACTGGGCTGAGAGGTGCTGTTCCAGTCGGAGTCGTTGAGCCTGAGAAAGAAAAGGATAACTGACTGTCAAGAAGGGCATATGAAGCCTGACCATCTTCAATTTGGCAACCTCAGTGTGCTTAGAAGCAGGGGGTCAGAATCGCATGGCCCTCCTAATCCTGCTGGACTACAACTCCCAATATTTCTCACTAGGAGCTAGGACTGCTAGGACTTGTAGTCCAACAATCTCAGGAGGGATGTTTCTTCCCTCTGACTTAGAGCATTCTCACTTCTTTCTTGGCCCTAGTATTACAGAACACTACTTTGTTGTTGTTGTGTGCCTTCAAGTTGTTTCTGACTTATGGCAATCCTAAGGCAAACCTATCACAGGATTTTCGGAGACTGAGAGTGTATGACGTGCCCAAGGTCACCCAGTGAATTTTCATATCCAAGCAAGGAATTGAACCTGGTCTCCATAGTTGTGGTTCAATGCTCCAACCACAACATGGGCTCTCAATTAAACTAATATGGACTGGCAAATTTGTTGTCCATCCCTTTGTCAGATTTCCACCATTAAGTTCTTTCTGCCCCGTCTTTGTTTGCAAATTGTCAGCAAATTTGCTTTTTAAAAGTCCCTATGAAAATGCGTACATTTTCCATGTATTTTGTCCTGTTATGCAGACATTTCTGTACATACTGTTTCAGAGGAACACACCACTGTATCAAGTTGACTCTGTATGCAGTTTTAGCAGTAACAGATACTTCTTCTGCACATTACATGGTATGGACAAGGCACGAGAGCCAATGAAAACAGCTGGAGGAAACTAACATTTTGCAACAAACTGTATTTTGGGGACCAACTATCACAGGTTAAGAGGCAGTTTTTGGTAGAAAGCTAGAGGCCATGCACCACATTCCTAAATGGCACACAGTCTTGCATTTCATTCCAAATGGATGTGGTGTAACAACAGTAATAGACTGGTTGGCTCTAAGCAAGAAGAACACACACCACAAAGAAACTTACTGTAATTTCTGGGAGTTTCTGGGCACTCTGCTCTTGCAACAGTTTAGCTGCTTGGGCTCTGGATTCCAGCGATGCTTGAGAAGCTGTTAAGATCTCCTGGAGAAAACAAGAAACAGTCAAAGATGTTTTTCTTTTAACCTATAACATTGATTTATTTATTTGCAATTGTGGCTCATCTAGGGACACCCAGTGTCCAAAACTATAAGAGGTCTTGTAGGCAAGAGGGACAGAGGAAGTTTGGCACTGAGAGCAGTTTTTAGAAAATCAGCCCCAGTTCCTCTTCATCATAAGCTATTAGAGAAGAAGCAGTTTTTCCCTAGGACTCCACATCCAAATCTTCCAAAAATTGCTGGATCCCAGCCAGTGGCAGTTGGTGGCTCCTTTGTCAGGGAGAAGATGGGCCTCCTCCGGGTTTAAGTCTGAACCTTATAAGAGTTATCCCAAGTGCAGAGCCTGTTTGAGAGATGCAGTCTAACATCATGAATAACTTTCTTTAAAGCTGGGAATAGAAGCCAGAAGGGATTCCTCACCCAGCAATATAAGAGTCTAAATTTTGCAGATATTAATATTAAGAAATATACTTTTTGGATGGACAGTTAGCTTAGATTAATGTATATGCTTGGACCATGTTTACATCCTAGATCCTTTCTCCTGCTCTTTTTCTTCCTCCTTCTTTTCCTCATATTTATACTTTTTAAATATTCAGCTTTGTTTTAAAGGCCATTTCCACACTAGACGGAACATCCTCTGGAATCCTGGGGTTTGCAGTTTAGGAAGGGGCCTCCCTAAACTGCAAACCTTTGGATTCCATAGAATGTTGAAAGTGGAATAATAGCACTATAACAGGTTAGTGTGGAAATGGCCCTGGTTTTATTGACACAGAAAATGGATCCTATGAGTTACAAAGTGGTTTGGCACCATCTGGTGGCACATTGAGCTACTACAAACAGTGCTAACTAAAGGGTTTTTCCCATAAGAAGGTAAGAGCAGCCTTCTTCGATCACGCCAAGCTCCCACCTAGCCCAGTATCTGGTCTCCTACACTGACCAGGTGATACTTTGGGGATGCCCACAGCTGAACACAACGAAAATATGTCTTCTTGAGCTTGCAAGATGATAGCCTGCAGTTCCACAGCACTTGCTGCCTCTGACCGTGACGGTGTCCCCAGTGTGGTTGGTAGCCAGGGCCAGAACTACCATTTGGCAGAGTGAGACACCTTCCTATGGCAATAGATTCTGTGAGCAGCAGCAGCAGCTCCCTGGTGGTTCTACCTGAACTCCACAGCTCTTCCTTCCTGCTGGAGGACGGAGCTGTGTGTATCACACACAGCCTGCCTTGAGTCCCTTACAGTAAGCTGCTGCCTCAAGTTTCATGGAGGACTTTATATCCCCTTGCTCACATTCAATGGGTACAAATCAACTGCCAGCCCAATTAACTTCTGGGCATGGACTGGAGAGGGGACTCCATCTTACCTTAGGAGGCACATCTCACGTTCAGTGGAGTCTGGTGACTTCTACGTCATAGGGTGCAGTCAATCTGCTTTGGGTTTTACCTCCACACTTTAAAGGTGCTAGTCCAAGATGTAGAGCTCTACCCCCATATATGTTCATGGCATGGAGAACTCCTTTAAAGTCTGAAATAAAGCCCAGGAGGCATTCATTGCGTCCTCTAACTTAAGTATTTCTTCTTGTTGTGTGTCCTCAAGTTGTTTCTGGCCTATGGCAACCCTAAGGTGAACCTGTCACAGAGTTTTCTGGGGGCTGGGAGTGTGTGACATGTCCAAGGTGGGTTTCCATGGCTGAACTTGGTCTCCAGGCTCTCTGACACAAGCTGTACTAGCCCTGAATACCCTTATCTCTGTAAAGTATCTAACACCACTTTTAAAAGGCTTCAAAAGCACATGAATCTCTTGTTACAGAGCAGGGAATTTCATACATTTGTGAGAAGTCACCCACAACATTCCTTTTGTCTTCTCCTGAATTGTGACAATTGGGTAACTCCAAAATCTAATATTATGTGTGACATCACCCACCCAGTGACCCACCCAATTCAGAGCACCCCAGTGCCTCCAACTGACCTTGTAGTGCTCCACAGCCTCCTCTAGAGGGAGACACTGGTGGCCCCAGTGATCCAGCTGTAATGACCACGCAAGGCAACCATCGTCCATGCAAAAGAGCCTGTCCCCCTGCAACTCTTCATCATTGCTCGGCTCGGTTTCAGCATCCTCATCGCTGCCATGGGCCGAGAGGGACTCGATCGCCTTCCGCGCCAGCTGCCCCAGCACTCGGTTGGCCGTGAATTTGCCTCCCGGGATTTCACGGCGGCACTCTGGGCAAGTGGGATGTTGCACATCCTCCCCACCGTCGAGAGGTAACTCTGCCCAGTAACGAGTGATGCAAGCTTGGCAATAATTGTGCCCACATTCCAGCATGACAGGATCCAGAAAGAGCTCCAGACAAATGGAACAGCGCAGGTCTTCTGCAAAATGTTCCACTCCCATTGGGACCGCCATGGAGGTGAGACAGGGCAGGGGTCAGAAATAGCTTCAAGATTTCTCTCCAATTCTGGATGTCACCTGGCTATATTTCTATTCTCACCCTCCGATTTTGCGGTTGTTGCCTCTCGGCATATTCAAAGCACCTTCACTTCCATCTCTTCTTCGCTGTCTAGTCCTTCCTAACTTTATCCCTGCTTTGTCCACGTTGCTCTCTCTCCAGAAAAAGAAATCAAATGTTCTCTCTGAATAGTTCCCTCAACCCCCTGACCTTCCTCTTTCTTCCTACCTTATCTTCAATTTTCTTCACTCTTTTTCTACTGCTTCGCCTGTTCACAGGTTATCTTTCGAAAGACCTACAAATTCATTTTAACAACTCCTCTTTTGTACTCTTCACTTTTTCCTTTTGTACTCTTCACTTTTTCCTGCTCTGCTCAGTTTCTTCACGGTATTTTCTCTGTGTTTCTTCCTCTTTCTCGGTCTCTCTCCGTCCAAGATCCTCTCCTCTGCTTTCTTTCACCTGGCCCTGCCCAGAAGATACAAGCCTCAACACGGCTTCTGAAGAATTCTTCAGATAGCAGCTGTTTTTAAAGGGGCAGCCAACCTGAACAGCAGTACTTGACCCGTCTCTGCCTCTTATTCAGCGCCTCTCCAAAAAAACTCTCTCTTTTCTTTGTCAAAGCCCCACCTTTCCTCCCTTCGGCCCAGCCCAGATGTCTCATCCAGGGCCACCCAGGCACTCAGCACCTGACCCATGCCAGCTGCCCAAAATTTCTCAACCAGGGTGGGCAGCTGTGGGGTGTCCAGAAGCCAGTTTTATGACCCTCCGGGGGCAAAACAGACTGCCCAAAAGTCCATGTTTTATTTTTTTTAAATCTTATCTCTTGCTGGTAGTTTAAAAAAATGGATGAGAAACCTGTGACCCTCTAGATGAATTCACGTCAGCCCCAGCCAACATGGTGTGAAGGGTGTTGGGAGTTGTAGTTCAACATCATCTGGCTGGCCCCTCCCGAAACTGCAAACCCCAGGATTCCAAAGGATGTTGAAAGTGGAATCACCGCGCTATAACAGGCTAGTGAGGAAATGGCCAATATGAAAGATTATTTGACATCAAGTCAAACGATTGATGTTTTTCATTCTACTCTCTTCCTTCCCCTAAACATTGAGCAAGGAAAAACTTCCATAATAAGGAACATTCTTGAAACATTTTGCAGAATCAATTATTGGTTTTGAAAGTTATAGTTATTAAATACTAGGCAGTAGTGTAATAATGACAGACACACTAGGAATATATCTTGTAGATTATGTCAGAACCAAAAGCTAGTGAGTTAAAAGTTATTTTTATATTTTAGCATAGTTGTAGTTTAGTTTAATTTAGTGTTAAGTTATATTTCTCTATCGGTTTACTTACTGTTTGTAATCCCTTATATGCTGTTTTTTAATACTAAATATATGTTAATAAAAACATTTAAAAAACCATTTTGCAGAAGAATATTGTCAAAAGTATATTTATAAGAATGGAGGAAAAGGCGTGCACACTTTTCGACAAGAAAAAAAAGTGTTTTGCTTTTTTTCAAACCTTACTCATACCTCTCTTTACAGTGGAAAGTCTCCCGTTAGTAAGTTAAATGTCACATGCTCTTGTGAATAACTTCATTGTTCATCCTCTCCGGTATCGCAATTTTACGAAGGTTTCGTTCCTCCCGACCCCTCTAGGCATAAACATTGTCGGTTTCAGAGGTAATTCGGGGACATAGGAAGTGGAGCAAGAGGGCTTCTCCCTGACTCAGTGCCATCCTCCCTGACTCAGTGCCATTCCCATGTTGCAGAGCCACTAAGGGCTGGCACTCAGAGGTGTATCTAGTATAAACAGCCCCAGGGCAAGCATGGAAGCTGCAACCCTACATCCAGGACCACTTCCTCCTCTCTCCTCCTTTTTTGTGCCCCTCTGGTATTGGTGCCCGGGGCACATGTCCTCCTTGCCCCTCCTTAGTTACGCCACTAACATACCCTCCTAACACCAGGGCACCTGTGGCAAAGCAACATCAGAGTGTGGTCAAAATGGCAAAAGTTATTAATGAGGAAGGACAGATGAACCAGGAGAGACTGCAGCAGTTTGCTTTTGCCTGAGCCTAGTGGGAAGGACAAGATTCTGCCCCCTCCTCTCTCCGCTGCTGAGTTGAGTGCCAACTACTTTTGCACTTTGAAGTCAGCTTGAAGCAACAGAAGTAAGCTGGAGATAAAGGGGGGAAGTGGAAGGAAGAAAGAAAGAGAGAGGGGATCATTTTGAAAGCAGTTGGAAAAGCAGGAGGACCGAGGGTTAATCTGAAGCTGATTCAAGTGGGAGAGCAGAGATAGTTACCGTATTTATTAAAATTAACACTGTTCACAAACAAGGCTCTCAGAGAGTTTGGCTCTCCAAAGATTTGGACCCTAGGAAGTTTTGATCTTCTACCCAATTTCTCCTCAGCTTTTCAGGGGGGAAACGGGACAAACAATATATACCGGGGCAGAGCAAAATTTTCCAACCGTCTCTGGTTCCCCTTTCAATTTAGGAGAGAGGGAGGGAAATCACCTTTCCACATCGCGTATCCATTGCGCTGGTTGTGCAATTCTGGCACACCCTGGGCTGCAGTTGGGCAACTCTCTGCGAGCAAACAAGAGACTTCATGACGAAATGCAGTCATCTATGAAGTGGAGTGCTCCGAAAGCAGATCAGTTCAGAAGATTATCAAGTGGGTTGTGCATGTCTTCTGACCAACAGTTCATCTATTGGGATATAATGAGTCAGTAACAAATGACAGGAAATTCTTTCATCTGATGCTCATTTTTCTGTTGCTTTTGGGACGAATCCACTCTCCATTCTTTAAGCTTCTCTTCAAAAGATTTGGAAGAACAAATACAGGAAGGAAAGGAAAGGCACAAAGCACTGGCAGAAGTATCATTGCTATTCAATATGAGGTCTCAGATTATTGCTATGAGTGGATACGAGCAATGAGAAAAAACATGTGGTCTGACTTGACTTTTGAGGACTGAAAATCACACATGTACACCATTCTCATCAGAGTACTAAGTAAAATACTGCAGAGTGTCTTACACAAGTAAGTAACATACATTAGCATAGGGATGACGTTTAGATAATGTATGGCTTTTGTAAAGATGGATTTGCAAAGAAATATGGACTTAACTTTACAATTTTCAAAATCTTACCCATGTTCATTTTTCCTCCCTTCCTTTACAGGAAAAAATGAAAATATTAGTAATTTTCTAGCAGGGACTAGGACTAGGATTAGAAGGTGGTCCAAGGAAACCCATTTCAGATTCAGGGAAAGAAATAGTGGAGTAGAAGAAAAGATTCCAAGCCTCAAAGCTAATAATGGGAATCATATGGACCTCCAGGTATTGTTGGATTACAATTCCCAACATTCCTCGCCACGGGCAATGTTGGTAAAGGTTGCTGGAAGATGCACTTCAGCAACATCTGGAGGAGCATGTGATTGCCACCATTGTCAAAAGAAGGTCTTTTACCCCTCCTTCCCCAACTTGGTGGCCTGCAGGGTGTGTTGGGCTGCAACCTCCATCATCCCCCACCTGCATGGCCCATACAGGCTGCGGATGATGGGGGTTGAAGCCCAACACACCCTGCAGGCGCCCAAGTTGAGGAAGGCCATCTTGTACCTATGAGAGGTTGCCTTCCATTCCTAGAGGACTGGGTTTTCCCCTTTGTTTCTCTACCTTCTCCTTCATGCACCAGATGCAACCAGGGCTGTGAGGAGAAGTTCCCACAGAGAACACCTCACCCCTGCCCAGACATATCAGTGTCACCCCGTTGGCATGTTTAGACAGAACCGGTTTTTCTCGTCTGCTTATCTGTCTCTTTCACTCCAAATCAATTTGCCCACCTCTAAGCAGTGTATTTGAACAGGAATTCAACAAGATGCATGTCTGAGAATCTGAAGCAAAGTTTGCTTGAGGCTCTGAGTGACCTACCTGGATCTGTTGTGTCATGCTCATGTCAATTCCCCTTCAGATCTGATCACATTATAAAACATAAGTCATTTCCTTTTGGAATCTTTTAGGTATGCAGAGTCATTTATTAACTATTATTACTATCATCATCATTATCATCATCCCACTTTTTTTCCCAAAATTAGGCACGTCAAAACAACATAATTTTAAAACATGTAAACAGTGCATATTAAAATAGAATTAAAACAGTTTGAAAAGATATAAAAAGATCACCAAAATTAAAACAGTACAGCACCCCCAGCTCATTGCTTAAAATTTTCCGTATTAAAAGCCTTCTGTACTAAAAGTGTTGCACAGCCTTGGTATCCAGATTCCCTTTTTTTTTTTATGATTACATTGATGTGGAGGAACACCAATCAGTTTAGGTCGATGGGGAGTCTTCACTTGACTGTTGGAATGGCTTTAGCACCTCACAGTTGCAAAATGGCGAACACTGAAGGTCCAGCTGTAGGCCTATGCACTTCCACTTTGCTCTCCATCCAGCCATACTCCATGTACACAACCCCAAGTTCAACATGTGACCCTCTGTCATTTAGGGTTGCCAAGTGAAATAAGAAACGGGGCTCCTGCAGCTTTAAAAGTTGTGAAGAACAGGGAATTTCAGCAGGCACTGCTTGTGACACATGCATGCCCTGATGAATATTCCCTCTTTTACACAACCACTAAAGATATAGGAACCCCGTTCCTTAATTTATGTGCCAACCTTATTTAGGGCTCCTTGAGCTCAATGGAAAGAACTAGCACCATCTGCTGACATCTCCCAGGTGATAGGCAAACTGGAGTGCAAATAACCTTGCCACTCACAGTATGCAGCTGGGCATGAACTATTTAAATAAGGATGTGGAACCTCAAATCCTGGGCTTTGTCTCCGTACCATCATTGGATGGTTTTCAAGATTTCCCCCCACTCCCATCTTAAAAGTTGAGGTGCACCTTCTAAAGCAGTGTGTCTCAGGCTTTCAAGATGTGGGGGCACCAGCGATTTTTTTCCCCCAATGTGCCAGGAGCCAGCACTAAATTTACACCTATTGGCTTCAACTGATTTTTTTTTTCCCCTGGAAGCTTGCTGGCAACCAGGAGGCAATATCTCAGGGACTGACTTTGGTCCAAAGACCAGAATTTATGTAGCACTACTCTAAAGTTTAGTTACTAGCAATACGCAGTGATTTGGGCCCTTTTCGCACTAGGCTTTTTGCGCGAGCGGGGGCAGGCGGCTTGCGGGAAAAGCCTAGTTCGGGAGCCTGCCGGTTCCCCGCTGGTTCCTTCCGCAGCCGAAGGAACCAGCTGGGAAACGGCACCGTCCCGGAGGCGGCGGCGGCTCGCGAGTCCATCCCCCCCCCGTGCGCGCAAGAAAGGAGCCCGTTGCTCCTGGCGCGCGCAGGGGGCGCGACTGTCGCTCGCTCCTGGCGCGCGCGGGGGGCTGCTCGCGACAGCCTCCCGATCGCGCGCGCGCACGGGGGGGCGGGCGCGACT
This sequence comes from Ctenosaura bakeri, assembly GCA_948474755.1. Lineage (NCBI taxonomy): Eukaryota > Metazoa > Chordata > Lepidosauria > Squamata > Iguanidae > Ctenosaura > Ctenosaura bakeri. Next base: position 660,733 of record CAOLHI010000198.1, on the reverse strand, counting down.
GTCCCTCGCTTCTGGCGCGAGCGACAGTCGCGCCCGCCCCCCCGCGCGCACCAGGAGCGAGCGACAGTCGCGCCCGCCCGCCCGCGCGCGAGCGGGAGGCTGTCGCGAGCAGCCCCCCGCCCGTGCGAAGCAGGATGCTCTCGCATCCGCCGCGCTAGCTCCCCGCCCCGCCCCTTCCTTCCGCACGGGCGGAGGGAAGGAGGCGCGACCCGGCCGCCTCCCCAACGCACCGCACTACAGGTGAGTGCGTGTGGGCGCCGGGAGCGTAGCGCGAGCGCGGGGTGATTTTCGCTTGAAAGCGAAAATCAAAAACCCTGCGCTCGCGCCGCTGCAGCCCCGTGAGAGCGCCGGAAGTGGGAGTGCGTCGTGCGGAGCGACGTTCCCACTCCCGCACGGCTCACGGGGCTATTTCGCCCGGGAAAGCCCGTGCAAAAAGGGCCGTAGACTTGAGTCAATTGACTCAGACTCAAGTCGGACTTAAGTCGCTTCAGTGACTCGACTCAGACTTGACTCAGCAATGAATGAGGCACTGACTCAATGCGAGACTTGTATATTTTTAGTGACTGACTTACTGCCCTTGGTTCAGTAACGTAACATGTTCATCCAGAACAGCAGTTCCATCTCTTTTTTGCTACTGATCACATGATGATTCATCTCAAGCCCAAAGTGCGGGTGCATTTCTCAGAGGGGAACAGCAAACCGGTTAGACAATGGGCTTGAGGCAGGGTTGAGGTCTGCTTAGCAGCTTTTCCCTACTGCATATTGGAGGAGCCTTCTAAAACTTTTCCTCAGAGCAGAAGACAAGGTTCAATCCCAAAGTGCAGGGTGCATTTCTCAGAGAGGAACAGCAAATGTGTTAAGCAACAGGCTTGGAGGAAGGATCCTTCCTTCTAAAGCTTTTGAATCTTCAGTAATAGGAAGTAAGATAGGATCCTATTCCCTGCTTCTGAAGGTGCAGACTCATTCGTGCCCATTGGTACAAAATTCTCCAGTCTTAAGAAGGATCTTATTCCCCACTTCTGAAGCTACAGATGGCAAAACTGCAAATGTGGAGGGCCAACTCTGCTTAAATTTTCAAAACTGATTTTATTTGACTCTCTCCAGAAATTCTGCAATATAGGCTGGGGTATAGTTGGCTCCCAGACTTGAGATTTGACTTGAAAGTATCTTCAAGGACTTGAGACTTGAAGGTAGAGACTTGAGACTTGACTTGAGACTTGGAGTAAAGGACTTAAATACATCACTGGCAATAAGTGGTTAAATCTAAAATATGCTGAGACGTGGTCCCAACCTTTCATCGCTGGCTATGCCTACTATACACATATTTGGAAAACATGATAATGCATGGCAAACAAAGGTCTTTCATTCAGTGTCTTTGCAAATTGAGGCCAACTGGATGGGATATAGCAACAACTTCCACTGGAATGCAAGTGCCAATCTGAAATTCAATTCAATCGACTGAAAGTAATTCCCCACCCTTGACTACGGTGCTAAGCTCCTACAATGCAGAAACCAGTTGCTGCCTTTCTAAGGCCTACATTGAAGAGAAATTAATTTCACTGATAGCAGCTAAAAGAACATTGTGTGCTCTAAACTGGAAATGGAATGATGCACCAACGATGGAAGAATGGATTGTTAAGGTTACTAGGTTAGCCCAAATTGTGTAATTTGCAGTTATAGTTGCTAGTCATTCTACTAGGATTACTTAGTTGGATTTGTGATGGCTGGTTAATTTTTTTCTTTATCTCTTTTTCTTTTATTATAGTTTGGTGGGGGGGGATTCAAAGCCCTTTTGCATTTTACAGTCTTCCCTCTACATTCGTGGGTTTGATCTTCACAAATTTGATTATTTGGGATGCACATGCTTGCCTTCTGGCAAAGCCCTGCACCCCACTGCTGGACATGTGTCCTCTCTGCCACGTGGCTGCACATTCTGCTGTGTAATGACCACTGACTAGTCCAGTGCTCTCTTTCCTCCTACCCTTCCCCTCTGGGAGGAATCTCCTTTCTCAAGATGGCCACTGGAAGTAGCCAGAACACCAGAATTCTGTGCTCCGCTCTTCTCTCTCTGAAAGGAAAGTACTGGTAAATCTTTTACCTTGTCTTTTTCCTTCCCTCTGGGAGCAGAAGCAGGAGAATGGGAGGCAGGAGCTCTGGAGGGGAATGGCAAGGGATCGTGGAGAGAGTTATTTGCAGTTTTTCCACTTTCACAAGAGTTCTGCACCCTGAACCCTTGCAAATGTGGAGGGGCCACTGTAGTAAGTGTTTAGTGTTCTAGTTAGTTAGTGTTTAATATCTTACTTTAATAAGTTAGCTCTATTTTTTCTTTTCTTTTCTTTTTCTGAATGTATATTATCTCAGATTGTGATTTTGACTATGAATTAAATTGCTTGTTATAAAGCTGATAAATAATTAAGAAAAAAGAGAGCAATTCAACACAGGGGTCAACAACTGTGACAGGTTCAAGGGCTAGCTTACTACCTGAATTCCACCCAGGACCATCCAAACTGCCAAAAGTTCTTCCCTCTCCAAAGGAGCAGTACCTACATGTCCACTTACAGTCTTGAATAAGGTATAATTTTGATGACAGGCAATCTGTATAGAGAAGTGAAACCTATTTAAGAGGTGAATCACCACTCCCATAAGCTTCCAAGAAGATATCTGCACTCTCGTTTGTTTTAGGGTTTGTTTGTTTTTCTTTTCCTGTCCAATCAAAAGAGTGGTCAAGGAGTTTGGGAGAACAGATGGATGTAGGAGAAGCTTCAGGAGTCACAGTTGGCCCAACACTGCAGTTTGTCCCTAGTTTCTCAGATCCAAACTAGGTTCAAGACAGTCCAGACATGTACCAATGTCACTGGACAAGACATTAGCACTGGTTCAAACCACCATGTGGTTTGGCCAGGCATTCTAAGTCAGAGGGACTACTGGTTATCAGAGCATCCCTGCATTTAATTAATATAATATATGCCATTCTAGTTTGTCTAATTTATCTTATTCCATGACATTTTACACATTGTATCCTATGTATTGTGCTTTTTACATTTTATCATGTTTGCTGTTTGATATCGTCAATTGACTAATCAATAAACGTTTAACTAACTAACTAACCTGTTTACTTATAACATAAAATACTCAGAGCCACAGCAAGATCTGAAGTACACAAAATATTTTTCCAGGAAGATCACCATCCAGCTGACACCTTTTAGAATGCCTCCCCAATCCCTCCCAATGTGTCCGACAACATGTCCCAAAACACCCCAACCAACAGTCCCCCCGCCAGTAATATGGGAAGACACAATACAAGGACAATCTGGTTTTTTTTTTCAATATATAAATCATTGTTTTAATAGAAATGACAAGACCAAAAAAACCATCCTAAGACATCACAACACTTTTTGAGAAAAATACACTACCACACTCCAGTTAACAGACAGCAGCACTCAAAAGCTTCCAACAGGTTGTACACAGACCAAGAACACAGCCAAAAATCCATTTCAAACTGGACTTCTGAATCTCCAGAGATGTGCTTCTCCTACATTTTCCACTCGACTCTCTCAGGACCGAAAACTTCCAGGTATCAGCCCCAAGATGCAGGCAAGATGACAAACTACAACCATTTGCACAGAAATGCAACTGGGGTGTTGTTGTAACTAATTAGGGCCAATGGTATTTTCAGGTAAAAACAATGAGGTTTGTTTATTATTCGTGGAACAGAAACAAGTAAACCCACCCAATTACAGTCCTCCCTCCACATTTGTGGGTTTGACCTTTGCAAATTTGATTATTCGCAAGTAACGTGCTTACCTCCCCACCCCCCATTTTCCTCCTCTCATCCCTTGCAATCCTCACCCCAGGCTTGCAAGGCTTGTATTTAAAATGGACATTTTTCCTTGTGGGTGAGCAAAGCCCCCTGCCACTACTGAAAGCATGGCCTCTCTGACATGTGGTTGCACATTCTGCTGTGTATTAGGTGCTAATTGGTCAGGTGCTCCTTTCTCAAGATGGCCATTGGAAGTAATTAGAAGTCCAGAACTCCCCTCTTTTCTGAGAGAAAAGTACCGGTAAGCCCTTTCTGTTGTTTTTTAATCCCCCTGCCCAACACCAGGGCCATCAGCAAAGGAGTGAAAGGGGGGAAGCTCCAGAGGGGAATGAGAAGGGAATCACGGGAGGCTTTATTTGCAGTTTTTCCACTTTTGTGAGGGTTCTGTGTTCCAAACCCTTGTAATTGTGGAGGGGCTACTATAATTTTAGAGTCAGCTCTAGTCCACTGTGTTCCCTTACAACAAGGCTGAACAACTGTGACAGATATGGGACAGAAATTGCTGCCCTCAGAGGATGGGGGCAGACTGTAAGAAGACAACAACAACAACAAAAATACAAAGATTCACTCTTGTTTTGGAAAAATTTCTAGTTTTTCAGCTTAAATGGTTCAGAAGGGGGCCTTGAAACCTGCAGGCAACTAGGAGATACAATTCCATTTTGGAGGGCAAGAGAAAATGTGGTCTGTGGAGTCTGGAGGGGTTTTGTTTCAAACAACAGCCAAACAACAGGGGGGCTATCCCAGAGCCACATTTTGCCCACTCCTGCCTAGCATCCCAAGGCAGCACACAGTTTTATTGGGGTACCTCTATGAGCAAAAAAGGGAGGTTACCCCTGCAATGCAAAAATTCACAGTTCCTCTCAGAGATAGATATTCTTTTCAGTAACCGCAAGAAGAACAAAAGCAAATACAAGACTCTGAAATTTCCTTCTCTGTTGAGACAAGGATGCCAAAAGAGTCACATCCTCTGAATCCTGAAATATATAAACAAGGCTTAGAGGGACAAAGGCATGTAATGAAACAGGCCCTGAAAAAGGCACTCGTGGATGCTGGGAGAAGCCACCTCATATTTTGAGCCACACTAACAGCATAACTGGGCCTAAATACCATATAGGCATCAGCTCCTGACTGATCTTGGAAACTAAGGAAAGCAAGCCCTGGTTTTTACATGGATGGAAGACCACCAACCAATACCAGGTGCTGCAGGGCACATTTCAGAGGAAGGAACTGAAAACTATGGCTGACTATTCATTACCTAAGTAAACCATTTTAATTTTGTGGGGTCACCATAAGTCAACAGGCAACTTGAAGGCACATACACACACCACAAAACAATCCTACAGACATCTACTCAGAAGGCAGCCCCATTACATTTACCAAGGTTTATTCCCAGAATCAAGTACAGTAGGAGAAAGACTGGGCCCACCAGATGTTGTTGACTGTTTGTTTGTGTGTGTCTGTCTGTGTGCCTGTGTGTGTGTGTGTGTAGGGAGTCTCTATCCAAGGCCTCAGAGGTTCTGCATCCAGTCAAAGAAACAGGAGTGGGTCAAATGGACCACTGGTCTAATAGAGCAGAAGGCAGGGCCAGTCATCTCCCATAGGATGGCCCTCTGTTAACAATCCTGCTATTTCATGAGGTGGGCAAAGCAAGTTACAGCTGCATTTATTATTTGTATATTTCTCGAGAGCTCATTTTGCCAAATGTTTGCCACCCTCGGACAGCATGAAAAATGACATCCATATTTCAAGCTATGAGGTAAGGAAGACACAGTGAGGGGTCAGGAAGTTATTTACTTGACACTGATTTCCAAGGCAACAGGTAACACACGAACACATATGCACCCTTAGTGTTGTTATTGCAGTCACTTCTTGGGACCACTGTCATTCCCACTTGCCCCAACACAAGGTGACATAGGTATAACGCTACTACCACCTCCAACCTCTCCAGGAAAAGCCTCCAATCTCAGCACCAGCCCAGTTCAGCCTTTCCTTCAGAGCAAAAGACACAGGCACTGTGGTGACGATTCCCAGCCGGAGTAGTTGGGAAGGCAAACAGACCGGTCGTGAACACCCTAAGCTGGCTCAGCCTTTGTTGAGTTTTTGGGGTTTTCTTTTTTAATTCCCCACCTCCAGCCAAAGATTTTCTTTTTTTTTCCAAAAAGGAAGAAGAAAGTGGTAGGCAGGATTCCAGCTTTTCATGCATCCTGCAGGTCCGGGATGTCAGAAAGGATCATGGGAGAGCCCAGCTGGAGTTCTTGTTGGAGGGACTCCATGTCAGCTGGGTTCATGCGATGGACTTCCAGCCAGTCAGCAAGGAGGGAGGCTGACAGCGGTGCAGAATCGCCTTGGCTAAACCAGCCGCAGGGAGGAAAGAGAGATCAGGAAAAAAATGATAAGACAGAACAAAACAAGAGCGTCGATCTACTTTCCTCCCTTCATTTCCACTCTTTGATAAACTCTATTTATTCATTTCTTCATCAGTTCAATCTATATCCTACCTTTCTCCTGCCAAGGGACCCCAGGCAGCTTACAAAATTTACATAGTTCAGTTAAAAGAAATTTTTTCTTTTTTACTATAAAAGTTTTAAAAACTTTCAATGCAATTTAAAAAAAAACACACAGAGTGCACCATCTTCTGGCACAAGCCCTGCACACACAAATGTGAGGGTGTGTGAAGCACCATTCCCATTACAGTCAATGGAAACAAGGGGCACATGTAGCATGTGGCGTTCATTGGCTACACTGGGATGCAACACTCGCATTTTTTGTTTTACAGAGGGGTTCTTGGAGCGGAACCACTGCCCATAGAGTGGGCGCACTGTAGTTAAAAAACAGTTTTAGAATAAAACAAAAGTACATTGTCTTTTTTGTATTTTAAATACAGAGCGCATAGTTTTAAACAATATACTAGCAATATACTATATTTGCTATAATACTATATTATAGTAAATTACTATATTAAATTATAGTAAATTATACTATATTATATATTATATATACTATATTATATTATAGTAAACAATATACTAGCTAAAATCTACCAAATGCCTGCCTAAATAAAAAGGTCTTAATCTGCCAGTGAGCAGATTAAGGGGGCTCATCACACCTCCTGTGGGAGAGAGTTCCACAGTCTAGGAGCAATCATGGATAAGGCTCTCTCTCATATATCCTCAGCAACTGTGGCTGTGAAGGTGGTAGAATCAAAAGGAAGCCCTTTCCCAAAATCTTAGAACTTTGGTCAGTTCATAAGAGCAAACATGGCCTTCTAGATAAGCCCCAGTTCTTAATTTTCTGTTCTTTTAAGCAGTTCAGTCAGAGAAACAGAGAAGTAAAATTTCTAGAAACTTTGCAGCCATGCAAGAGGGGGATCATTTTTTATTCCTTTTTTTCAGGAAAAATTGGGGAAAATGTGATATTAACATCCTTTATAAACTGAAAATCAATTTTTTATTCTAGGATCACAAAATGTATTATAATACATAGTATCGTAAAATTATACAATTTTGTTGGGCATAAAATTTTCATGATTTGGTATATTAAATGTACAGTTCAGTCAGGTAATAGTTACCCATGGAATTCCCTTTTGAATTTTTTTTTCTTATTTTTTCCCCCATTTTTCCCGGCCCTTCAAATCTCTATGGGGAAGATAATGATTAATGGACTGAGACGTTATTTTGAGAGCCCTAGCATTTTAACTCAATTTCAACTCAAGTCACACAGGAAAAAATAAATCGTAAAATTCTTTCTAATTCTTGGAACAAATTTGTGGCTTCAGTTGCCACAAGATCACTGAGTATCTATCAGTAGCCAGTACCTCCTTTCTGTTACTCTCAAGAAAGACCAAAAAGACCTGTTTGCACCAATATTTCACTTCTGAGCCCAAAAAACTCAGGACAAATGTTTATGATATAATTGGAACGGTGAATCATCTATAGATCCTAGATTTCCACTGTTCAAGTCCCACCCCTTTAGCTATCAGCTAATAGGCCCAAGGTTTTTGTGTCAGAGCAGATACAAGAACAACTAAGCCAATAGCTGCCAGGAAAAAAGCTGTGACATCACCATCTCACCTATACAAAGGCTCACAGTACCGTTGTCTACATCCTGGTAGATCCCAAGTTGTAAGCCTGCTAGTCCCAAGTAAAAGCGAGCACTTGTGAACTCATGTGCATCTTCCACCCCATAGCATCTTGTCACCTCATTCCACCCTTGAAGCCCAGACAGACAGGCCTCTTACCTCTCTCTGTTCTCTCCCACCATATCGAATGACTGGTTCAGGAATTCTTCCAAGTCAAACCCAACCCCATAGCCAGCACCGCTGCCTTTTGGGGTACCAGAGAAGACAGGGGGCAGGAGGTCTTCCACCTGGAATTAAGAAACAGTGAACTCATTCCTCATACAAAGGTCAACTGATAATAACGCCATCAAAGACCAGCCCAGGAGAAGAGATGCACCGTGGAATTTGTCCCACCAACTCTTCTGCTAAGCAAGACAGACCTTCTTGCCTCACGGAAGTCCTGAGCAATTCTGGAGAAAACATGCCATTGGTTAATAGCAATGGCACTGAAAGAGTTTGCATAAAAAGGAAAAGTTATAGATGCAGTCGATTAAAATCAGTGGGACAGGCTAGCTGAGAGTAGCTGGATCCTGTTTATTTTAATAAGGATTTGATCATGAGCAAACATGGCGTAGTGATTTGAACACTAGGCTACAACCCTGGAGACTGGGGTTGAGTTCTCTGTTCAGTCATGGAAACCCACTGGATGACCTTGGGCGTATCACATACTCTCAGCCCCCAGAAACTCCCATGATATGGTGAGCCTATGGAGACCGTAAGCTAGATATCACTCGAAGGCACACAACAACCACAACAACAGCATCCAGAACTGAACTACCAACTGCTCAAACTATTTCACCAGTCTGCAAAGGAAGGAGAGACAGGAAGCAAGGCCTCCCTGCCTGATAGATCTGGTCCTCCACTCGAGAAATATACTTAGCCTAAGTGGTCATGATAAGAAACATCATGATAGCTGGCAACATTCTAGCATGCCATTTGCACTAACGACCTAATCAAGCTTCCTTGTTTTCCTCCTCCCTCTTCTTACCGGTTTCCTTTTGCGCTGTCCCTTTTTCTCGGTTTTAAGCCTGAGGGCAGAGACCATCTGGACTTTTTACTGATATATAAGGCACACCTACAGCCTTTCCTTCTACCTCTATAGATCAGGATATGAAACAAATAAAGCATTTAGATTTCTAAACAGGTTTCTAGTTCTTAAAGTAGCAAGGCTGAGCTTGGAAGCACGTGGACAACAGTTTCCAAAAATCTCTGAGGCTGACTGTTGTTTGTTAGAGCCATAATACAAGATTCCTTACACACCCCTGTGGTTTATGCATGTTCTACAAAATATAATCATCCCCAACCTGCCTGAAATGTTTAAAAACTGCCTGAGAACATGGTGGTTTAATCTACAGTAGCTGACATCCCCTAAAAATATTGGAAAACATATTAGCATGACATCCTTTTTGGTGCAATCCACCAGGCTGCATGCAGAGGCAAAGACTGGTCCCCGCACTCAGCACAGTTGACCACTTCTGAGATATGGTCTGGTGTATAGCCCCCCCAGACCTGTAAGACGTAGTGATTTCAGCCATTACCTGGGATTTAGACAGTTGCTGCGTCACCACATTGATATCTGGAGGCTCCAAAGGCAGTCCTGACGTTATCTGGTTCTGGGCAGGCCCTCTTGCTGCTGCTGCCACTGCTGATGTTTCTTCAACCAAACCTGGCGGTGGTGGTGGGAGGTCAGGCTTGCCCATTTCTGCCAGGAACAGAGGCTGCTCCATGGTGGCCCCAAAACTCACTGTTTGTTCTGGCATTGTGCCACCAGAGGATGCCATCTCTGGCTGTGTCACTGGCAGCTGCCCACCCACTGCCCAGCTTTCAGGCTGGGGGACGCTGCTCCAGGCGTTCAGGGCCGCAACACCGTATGGAGCTTGGAAGATCTGGCCAGGGGCATATTTGACACCCAGGAGGCACTCTGGTTTGGAAGGGATGGCTTTTTGGCAAGCTGTGGTGGCAACCAAGAACGGGGCAGTCTGTGCTGGAAAAAAATGAACCACATTGGTATTGGAGCTCTGGACCGGACCCACAGGAACAATAGTGAGCTTGGGTGCCACAGCAGGCACCCCCTTGTCTGAGAAAGTCAGAAAGTCAGCCGGGGCAGGGGTGTTGGCAGAGGGGGTAGGTGGGATATGGCAAGATAGGGGTGCCTGAGATGGCAAGGGGTTGCCAGAAGGGGCTTGAGGCAGTTTGTGGCTGGCAGTGGTTGTCTGTGGGAGGGCCGCAGACCCATTCTGGGCTGGCTTGTTTTGAGTACGGTCCACCATTTTGGTCCACCTTTCCAAAAGGTTCCGGTCGTTCTCTGTCAGCATATCTTTGCGTTCCCTCTCTTTCTCTTTCTTCTGCTTCTCCCGTTCCTTGGCCCGTTCCTGCCGGCGTTTGCGTTTCTCTTCTCGCTCCCGTTGGCGCTCCTTCGCCGTCACTGGCCTTCGGATATCAGGAGTCTCCGGGACAGAGGACGGCGTATCTGTGGAACAAAGAGGGATGTTTTTTAAAAAGATCACCTTACCCCCTGCCAGGTGATGAGGGGAGGGAAATTCCATTATGTTTTGGGAGGATCTGGGTTGTTTTAGGCCCAGGAAAGGTCCTTATTCAAGCAGAAAGTAAACCACAAGCTGAGTTCCAATTTACTTCCTGTGTGAAAAATGGCCTCTCTTGATCTTAAATCAGCCCAGAAGGGTCCAAAAACAAGGCAAAACTGCATTCCATTGCCTTGGGGGTCATGGCAGGTGAGCACAACCCACCATAATCCCATAGGAGCCAGGCAGCTTCCAGTTCCCCTACTTTAGAGTCAGTATGTGGTCTTACACCCCTTCCTATTTACCCCAACTTTGCTGTTGGTTTCAAATACCAATGGATTTCACCCACATATTTCACCTTTCCATTAAAATACCTGGAAGCTTCTATTAACAGTAGGGGAAACGCATTAAACTTCCACTGTGCCTAACAGTTTCAAATTAAAATAAACTATTTTGAATAAAATTAAAACAAATCTCAAGCTCTCATACACACCACCTCACTGGAAAGATTCTACAAACCAACCAGCATAAAGATAGTTCATCACCAGAGCTTGGAAAAGTTCCTTTTTTGGACTACAACTACCAGAAATTACAGGCACACATTTCTCCTCTCCATTTTGTCTTCACAACCCTGGGATGTGAGTGAGGCTAAGAAAGAATGACTGGCTTAAGTCAGCTTCATGGGTTAGTGGAGAGTTGAACCTGGACCTCCTAAATACCAGCCTTACCACTGCTGCACTACAGTGGATCTCCAGCTTAAATATTTTGCCTAACTGGTCCAATCCACTTGACTCCTTTCGTCACTCCCTCTCACCAAACCCTTCCAGCTCACCTTTGTTCTTATTCCGGAGGGCAGATTTTAAGATAACAGCCTTGAGGGCAGCCTTTGTGTCATCTGAGATGGCTCCCTCTTTCTTGGGAGGAGCTGCAGGAGCTTCTGCTTCAGCCTTCACCTCAGGCTGTACCACGGCTGTGGTCGTGAGGGGTGAGGTGAGATCAATCGTCTCCGTCAGCGAGCAGGGGACAGGAGATGCCATTGCGTAATCACCATCTCCCATTCTAGGTGAACCAGCACTGGGCATATCAACATCGTGGCAGTAGAGAAGTTGTGTTTGGCTGGAGGTATTGTCCTCGTAAACCCCACCAATGGCAGCAGGCCTCAGGGCCGGCTTGAAGCTGATCTGGCGGCGGATGCCCTCCCGGCGCTCATGGAAATCATTGATTTCAGCCACAATAGCTTCCTTGATCTGCTCCTTGGTGAGCACTTGCTTGTCAAAATCAAAATCAAAAGCCGGTACGCAGTCAGGCTCATCATCTGGGTCATGATACTTGGTCAAGAAAGGGTGATTCAGGGCTTCCACCACCGATATGCGCTCACGGGGATCAAAGCGCAACATCTTTGAGAGCAAAGACAAAGCCTTCCGGTCAGCATTCTGGTACAGGTTCTCCCACGGCACCGGCTGGCGTGAGGGCAGGCTCTGGATGTAGGCCCGCACCCGGTCAGCCCCAATGGAGTGCACCACTTTGGCCGGCGGGGTGCCCAGGACAGTGATGATGAGCTGCAGCTGGTGGATGTAATTCTTCCCTGGAAAGAGCTGCTTCCGCCCAAGCATCTCAGCAAAAATGCATCCAACTGACCACATGTCTATGGCTTGGGTGTACTCATGGAGAGAGAGCATCAGCTCAGGGGCCCTGTACCAACGAGTGGCCACGTACTCTGTCATGAAGTACTTGTACTCGTCCGGCTTGGTGCAGAGGCCTCGGGCCATGCCAAAATCCCCAATCTTAAGTTCACAGTTCTCATTGATCAGCAGATTGCTGGGCTTGAGGTCCCGATGGATGACATTGGCCGAATGGATGTACTTGAGGCCCCGCAAGAGCTGGTAGAGGAAGTAGCGGACATGCTCCAAGGTGAGAGGCTGAGAGGAATGGATGATCTGATGCAGGTCACTCTCCATCAGGTCCAGCACCACATACCTGGCAGAGACAAGAGACAAGCAAGACATTTAAGAAGAAAATCTAGGGCTGTGTTCTGCCATGGCACTGAATGGAGACATTTCTGCACCAGACTGTTATAGTGCTATACCTCCCTAAACTGCAAACCTCAGGATTCCATAGGATGTTGAAAGTGGAATAATAGCACTACAACAGTCTAGTGCAGAAATGGCCTGGATCTCACTGGGCCAGACACAGACAAATACCCCTCTCTCCTCCAGACACGGATTGGGAGTTGGGAGGAACAAATTCTTGTTCTCCCTGAGCCATGAAAACTCACTGCATGGCCTTGGGCCTGTTGCCTGAACTTTTTCACAAGAATACAAGGATAAAGTAATGGAGGACAGCCATGTTAAGTGCCCTGAACTCAATGGAAGGAAGGCAAGATATAAGCATAACAAATAATTAAAACAGCCAATCTACCTCATCAGGTTGTTAGAAAGAGAAAGTATATACAGCTGGGAGAATCATGCATGCCACTTGAGATCCTTAGATAGAATTGCAAGATAGAAATGTGGTGGAGAAAAGGAAAGACAGACAATATCTGAATATAAATGAACAGATCTTTGGAAAGAAAAAGGAAAGGAAAAGAACAGAAGAGGTTGGTCACAGGATGAGCTATTCATACTCTGTTACATCTCCAAGGGGCTCAAGGTTGGTTTTCTCACCCAATACTGTCATCACAACATTCCTGTGTGGTAAGTTAAGCTGATTGAGAGCAAAAGTGGCCCAAAGTCAGGCAGTGGACTTAATTGTCAAGTCAACAGCAGAACCTAGATTTCCCAGGCCTAACGCTAAGCACTGCATGATTCTCATGACAGGCTGACCAGTGAGATGGTGGAAAGGCCAGCAACCCAAGAGATCTGAGACCCAGTCTGGCGATTAAGAAGACACTTCCCCATCTAACAGGAACCTCAAAGCTAGCCATCCACACCACCAAAGTAACCCCTTTGAACTCTCTGAAAGGCTACCCAAGACCTACCCATCTTCACCCAAGATGTCAACCCATCCATTTGAAGAACAAATATCACTAAAGAACAACTAGATTACAAACCAGAGCATGGACTCATTAAAAAATCCATTGTCACTGAGAGAATATGGCTCTATATAACTTTCAAAGGGACTGCACTTCTATTTAGGGCCTGGGTGGGAATGCTGTTGTTCAGTTCCACTTCACATCAGCCCTAGCCAGTGGTAAGGAATGCTGGTAGCTGAAGTTCAACAACATCTTGAGGGCTACATGATTCCCCACCTCCAATATAGGGGATCTTTGAGCATCAACACATCAGGACATGCAAATGTTCACCCACCCGTAATATTAGGGTTGTGTTTCAGTACTTGGAAAGCGTGTTGCATCTGAGTCCAGCAGATCTCGCACTCAGCTAACAGCTTCACTTGTGGCTGCCCTTCTTCAGCCTTAATCTGTATTAGTGGCTTTGTTCGATGCTTTTATACATTAGCTTGGTAGTCTGAGGTTGGGAAAAGATATGAAGGCTGAGAACAGCCTGAGGAAGTGACTTTTCCTCTGCTACTAACCTGCTTGATTAGTTCTCATAGTTAACGGGAGATGGGTCATTCTTGTGTGCTTTGATTTTCTTTGCTTGCTTCTGCACTAAACAACCCTTGGGAGTCCATCTTCCATGAATCTTGCCCTAGAGGAGGTGTACTCCGGCCCAGGGACTTCCCATAGCTAACCATATAAGCTACCTATGGGGGATTGGATTGCTGCCTAAGGATAGTCTGGGTAAAATTATTCATTTAGGGGCCTAGTTCTACCACTGGCTATGAGGGGGATGCCGTACCATACCAATGAAAGTGTTTCTCTGCTGTATACTATCTGGCAGATCATCTACCATCACTAAAGCCCATCTTACAATAGTAACGTCTGTCACTGTTGGCACCAAATGAAAGCCTGGGACTATACTTAGTTTCTGCAACAAAGACTTTCCACAATCAGTAGTGGCTGCCTTTCACTCTATTCTGTACGACTCTATGCCCTTCCAGTTGAAACATGAGAAGATACACAACAACAGGAGAGAGTAGGGGCTAAATACAAAGATGCTTGCCTGGAGGAACTGCTCAACTTCTTGAGCCAAATCAATTGTAAAGAGGCAGCAAAAATGTTATGTAATGTCATAGCCTGCTCCATCTGAAGCTTTAACACTCTCCAGCATCTCTCACTGTAGAAAAGTAGCCGTTGGGGACAGAGTTGCAGTTCAGTCCTCTCCCTGACATGCTAGCTTTCCACAGGCAGGAGAGATTTGTTGCTCTATTCTGAAAAGAACTCTGGATTATATAGTGCTCATCTTTCAATGAGAGCTGAAGCAGAGAGCCAGGACTGGTTCAGTCCCACAAATTGGCAACCACTCCAGGCAATGAAAATACACACACACAGGCCAATAACATATCCAGCAGATAAGCAACCTTACAAGGGGAACACGATCACAGTAACTGAAGTCTTACACCCCAGGGACTGTTCAATCAAGAAAGGATTCCTTTTTAACTTTAGGGGACATATGGAAGAGAGGCACTTACACAGATTTGAACTCAGCATAAGGCACAGAAGGTTTTAAGATGTCCTTGATAGCGATTATGTTGTCATGCTTGAAATGTTTAAGGATCTTCAGCTCACGCAGGGTGCGCTTGGCATTCATCACCACATCAAAGGCATTGGGGATTTTCTTGATTGCCACCTGCTGGCCTGATAAAAGTGAAGAAAAACAGATGAAAATGAATTTGGAGTGTTAATCAGTGAACTGTCTATCTCTTACCATGGGATCGCTTCCTAAACCATCAAACTATAGTTCAGTACGACACACAAGCTTTCACTGAAAGTGTACCTGGCCTAAACTCTTCCACTAAGCTTCATGCTCAAGCAAGAACTCAACCCAGACTGTCTGACAGTAAGAGACAAATTAAAAGTGACAAAGACAGCCATGTTTGCTTATTCACATGTCTGTCGTGTTAATACACAAAATGGAGGGAGAAATCTCCCCACTCCGCATCTGTTTAACATCAAAACAATGCCTCATTTCCCTAAACTCAACCATATATGTACACTTTATAATAAACCACAATTTATGTTAACAACGATTTGTTGTTTTAAGCAGGAACTGTTTCACAGATGACCAAACCAACCATAGTTTTGTTTTTCCTCACTTCTGATCTGTTTCTCCCTTGCCTTTTTTGTTAGCTCCTGATTCAGTTAGGGAAATAAGTCACAAGTTTCTGTTAGCTGAGGTGCTTCTCTGTCACTTAGCTTCTGACAGTGGAAAAAAGCCAAGCTGGGAATAAAATGGCACAAGGCAATGAGAGCACAAGGTAGTAACAAAGATCAGAATTCCAGGGACTCCAACAATGTGTCAGTGTCATACATGTGAAAGCCCAGGTTTAAGAAAAAGAAAAAGAAACAGAGGAAGAGATCTTAAAAAAAAATACAAAAAATAGATTATGGACTATTTACATTCAGAATGATGAATAAAATACTTAAGACAAGTTGATCATATATTCATCCCAAACACACATAAACAAATAGTACAATGAGTCCTCGGTATCCACTAGGGTTTGGTTCCAAGAAGCCCCTTAGATACCAAAATTCATGAATGCTCAAATCCCATTATGTAGAATAGTGTAGTAAAATGGCATCCCTTATATTAAATGGCAAAATCAAAGTTTGCTTTTCGGATTTTGGTTGAATCTGTGAATGCAGAATCCACGGATATGGAGAGCTGACTGTATTTCTAAAAACTATGGAGCATAGACTTGTATGTAGGATTTACTGTCAGTATGTAGTTAAGACCACCAAACCAGACAGCTCTGAAAATGGATGAGGCAAATTAATGGCAGCTAAGGCTGCTGATGGCTATTAGATAGGATAACTGTATATTGCCTACATAGTTTTGAAAAGTTTTAGGAGACCTAAATTAAATTGCTAGTCCCAATTACAGCAGACCCACTGAATTTACATAACTGCTGAATGGGAAGCCATAACTTCATTAGTTCTACTGTAGCCTGTACTATATTGGAGTTTAATTAGCAACTAGACTTAGACCAACGGCTACAACTTTTAGACTTCAACTGGGTTTGCTGGCTGGGGATTCTAGGGTACTACCCCCAGTATAGGAAGTACCATACTTCTGAATGTCATCTGCCCAGCAAATGAACAGGAGCTTCTTGTTTGTGGGTACTGTTGGAACAGAATGCTGTGCTAAACAGCTCTTTGATTTTGTCTGGCATGGCTTACACTCTTACGCTAAAAGGAAGCTTCTGGGCCTCACCACTGCGTAAATTTTTTTTTAAAGCCCACACCATTTGCAGATAAACTTTACATGAAAAAATGTCTGAATAAATAACTGCCACTTTGGTATCCTGGCCTAAATACCCTAAAGGCACCAAATCCCGTCTGATCTTAGAATTTAAGCAGGGGTTAGCTCTGGTTAGTACTTGGATAAGAGACTTCCAACAAATACCAGTGCTATAGGCCACATTACAAAGGAAGGAACTGGGAAAACCACTTCTGAGTATTCCTTGCCTAAGAAAACCTGTGAAATTCATAGGGTCACCAGAAGCTGACAGGTGACTTGAAGGTACACAGACATTTAAACATAGTTTCTTGCTCCTCCTACAACGAGATGGGAAAATACATGATGAAAGATGGTAAGGAAATATGTATATTTTTCTCTCTCTCTTTTACAGGGTACTAAACATGGACTTCTGTTGGAGAGTACAATACAATCTTGGTATAAGTTGAAAATATGACACCAGTGCATACTACTAGTCCAATTAGAGGAGATCTTCCATGGTATGCACCTTCATGGCCTGGAATCAAAATGGAGATCTTCACCTCCATCCACCACACACCTGTATCCTTACGACGTGCTGAGCTGACCACACCATAAGCTCCCGTGCCGATCGTCTCAATAACTTCATATTCATCCCCCACCTCAAAGGTGACATCAAACGAACGAGCCTTCAAGATGGCTAGATTCTTGGCTGCCACAGTGGCCTGGTGAGTTGGCTCCTGCTTGGCTTGGCCTTGAGCCGCTTCCTCCCCTTCCTCTTCTATTGCCGGCTCTGCCATGGTCCTGTAGCTTTCTGTCATAAAATGGCAACAATTAGTCTTTAAGGACAAAGTCCTCAAGATAAGCCTACCTGTATATATATGTCACCCTCAAGAACCCCCCTTTATGCTTCCTCTTCTCTTCATGAGAGATGTGGCAGTAGATCATGCAAAATAAGGTTTTTGCAGTCATGGCACATACAATGTGGAATGTTCTCTCTCAAGGGCTAGTTCATTGCTTGATTTGGAAGGATGATTTTTTTTTCTGGGCCTAGTGATCACTGAACATGCCTTACCCACCAAGATCCCTTGTAGCAAACATTTGTAGTTCCGTTTTTATTTATTTTTTATCATTCGAGTCCGAGTGTTTATTTACTTGAAATATATCCCTCTTTACTGTCAACCAAAGATTCAGAGACGAAAAATATTAAACCTAAGATGAAATCGTATCAGGATCTTTGACAAACTTAAAGGAGGGATATATTTCACATAAATAGTTTACTAATGCCACATTTATAACAGATCTTGGACATATAAAATTTGCTTTGGGTAACCCACTTCTTTTGTCCGGTAACTGACTTTAATTGATACATCTGTCAGCTATACAAACTATTTTATGACAAATAGGAAAATAAAAGCAACTGGTGGCCAGGAAGCCGATTAGCATAAGGAAGAAAGAACTTACCACTGAAGCGACCATCGCTACGTCAGGAACCCTAGAGTTTGGTGCAACAAACATCCCACCTCCCTCCCTAGAGCCCTGCAGAACAAGTGTCTTGAAAACGATACAGAACAAAGAGAGAGAACGTCTTCACTGTGTACATTCACTACCCAAGATGCTGAAAAAAAGACTACTTATTTTCACAGGAGAGTTTGAAGGAAACACACCTTCTCAGTCTTTGGAGGAAAGCAAGCAAGACAAGGGGGTCAAAGTCCTGGGATGGGGAATACAAGTGGGGTGGGTTTTTGCAAAGTAAAAACACCTGCCAGTTCTGGAAAGGAACACAGAATATTTGTGGAACTAATAAGGCAGGACTATGGCCATTTCTGCACTATACTATTATAGCGCTATTATTCCACTTCCAACATCCTATGGAATCCTGGGGTTTGCAGTTTAGGGAGGGGCCTTTAGAATTCTCAGCCAGAGAGCTCTTGGGCCTCAGGAAACTACAAACCCCCGAAGCCCACGGGATGCTGAAAATGGAATAATAGCACTATAATAGTGTAGTGTGAAAATGGCGTACGTGATCCACACCAAGTGACAGCACCCAAGAGTGGGAAAACAGGGCAAAGCAAGGAGGAGAGATTTTAGGGCACCCACCCAGATCAAAAAGTAAATCAGAGCACAGAATATTATGGTATGGGCAGGAAAAAGGATATTGCCTCTTGCTACAAATCTGTTGCAGTAACAACCTGGGGAGAATCATAGAATCATAGAAATGTAGAGTTGGAAGAGACCCCAGGGGCCATCCAGTCCAACCCCCTGCCATGCAGGAACACCCTCAAAGCACTCCTGACAGATGGCCATCCAGCCTCTGCTTAAAAACCTCCAAGGAAGGAGACTCCACTACTCTCCGAGGCAGCAGATTCCACTGCCGGACAGCCCTGACCGTCAGGAAGCTCCTCCTGAGGTTCAGGTGGAATCTCCTTTCCTGCAGCATGAATCCATTGTTCCTTGTCCTGGTCTCTGGAGCAGCAGAAAACAAGCCCTCTCCTTCCTCTACATGGCACCCCTTCAAATATTTAAACATGGCTATCATGTCCCCTGTTAACCTCCTCTTCTGAAGAAAGAAGCTGCTCTACCTTTAGAGGCAGAGAGGTGGTCGTCATAAAAACAGGGGATATTATGGGATACAAAGGAAGAGGTGGCCACCATGTGGGGTGGGGGGAGAATAGGAGATGTTATGGGGTGGAGATGGGATTCTGAGCCTTGCCATGGAAGGAGATATGACAAAGTGCCAGAGCGGGGAAAGAATAGGATGAAGAGAATAGGGTGAAGAGAAATGAGGGGGCTGCCCATCATGGGGGGGTGGAGAGGGAGGGACTGTGTGATGAGATGGGGGGGGAAAAGACTGTGTGATGAGATGGGGGGGAAATAGTGTAGTGTGAAAATGGCATATGTGATCCACACCAAGTGACAGCACCCAAGAGTGGGAAAACAGGACAGAGATTTTAGGGCACCCACCCAGATCAAAGCTGATCAGCGGTATAGAAATACATGCTATTTGTCATGTATAATGTATTTCATGTTGCTTGCCGCCTCGATCCATGTGGAGAGGCGGTATACAAATAAATAAATAAATATATTATGATGATGATGATGATGATGGTGGTGGTATGGGCAGGAAAAAGGATATTGCCTCTTCCTACCAATCTGTTGCAGTAACAACCTGGGGAGAAGAAAGAAGGTGCTCTACCTTTAGAGGCAGGGAGGTGGTCGTCATAAAAACAGGGGATATTATGGGAAGAGGCTGCCACCATGTGCATGTGAGGTGGGGGGAGAATGGGAGATGCTATGGGGTGGAGATGGGATTCTGAGCCTTGCCATGGAAGGAGATATGACAAAGTGCCAGTGGGATAGAGATCAAGCCATCTGCAGAGGGGTAAATAAATTATCATTATTATTATTATTATGGTATGGGGCAGGAAAAAGGATATTGCCTCTTCCTACCAATCTGTTGCAGTAACAACCTGGGGAGAAGAAACAATCTGCTCTACCTTGAGAGGCGGGGAGGTGGTGGTCATAAAAACAGGGGATATTATGGGATACAAAGGAAGAGGCGGCCACCATGTGCATGTGGGGTGGGGGGAGAATGGGAGATGCTATGGGGTGGAGATGGGATTCTGAGCCTTGCCATGGAAGGAGATATGACAAAGGGCCAGTGGGATAGAGATCAAGCCATCTGCAGAGGGGTAAATAAATTATTATTATTATTATTATGGTATGGACAGGAAAAGGATATTGCCTCTTCCTACCAATCTGTTGCAGTAACAACCTGGGGAGAAGAAACAATCTGCTCTACCTTGAGAGGCGGGGAGGTGGTGGTCATAAAAACAGGGGATATTATGGGATACAAAGGAAGAGGCGGCCACCATGTGCATGTGGGGTGGGGGGAGAATGGGAGATGCTATGGGGTGGAGATGGGATTCTGAGCCTTGCCATGGAAGGAGATATGACAAAGGGCCAGTGGGATAGAGATCAAGCCATCTGCAGAGGGGTAAATAAATTATTATTATTATTATTATGGTATGGACAGGAAAAAGGATATTGCCTCTTCCTACCAATCTGTTGCAGTAACAACCTGGGGAGAAGAAAGAAGGTGCTCTACCTTTAGAGGCAGGGAGGTGGTCGTCATAAAAACAGGGGATATTATGGGATACAAAGGAAGAGGCTGCCACCATGTGGGGGGGGAGAATGGGAGATGTTATAGGGTGGAGATGGGATTCTGAGCCTTGCCATGGAAGGAGATATGACAAAGTGCCAGTGGGACAGAGATCAAGCCATCTGCAGAGGGGGGAAGAATAGGGTGAAGAGAAATGAGGGGGCTGCCCATTATGGGGGGGGTGGAGAGGGAGGGAATGTATGATGAGATGGGGGGGAAAAGTCTGTACTGTAATGGGAGGAGGGATTACACGTTGGAAAGCGGGAAATACACACCTTCAGCTATACTTCCCCCCCCCTTCCTTTTCCTTCCTAGGGATAAGGGCAGCAATGGGTTCCTCACCTGCTACAAAGGAAGAGAAGGCACCAAAAGCCCTTTGGAGGACTGGGGCGGTTCCCTTTCTGGTCCGCTCCTCGCTCCTCCCGCTCTGCTTCCTCCCTCTGTCTTCACTCTAGACGGCGGGCTCCGCCTCCGCCGAGATGCCCGGATGTTACGGCTTCGAATCCTCCTCGGCCGATCGGGGCTCGGGGAGGCGTGGCCACGGCGGCGAAGTGGGCGGGGAGATCGCTCGCTTTTTTTTATCGGGCTTTCCTCATCGCAAAGTCCCACCTCTCCTCGCGCTCTCAGCCAATCGGAAAGCGTGGAGGAAAGCACGGGGGGCCAATGAAAAAAGGGAGTTGGGAAAATAGGAAAAGAATGGACTCTTTTTGTTGCTTGAACTGGTTACCTTGGCCATTTCCGCACTAGCCTGTTATAGCGCGATGATTCCGCTTTCAACCTCCTCTGGAATCCTGGGGTTTGCAGTTTCGGGAGGGGCCCGTCAGCCCCTCCCGAAACTGCAAACCCCAGGATTCCAGAGGAGGTTGAAAGTGGAATCATCGCGCTATAACAGGCTAGTGCGGAAATGGCCAAGGAAAAAGCGCTCCTATAATTCATTCATTGCTGAGTCAGGAGATTTAGCTTTATCTGTTGAACTTTCGCCTCTCCCTAGAGGTCTTCCAAAGCCCTGGACTCCTTCCCCAAACTATAATATTCTATCCACCTCCCACAACTCTATAAATATGCTTTATAACCTGAGACTTTTACAGGTTAATAATCAATGGAATATCATGTAACAAGTAGAGATATATGGCAGGAACCAACAAATTATAGATTATTAACATTTTATTGTGATATGTGGTATAATAAATAGAGGAAATATTAATAACTGTAATCCAGAAAGGAAGAAGGAATAATATGATTAAATAATATTATTATAATTATAATATTATAATAATATAATATGAAATAAGAAATAAAATAATAATAATAATAATAATAATAATAATAATAATAATAATAATAATAATGGAGCCCTGGTGGTGCAGTGGTTCAATGCCAGTACTGCAGCCACAAGGTTGTGAGTTCGATCCTGCCGGGCTCCAGGTTGACTCAGCCTTCCATCCTTCCGCAGGTCGGTAAAATGAGTACCCAGCTTGTTGGGGGCAATTAGCTAAAAACTCATTGTGAACCGCTTAGAGAGCACTTAGCTGATAAGCGATATAGAAATACAGGCTATTTGTAATAATGTTGCATGTAAACATTGCAGAAATAATTATTTGTTTTATTTGCTGAAACTTTAATAAAATTATATAAAAAAATAACCTGAGGCTTTAAGATCAATCTATGCTGCATCTGAAGAAATGACTTGACCTCATGCATAAAAAAGGTGCTGCCATATTCTCCCCCCAAACAGGGCTGCTTCTTTGAAAATTTCCTAACCGTGATTGTTCACTTGTGGGGGAAAAATCTGAGGCAGAGTCCTGTGTTACTGGAAAGACTGCTGCATTGCTTCACCAACGTTAAGCGGCCTCCCCACCGCCAAGCCCTCATCGTATTTTCCCCTTTCTGATCAGCATGACAAACTTGAAAAGAAGACCGGGGGAAGTATAAGGAGATGGCTTGGTTCGACTTCTCAATCAGGAAAACGTCCTTTTCCGCATATAGTCTACTTAGGCCATTTCCGCACTAGACTGTTATAGCGCTATGATTCCACTTTCAGCATCCTATGGAATCCTGGGGCTTGCAGTTTAGGGAGGGGTCTTTGAGGATGGCCTTTGAGGCCCCTCCCTAAACTGCAAACCCCAGGATTCCATAGGATGCTGAAAGTGGAATAATAGCCCTATAACAGTCTAGTGCAGAAATGAACTGGAGGCTAACTTTAAACTAATTAAAGGGAAAAGCTCCACCTATTTTATTTCACATTTACAGGCAGCGCACTGAACCTATCAAAAAGGTGGGAAAATCTTTTTAGAGGAACTTTTTGAAAACAGTTTTAAAGATAGCTCCCCTATCACAAGCAACAGCCTTGTACTCTGGCAGAGACATAGGCCATTTCCACACTGCACTGTTATAGTGTTATTATTCCACTTCCAGCATCCTATGGAATCCTGGGATCTGAAGTTTAGGGAAGGGCCTTTAGAATTCTCAGCCAGAGAGCTCTTTGGCCTCAGTAAACTACAAATCCCAGAATTCCACAGGATGTTGAAAGTGGAATAATAGCACTATAACAGTGTGGTGCGGAAATGGCCATAGAAAATTCTTGCCTGCACTCATATAATGCTACTGAGGCTTTCCATCTTTAATAGATGTCCTTTCCCAGAAATAAATATTTATTTTGGTAACGAAGGTCATCCAAAATTGAATGAATAATTTTCAAAGATACTGTATTTTAAGAAGTCAGACTAAGGTCCTTTCCGCACTTCACTGCTATGGTGCTATTATTCCACTTTCAACCTCCTATGGAATCCTGGGGTTTGCAATCTAGGGAGGGGCTTTTGGAATTCTCAGCCTGGGTGCTCTTTGGCCTCAGTGAACTACAAACCCCAGAATTCCACAGGATGTTGAAAATGGAATAATAGCACCGTAACAGTGTAGTGCAGAAAGGCTCTAATTGTATAAGTAACTCATTTTCTGTCACCACGGAATAGCAGTGGATTTCAAAACTGGAATCTTTTGAAGCCATACTTTCATACGATGGGGTTAAAACTAGGTCAGTTTGCATGCAAACATGCACTCTGCCACTGACCTATGGACTTTGTCTGAATTATTAAGAAGAACAGAAGTGCTTCCAAGAGCAGAATTAATTGTGGACTATTATGCCATAAAAACCCAACCTTAGAAACGCTACTGTTTTTGGATCGATATTTTCTGGTAGGGATATTCTAGGAGTTGCAGCCTCAAAATAAGAACTCTTACAAGCTTTGCATAAAATGTCCAGACAGATGTGCGAAAACAATGGGAGCCACTGTGATGCATTGCTTTGAGTGTTGAACTAAGACACTGGAGACCAGGGTTTAAATCCCCCTGGCCATGGCAACCCACTGAGTGGTCTTGGGCAAGTCACACTCTCTCAGCCCCAGCAGAAGACAAAGGCAAACCTCCTCTGAACAAATCTTGCCAAGAAAACACTATGGCCATTTCCACACTACATGGTTATAATGCTATTATTCCACTTTCAACATCCTATAGAATCCTGGGGTTCGCAGTTTAGAGAAGGGTATTAAGAATTCTCAGCCAGAGAGCTCTTGGGGCTCAGTAAACTACAAACCCCAGCATTCCACAGGATCTTGAAAGTGGAATAATAGCACTATAACTGTGTAGTGCAGGAATGGCCCATTATAGGTTCTCCTTAGGATCACTACAAGTCAAATAGTACTTGAAGGCACACAACAAGAAGCATGAATACAATAGCGCTATTGCATTTTATTAAATTTAAAATATCTCCCCCCTAAAGTGTAAGGTATTTTCAAAATGAGATATTATTACTATAACAGTTTAATACTGAGTATATCATGTACATGATAGATGATTTGTCATATGGCACCAGACCACAGGAGGGAAATATTATTTCCACAAAATGGATGTCATTGTTTTGGGTAAATCAAGCTTGAAGCTATGAGGACATAATACCTTATGAGCAGGGGAGAGCAAAGCTGCAGTCCTCCAGATGTTATTGGACTGCAGCATCCATCTACTCTAACAGCATAGCCAGTGGTGAAGAATGTTTGGATTTGCAGCTCAACAACATCTGGAAAGCTGCACTTTGCCCATTCCTGAGCTAAAGGATGTGATAGAATTCATTCTATTGCAATCCAGGCCAGTCCTACTATTAGGGATGGTGAGGCAATTCCCCCAGGTGGCAGATGCCAGACTCGGAAGCAGAGGCAGCCTGGCAGCCCCTTCTCCTGAATTCCCCAACTGTTCCCTCCGTTGAGAGTTGTATGTGCCGTGCAATTTGTCCTGGGCCCCCTAATCCACGCTGCTCCCTCACATGTGGTAGACAACACTATCCCAAAGCGTGGATCAACATAATTTTCAGTTTCAAGTCTTGGAATGAAAGAAGTGTTCTCTTGTCCTTCTCCTCGGGTCAACTCCCTAATTACTAAATGCTTCTTGGAAAGGCCTTTTAATAGAATTAATTCTCTCTCCTCTCAGCCACTGTCTCCCTGAACCGTACTTTTTGTCCTGCAAAAGTTTTATGATCCAGTGCAATGCAGACCAGGTCCACTGGACAACAACACCTTAGCAAACTGTGCCTATTTATACCAATAACTGATATGAAAGCTGCAAATATAAGAATGACATAGCTAGGGTGTAAGTCCATATATGTATTCCATTCATAACATGGAACATCCATGTCATACAATTGTTCCTAAAATTTTGACAACCTGATCATGCTTTGTTTCTAAATTAAAGTATGCCGGAAATTGCTAATTTGTACAATGCATGAAAGAGAGAATTTCCCATCAAAGGAAACCCCACAGTTCATTGCTTCAGGGTTCCACCTTGGGCCCACTGTTAATGTCCAAATAAATGATTTAGAACAGAAGGCATCTTTAATAAATCTGCTGATGACACCAAACTGGGACAGTAGCAAATACCTCAGAGGACAGGAACCAGGTTTCAAAACAACCTTGACAGGGCCAGAAGTAACAAAACCAGTTTCAACAGGGATAAATGTAAGGTACTGTATCTGAACGGGAAGAATAAAATGCACAAATATAGAATGGGTGACACCTGGCTTGAAGGCAGGACATGTGAAAAGAATCTAGGGGGTCTTAGGCCATTTCTGCACTAGACTGTTATAGTACTATGATTCCACCTTCAACTTCCTATGGAATCCCGGGGTTTGCAATAGGATGTTGAAAGTGGAATAAGAGGACTATAACAGTCTAGTGCAGAAATGGCCTTAGTGTCCACAAGCCAGAAAGAACAAGTATGATATGGCAACCAAAAAAACCAATGCAGTTCTGGGCTGCATCAACGGGGGTATAGTGTCCAGACAGAGGGAAATAGTAGTGCCACTCTATTATACTTTGGTCAGATCTCATCTGGAGTAGTGCCCAGTTCTAAGTACTACAGTTCAAGAAGATTGACTGGCTGCAATGTGTCCAGAGAAGGGCAACCAAGGTCTGGAAACCAAGGCCCTTTCTGCAGCTTACCAGATCACAGCAGTGTTCCGCGCGGATCTTGGCAGAATCTCTCCCAGGAGGTGAGCATGACTGGAGCGTTCCTCTCCACACCAGCTGCCTGCAGGAGTGCAGGAAACGTGACGGTGCCACCTCTTCCTTCCATAGCTCAGCCAGACACTGTCCCAGTGTAAGTGCAGCCATTGCACTTAAAGGACCTCTGCATCTAAGGTAAGTGGGTGTGTGGCAGAATGGTGGCACGATTGCTGGTCACTGGGCAGGTAAAACACCTGGAGACAGCAGAACAATGGGACCCGGACAATGTCATGCACAACCGTCGTCTGCCTCCCGTCCTTCTCCCATCCCCAATGCAGGACAACAATGTCCTGCGGAAAGGGCCCCAGTTTTATGAGGAAGAATTTATGTTGTTTAGGTTGCAGAAGAGACAATTGAGAAGTGACATGATAGCTATTGTTAAATATCTGAAGGCATGGCATGGAGAGAGAGCCAGTGTGGTATAACAGTTTGAGTTTTGGACTACAAACCTGGAGAGTGGGGTTCGATTCCCTGCTCAGCTATGGAAAGTCCATGGATGTGTTGCACCCTCAACCCCGAGAAAATCCAGCAATAGAATCACCTTAGGGTCTGCGTAAGTCAGAAACAACTTGAGGGCACACAACAACGGCATTTAGATGGAACAAGCTTGTTTTCTGCTGCTCCATAGACTAGAGCATGAACCAATGGATTCAAATTAGAAGAAAAGAGATTCCACCTAAACATTAAGAAGGATTTCTTTACTGGAAGAGAAGTTTAACAGTGGAATGGACGATCTCCTCCTCCAACTGAGGTTGCATGGGCATCTTTCGGGTGTACTTTAGCTGTACACTCCAGCACGGCAGGAGATGGAGGAGATGGCTTTGTGACACCTTCCAAATCCAAGATTCTCCTTTTTCTTCACAAGTCTCTCCTGGGGTTGCCATTTCACTGAGAGACAAACCAAAAGCAGTACTTCAGTGCTGGGGGTAGTGGCCCATTTCCTATGAGGAGAGAGAAACTCTTGGGAGTCTGTATGAAGAACAATTGTGTCACACTTGGGAAGGGATTGAATCAGCCGCTCCCAGCAAAGACCAGTTACAAATATCCAGGGCTGTCCCAAGACATTTTCCTTCTTGAGGCACAGCAGTAAGTAGCACTCAAACTTCTATCCACCCACTTCAAGGTGTCTAGCAGTCAGACTATTTGGTACATGAGTTAGAAAATTCCCCTTCTCCCCATGCCTGGCAGGGAAAAAATACAGTTGCAGTTTATGGAGCACTGGGAATTCTCAGCCAGAGAGCTCTTTGGCCTCAGTAAACTACAAACCCCAGAATTCCATAGGAGGTTGAAAGTGGAATAATAGCACTGTAACAGTGTCATGCAGAAAGGTCGTTAAACAACCAAGGAGTTGTTACTTTTCCATGACCCTCCAGAATTAGCTGCCTCACTTTGCCTGATGGGAGGGCTGGCCCGGCAAGGATGGAACACTCATCCAGAGTTAATAGTAGAGAACTCTGTGGTACCTAAGAACAAGACTGAAGGAGTCCAGGGTGCCCAAGCTGAACAAAATAAGCAGGAAATCACTTCAAATAGCATGCAAATAGTTTATCCCATTCTAAAATGATCACCCATTACCATATCAAGAGGGCCCCTTGCCTCAAAAAAAAAAAAGTCACTTAGAGACCAAAATAATATAACTGTACTATCTGTTGAGCCTCAGAAATGATGTGATCTAGTAGAATTAAGAAACCCCCAGGTAAATCTTGACTAGGTGGTTGAGAATATAGCAGATGCTGTGTCCCAGGTTCAAAGGCTCCCTTAATTCAGCCTTGCCCAACCTGTCCTGTTCTGGGTGTTTTGGACTTCAGTTCCCATGTTTCTTCATCAGTTTCTTCAACTGATGAGAGATGCAGTCCAAAACATGTGCAGGACACCATATTGGTGAAGGCTGCTTCAATTCATTCGTCACCCCTAGGAAAACCAACAGTTGTCTCTCTTCATGCTTCCCTATGTTCAGAAACCTTTGGCCCGGAAACCTCTTTCTTTCATGTGAATGTCTAACAATCCTGGAGATTTAAAAACACAACCTCCCCATCAAATGTAAAATTCTTTTTATGTATTTTCTCACTGCTTTCTTGAATGGGAACTCCAAAAAAAAAAATCACAGTGTCTCACACACACACACACACAGAAACAAATCAGCAAACTCTTATTGAATATATAACAAGGATATTATTCTCTCTTATTTGCAGAACTAAAGCAAAGCATAGCAGCTCCAAAGGTGGTGAGGTAGAGGAGAGGTTCTTCAAACAGACATGTGGTCCAATTCTAATGCTGGTCTCTCTGGAGTCCCCTGGGTCAGCCTCAGATGACAGAATTTGATTTTGGGCTACTGAGACCCAACTTTTTGGAATAAGATATTCAGGATAAAACATTTCAGTGATGGAAAAGTCAAACTACTTCACTTGGAGCTGAAGGAATCAGAACAGATGCAGGGGAACTGAATCTAGGAGAGTTCCTTTCCTCATTCTGAAGAGGGGAAATGGAATCTAGTGGTTAGAGTAGCTGGTAAGTTCTATCACAAGCTGTATTTGAATCCCAACTCTGCAAGAATAGCATGCAAGAGACTGTGTACTAGGAATTTAGCACAAGTCATAGGTTCTCTCTTGCACCCATTCCTTATAAACAACAATCTATAGAGCTGTTAAGAAGCCTAAGTTTCACATTGAGCAGTTGAAAAACACTCATACCCAGTCAATGAAATTTCTGATGTTACAGGAATTTACACCTGATTGCCTTTGGGCCAAGAAAGACCGTCTCGTCTATTGTCAGACATGTAAATAACAGTGACACACTGCATTGGGCCTCTCATGGTAAAGAACTCTGTGCATGCTTTTGATCACTAGAGTAGAAGCATTTAGAAAAGTTTTAGGGTCTAAGCTAAGATGAAATCAGGCCTTGCTCTAACCCCTTAACCCACTCACCCACCTCCATTTTCCTGCCACCCTCAATTCTTTCATATATCTTGTGGACTGCTGGGATCAGCACATTCCACGACAGACTCATCACCCCTCTCTGGGGATCCTGGTAAGAGCCGATGGACACGCCGGTGAGAGTCCAGGTGCCCCTTCTTGCCAAAGGACCGTCCACAGTTTGCACATTCGTAGGGCCGCTCACCCGTGTGCTGCCTCTGGTGCTCCATGAGGTGGGTGCTTTGGGTGTAACTCTTCCCACAGTCCCCACAGACATAGGGGCGCTCATGGGTGTGTACACGCCGGTGGCGAGACAGATTGGAGCTGCGGCCAAAGGATTTGCCACAATCCATGCAAGCATAAGGCCGCTCCCCACTATGTATCCGTCCGTGGGCCAAGAGGTCAGAGCTCTGGCCAAAGGTCTGCCCGCACTGCTCACACTTGTAGGCCTGCTCGTCTGTGGGGAGATGTGACCGCCGGTGGCGAGCCAGGGTAGCCGCCTCCGTGAAGGATTTGCCACAGAAGCTACAAACGTAGGGCCGCTCTCCGCGATGGGTGGCTTGGTGTTGCTGTAAGTCTGCCAGCTCCACAAAGCGCCTCCCACACTCCCCACAACGATGAGGCCTGACACTGCCTTCGGCGTGCGTGACGTAATGCCGAGCCAAGTCAGGCCGCCGGGCAAAACGCCGTCCACACAAGGAGCAGGCAAAGGGGCGTTCACCAAGATGGTTTCTCCGGTGCTGCAGGAGGTTGGAGCTGGTGCTGAACTGGCGCCCACACTCTGGGCAACTGTACGGCTTTTCCCCCGTGTGGGTCCGCAGATGTTGGACGAGAGTAGGCCTGCCCGCAAAACTTTTGCCACAGTACTGACAAGAAAAGGGACGCTGGCCCGAATGGACCTGGCGGTGGTTGGCCAGGGCCGAGTTCTGACGGAAAGTCTGCCCACATTCCGCACAACGGTACGGCCGCTCCTCTGTGTGGATGCGTCGGTGCTGAGTCAAGGTGGTGCGATGCCCAAAGGACTGGCCGCAGTCAGGGCAAGAAAATGGCCGCCCATTGATGTGAATCAACTGGTGTTTTGTCAGGATGGAAAGGTCAGCGTAGGCCTTTCCGCACTCAGCACATACATAGGGTCTCTCGCTTGTGTGCAGAGCCCGCTGGTGGCGAACCAGTGCCGACCTGACCCCAAACGCTTTGCCACACTCTCCACAAACGTATGGGCGTTCACCTCGGTGGGCCCGAAGGTGGCGGACAAGGGCAGAGGACTGTCGAAAGCGGCGCCCACACTCCGGGCATTCATAAGGGAGTTCTCCCGTGTGGATAAGGCAATGGCGGACAAGGGCAGAGTGGCTGGCCAAACTACGTCCGCACTCACTGCAGATATGGCGTGGCTTGGGTGGCCGTTGCTGGACAACCAGTTCCTGTACAGGCATGGTCCATGTGCCCATTGCCTCCCTGTCAGATACTTTCCTGGAAAAAGTGCCCTGACGAGAGTGGATTTCTTCAGATTCCTCTCCACTTGATCCTGCCCTTAAAGGAGAACCATCCTGATAAACAACTGACTCAGAATCTCCCCCAATGTCTGCTTCCTCCACACTAGCTCCTCCCCAGTAAGTGACCTCTTCCAGTTCTTCACCAGATCCCTCCGGTTCAAGAGTCATCTGAGATTCAACCCCAAGTGGGGACCCACCATCATAGCCAAAGTCTCCAGCTTCCTCCTCCTCAGAATCCTGGTTTCTTCGAGCTGTGTCTGGACACAGGATCACTTCAGCTTCATGGCAGCCTTGTCCTTGGTAAGCTGTTTCCTCAGATTCTTCTGTTGGAAACTCAACCCTTGGTTGAGGACTCTCTGGATAAAGAAAAACCTCTGTTTCTGACACCAAGGATCTTTTCTCTATGGCAGCCTCCATCTGATGAGAGATCTCCCCAACATCCACTAAGTCAGACACACATCCAATGTCTCCTTGCTCCTCAATAAAGACGACGGAGCTACTGTCAGAGGTCTCTTCCCATTCAGGGTCTCCTGATCCAGGCTGCAGGCATCCTTTCAACCATTGTGAGCTCTCTGGTTTCATCTGGTTTTTCATCTCTCTCAGTTCCTTGGAAGGGGATGCTCTAGACAAACAGGCCTCTTCCACAGAATGAGAGCACGCTCTTTGAAAACTCTGCAAGCAGGGATCCATTTCTCACCAGTGATGGTCCTCTTCATTCTTGTTTAGGATCTCAGTTTCCCCTGAAAGAATGGAGGGAGGGAGGAAAGGGAGAGAAAGAGGGAAAACACACAGAGGGTGAATTCACAACGGAGAAAACTTGAGTTTTCCAGCTCACTGAAAATATTATTACTATTACTTTTATCATTAGAAATATTTCAGTCCTCTCCTCTTATTACACAATTTCAGGGCAGCAAATAGATAATAGAATCATAGAATCACGAAGCTGGAAGAGGCCACAAGAGCCATCCTGTCCAACTGCCTGCCATTCAGGAAGACACAATCAAAGCATTCCCAAAAGATGGTCATCCAACCTAATTATAGGTCAAACTTTCCCCAATCCGACACCTTCCAAACAGGTAGGACTACAACCT
Source organism: Ctenosaura bakeri (assembly GCA_948474755.1). NCBI lineage: Eukaryota > Metazoa > Chordata > Lepidosauria > Squamata > Iguanidae > Ctenosaura > Ctenosaura bakeri. The sequence goes on along the minus strand of CAOLHI010000198.1, from coordinate 628,795 downwards.
GCCTCAACCTTAACTAACATAGCCATTTTTTGCAGCTTGAATTTGGGCGGAGAAAGATGGGCAGTGCCCCATCCAAGTTCTAGCCATGCCTGACCCTGCTTAGTTTCCAGGATCAGGTGTGGACAGGGTATGCAGGCACCTCTCCAACCAGCGAGCAACCCAGGATCTACTCAATGATAGCTCTGTTATTCCACTTAAACTGTCGTGGCTGCATCCTATGGAATGCTGGGATTTGTAGTCTGGAGAGGCTCTTAGAGTTTTCTGGTTGAGAATTCTAAACTCCCCTCCCTAAATTGCAAATCCTAGTATCCCATACCATGGAGCCATAGCAATTAAAGTGGAACCATAACACTGTAATTGTGCAGTGTGAAAGCCCTAGCAGGTGAGTCTAGGAAAATAGTGTATCAGAAGGATGAAAGCAAGGTAGGATCTCCAGGATAATTTTCTGCCTCTGGCAGAGACTACAAAGAGGATACAGAATAGAAAGCTGGAAGTTGCTTGAAGTTCCCTTCGGTGACCTCTCACAGGACCCTAGAGCTCCAGGTAAACCTGGTTGAGAAACTGTGCATTAAACCCTTTAGTACCCCCCCCCCGACTTATTTGAAAAATGAACTGTCAATGCATGGAGGCTTCTCCAGGCCAGAAAAGTGTGGTCCAAGGAATCTGAAAGTGCCGGCCACAAAAACAGCCTCATGGAGCTGCATTCTGCCCCTAGAGTTGCCTTTTGTCCACTCCTGGGCCATTTCCGCACTAGCTTCTTATAGCGCGATGATTCCACTTTCAACATCCTCTCAAATCCTGGGATTTGCAGTTTCGGGAGGGGCCAGACGGCCCCTCCCGGAACTGCAAACCCCAGGATTCCAGAGGATGTTGAAAGTGGAATCATCGCGCTATAACAGGCTAGTGCGGAAATGGCCCTGGTGTAAAGAAAACAAAATATAACAAAGAAGAGCGGTTTTTCGCCTTGCCCAACAGCAATTACTATACAGCAGCACTTAGTACTTGGGAGGTCTAGCATCCTCCAAAAAGCCAGCTCCATTTAGCTACAAGAATCCTCATCTCAGGGGCCATTCACACTACACAATTACAGCACTACGGCCATTTCCGCACTACACGGTTATAGCGTTATTATTCCACTTTCAACATCCTGTGGAATTCTGGGGTTTGTAGTTTATTGAGGCCAAGGAACTCTCTGGCTGAGAAGTCTAAATGCCTCTCCCTAAACTGCAAACCCCAGGATTCCATAGGAGATTGAAAGTGGAATAATAGCACCATAGCAGTGAAGTGCGGAAAGG